>CM061545.1:177192162-177649662 GCA_030864215.1 Capsicum pubescens | reverse complement strand
ATACTATGATCACTAGTATATTTTGGAAGTAGTATTTAGCACCGAGGGTATATGCGATCATCGCACTTAAATTACCAGAAAATATGTGTCATTGTAGGTTAAAGCTGTTCTCACTAGAGAGTGTCTCTCTTAACCAAATGGCCTCAGTTTAGTGATCACTCTAGTTCAGGTTCTATACCTATGGCAAAGTATGGAGAAGGCCTCCTCAACATGTGTCAAACTTTGCACTCTATTTTTCTAACATGGGTTATGTCGGTTGTAAGATTATCCTATAGAAAAGATAATTTTAGAAACTAAGTGTAACGACTCACTGACTTTATCAGATGTTGCTTTTTGACTTATACTTTATGATATTTCATCTTTTAGTTTTATTCATGAATATGGTGAGTCTGCATATATTTAGCTTGTGTGTTTTTAAGATTATGATACACATCATTTGTACTTATTTCATGAAACCCCATAACTTAGTACATTACAGAAGTGCTGACCATATAAATATCTTTGTGACTATAATATAGGTACTAGTTGTAGCTCACAACATCATGATCAAGCGGTCACATCTTTCAACCAACAGGTGATGAGTTCTCTTCATTCAAGGACTAAAGTTAGTTTGTAGATTTAGTAGTTTATTTTTATTTATTTATATTGATTGGGGATAGATGGGCATCGTGTCCCGAATGCATATAGTGAGTATTGGTAGAGGCTACATAAACATTGAATTAGAGTTGATGTATTCAGTTTTAGTTTTCTTTTGTATAACCAGTGTTGTATATATTTATAAATAGTATTGTATTTATAAAGTTCAACTAATGACATTAATACAAGTTAGTATTTCCAGTTTCATGTATTTTTGTTGCTCATGAATTATGACAGCACCATAAGTTAGCTTGGGATCACTTATGGTTCTAAGCACCATGTGACATCCAGGGGTTAGTCTCAGTGCATTACAAAATATGGTATGAAAGCATAAATTTCAAGTGTCCTAGGGTGTCTGTGAAGTCGTGTCTAATAGAGTCTTGCGAAATGATACAAAGATGTTTGGACCTTTCTTTGAGAGGCTATAGTGCATTTAAAAATATTTCCTCTCTTTCATACTCTAGATCATGCAGTAAATTTATCCTCTTAGAAAGTTACATTGATTAGTATGTCACTTCAAAATCCACAAACTATGAATTATCTTTGAGTTAATGTAAGAAGTAAATTTCAATTCCTCCTAATATGATCCTCTTAGATTAACTATCAAAAAATTTTGAAATCGCACAAATGACTTGAGAGGAGCACGTTAGTGTGTTTTAAGTCCTTTAATTCAAAAGTTTATGGCCTCGTCCATATAAGTTTTAAAGTTAAGAAATAATATAAAAGGTATTCAGATTTCTCTTTAACCCTTCGTTATAAATAGCAATCATGAGAAGAGAGAGTACATACCTAGATTATTGAATAGAGCTTTATTAAGGGATATTGTAACTTAAAGAGTTATGATCCATAAATAGTAGGGAAACCATAGAGTCGAGAGAATGGATTTAAAAGTGTAATGACAAAACGGTAGGGATAACTATTAGTTAAAAGCATAAAGATGGATATATGTATGCTATTAAGTTATGATTGAGGTGATATGTCTTTGGATTTTAACTAAAGGGTAGTGAGTATGGGGTAGATGTCTTGGTTAAGGGTAGAGAAGGAGCTATTAGTTAAAGTGACTTAGCGTATTCTTGAACTAGGAAAGGAGTTTGTGAGGGTGTTTTGTTGTTCTAGAAAAGTATAGGTCATTAATGAAAGTATTTGGTTGTTAAGTATTCTTAATCTAGGCTTCCCTTTATGATTTTAAATATAATATTTGTTGATTCTTATAGATCCATGAATATAATTTAGACATATGGATGGATAAGTAGCAGTGATGTGTGAAAAGAGGATATGCTAATGGATTATAATTAGATAAACCATAAGATTTATGATTAATTATTGTTATTATGAGGTTCTAGTGTAGTAGTGTTTCTTGATGTTTTTATATATATCTTCCAAGCAAGAATAGTATATGAAGTTGGATTGTTAATCATATCTAGTACTAGACACTAGGTTCGAACAATGGATGATCATCAAGGTAGAAATAATGATTGCTTGGGATAGTAATGCTAGTAATATGAAAGGCTAGATAGTAGGATTGAAATAATGTATGCAAGGATTTAAGTTCAATCATTTACAATTAAGTATGATGGTGTAGGTATGATGCAGAGGTATACACAAGGTAATATGTGGTGGCGTGATTTTCTAAGTTTGTTAAGTGTTGTATTTACTTAGATAGTGCCCTTGAGTTTTTATGTATGAAGAAGGCTAGTTATATAGTATATGGTATTCTTAAAATCCAAGTTAGGAGTTATAAGTTGACGATGTTTGGTCAGTTGGTGTAATAATAGTTCTCATCGTTTAGGGAAAAATGTAAATTTTATGGTTTGATATTAGATAACTATGATGAGAAGAGCAGATTGTGTATTTAGAGAGGCAGGTATGTTTACCAAGAAGTGTAAGAATATAAAAATTATTAATAAAAATGGAGAAAGTTAAGGGTGGTTTATATGAAAAGAGAGTCCAAGATGAAGTTAATATTTTCCAAATATAGTTTATCCAGGTGAGTTAAGCATTCAAGTGTAGACCGTTCGATTAAAGAAATTATGGATCAGTCTTGAGGATATGGAATAGGTCCATAGGCTTAGAAAGTCAGCTTTAATATAAGGGGGAGATGATAGGGTTAAGAACCAAATCATGTTTTGTGAATTAAATTGTGATACATTTCAATAATAGTTACCATGAGATAGTGATCCATTCTCACTCTAGTATATTTCTTGAATTTCAATCATTATGGCACCATATCCATTCCTTGCATGATAGAGCCACGGTTGTGACCCATGATTACAAACTTCATGCATATTCATGTTCATTATCAAATGCTAGTAAAAGAAGTAATAACTTCACTCTATGATCCTAGTGATACCTCATAAATCTATGAATTCCAGTCTTATGTTAAAAAATTTATGATAAATATAAAACCATGTTTCATAGCATGCTCAGTTACCTAATGACTAGTGAAATAATATGATGTCATATATTGTAACACCCTAATTTTTTTATGAACCAAAACGCTATCCGGTGTTTATGACCCCGAAAGACCACAAGCTAACCCATGACTGATATCTGTACCTTTATACTATAATATATATCATAATAATGCGGAAAACATAAACATGTAGGCCATAAGGTTCAACTGAATAAGGAATCTGGGAAAATAACATCCATATGGGTGAAAGATACCCAAAACAACTAAAAACTGAATCAAATCTGAACTAAATCTGAAAGCCTCTAAACACTGTCTGAATAAGGAGTTGAAGGAACATGTCTCCAACTAACTCCATAAACTGAAAACTAACTGAAATAATAAATGAATCGAATCATATCGTCCTCGAATAAAGAAGACTCACTGCAGCTCTGTATACTGGAATGTGAATACTACTGCTGGTATGGAACTTGTGTCTCTAAACCTATGGTGTAACATGAAAAGAAAGCCCCATAGCACAAATGTATCATTACAACTGGAGTACTGAGTATACAAGTGAGGTAGGCTAAATGAAAAGGTTTTACATAGATGAGCAATGCTAACTGACTGACTAATATGAATGTAAGAGTACAAACATACGTACATAATAACTGGAAACGTAAATACGTAATAGTGAATCTGTACGCTAATACATGATTTACTAATTTCTGACATGAGTTAAACTATGGTTCTGTCAACATAGGTGACTGTGTCTGATAGTCCTGGGTCTGATGGAAATATCTGAGTTCTATACTATAACTGAATTTGACTGTATCTGGCAGTCCTGGTATACTGATATCTGAAGAACTATCTGAGTTTTTTTACTGAGACTGAGCCTAAAACTGTGGGAGGTAGTTGTTTAACCGACATGCCCCAATAATTCATATAGCTAAGTTGGGGTCCAATATCTTCCCCGACTGGAGGGGTGTCAATACAGCACCACTGGTAAGGACAGTTGTGAGTGACCCTCAACTGGAAGGTACTCAAACGAGAATGGTGGGAACCCTAAACTAACCGGTTAAGCCACCTTATCAACCCTAGTCTGATAGGTTAAGATGTCTCAACCTACGCTGGCTATGTAGTTTTGGAACACAAGGATGACTGCTAAGAATCACACCCTAAACTGGAAAGTGAGTTACCATCCTTGGGTTCACTCGGTGCTAACTTCTACTCCCATATGAAGAGACTAAACATGATTTAATTGACTGTACAAGGACTGATTAACTGACTTCCATTGACTGACGGAATAGCACTACTATCTGAGATTTTACTGAGATCATGAGATTTTAGAGGTTTCCTGAGTCTCATGACTGACTGAGTTTTATAGATCATGGCTTGACTGAGATTATCGGGGTAACATGACTTGGCTCTATGTTGAAGTCTATTTCCCTTTAGGGAGGAATTCCTGGAAGATCTTCGGGAAAGACGTATGGATATTCATTAACAACTAGAACTGATTCATGACTGGGTGATTTGGAACTGGAATCCTTCACATGAACGAGATGATACACATACACCTTTGAAATTATTTTCCTTTCCCGAAGGTAGGAAATAAACTGACCTCTGAAAGATGAAGTACTACCCTTCCACTCTAGGACGGGCTCATTCAGGAACTGAAATTGAACTATCCGGGTCCTGCAATTGACTGTGGCATAGCAAGAATGAAGACAATCCATGCCAAGAATGACATCAAAATCAGTTATCTCTAATTCGATTAAATCTGCTGATGTGGATTTCTGAAATATCATAACCGAACCGTTCCTGTATACCCACCGGGCTATGATAGTTTTACCCACTGGGGTAGATACTGAAGGGCTCTGCTAAAATTATGGGACTGATTCCAAAATCGCCTACTGTGTACAGAGTAACAAAAGACAAGGATGCGCCTGGATCTAGCAAAGCGTAAACATGAACATGGAAAATTTGTAACGTACCAGTAACGACATCAGGAGAATTTTACTGATCCTATCGAGTCTGAATAGCATAGAGTATGTTTGTTTGTTGCCCACTAGTAGCACTGGATGTGGCACCCTGCTGGTTCGGGCGATCGGACTGAGTTGTGGAACAATTTTGCTTACCCTAATAACTGGATTGAGGACAATCTCTGACTCTGTAGCCTAACTTTCCATAACCAAAACAAACATCACTAACAGCTCTGCAAACACCCTGGTGGTTCTTACCACAAGTTTGACATAATGGATTAGTTCGGGCATTGATGACACTGCCGTGAGGTTTAGAGTCGGGTGCTCTATCTCTGAACTTAGGACCTAGAGCACTGGCTAAAGAATGAATTGGAGCTGATGACTTGGAATGAAACTGGGAACTATTTTCTTTGTCTGATTTGGCCTGAGCAAAAATGAAACCACCTGATCTTGCTCTTTTATTCTGCCTCTCCCTAGCCCTAACATTTTTTTTCTCTATTTGCTGAGCATGGGTCATGAGCCTAGCTAAAGTCATATTACTATTCAGCATTGTAGATCTACACTCATTTACCATGCTATCATTCACTCCTGACATAAACTTGCTCATCTTAGCCCTATTGTCTGCAACCATATGAGGGGCGTATCTGGCTAGCTGAGTAAATTTGAAAGAATACTCCCTAACCATCATATTTCCCTACCTGAGGTTGATAAACTTAAGAACTTTGGCCTCCCTCAGCTCTTGACGAAAGAATCTATCTAAGAAAGCTTTGACAAATTCCTCCCACTCTATATGACCTACATCCTCTAACCTCTCAGACTACCACTATTTGTACCAAGTGTGAGCAATATCCTATAACTGGTATGCGACTAACTCGGTGCTCTGAATAGAAGTAACTCCCATGATGTCAATGACCTTCTGGACTTTGTCAATGAACTCTTGAGGGTCTTCATCATACTTAGACCCGAATAAATATGGAGGGTTGATTCGGGTGAAGTCCCGAATTCTAGATGCTGCGGAATTAGCCACTGGATTGGCCGGAATAACTGGTTGCCGTTCATTCTGGGTATCCACGGACTGAGCAAGTTTTGTGAATGCGTCTCTAAACTCCGCATGAGAAACATACTCGCACAAAGGATCTTCGGGATGAGGAACTGGCTGGTTTTTTCTCTTTGGAGGCATATGCTTAAATAAGAGAAAAACAAATTAGATTGAGAGTTTAACTTGAGATTATGCTCACTAGCATGATATGACTACTGAAAAAAGGGAAATAATTCCTAAAACATCTTATAGCCTCCTGTACATAAATGTGGCGCGCAACAGACCCATGTACAAGACTCTACTAGATGCAGCTTTCATACTTCCTAGGACTCTATTGAGCCTGGCTCTGATACCAAGTTTGTAACACCCCTATTTTTTTCTAAACCAAAGTGCTACTTGGTGCTTATGACCTCTAAGGACCACAAGCTAACCCATGACTGATATATGTACCTATATACTACAATATATATCATAATAATACGAAAAACATGAATATGTAGGCCATAAGGTTTAACTAAATAAAGAATCTGGAAAAATAACATCCATATGGGTGAAAGATACCCAAAACAACTAAAAACTGAATCAAATCTGAACTAAATCTAAAAGCCTCTAAACACTATCTGAATAAGGAGTTAAAGGAACTTGTCTCCAACTAACTCCGTAAACTGACTAACTCCGTAAACTGAAAACTAATCGAAATAATAAATGAATCAAATCATATCGTCCTCGAATGAAGAGGACTAACTGCATCTCTATATACTGGAATACAAATGCTACTGCTGGTCTGGAACTCGTGTCTCTGAACCTATGGTGGAACATGAAAAGATAACACCATAGCGAAAATGCATCAATACAACTGGAGTACTGAGTATATGAGTGATGTAGGCTAAATGAAAAGTGTTTACATGCATTAGCAATGCTAAATAACCGACTAATATGAACGTGAGAGTGCAAACATACATACATAATAACTGGAAAGTTAAATACGTAATAGTGGATTAATACGCTAATACATGATTTACTAATTTCTTAAATGACTGAAACTATGGTTCTGTCAACATGGGTGACTGTGTCTGACAGTCTTGGGTCTGATGGAACTATCTGAGTTTCGTACTATAACTAAATTTGACTATATCTGGCAGTCCAAGTATACTGATATCTGAAGAACTATTTGAGTTTTTTTACTGAGACTGAGCCTAAAACTGTGGGAGGTAGTTGTTTAACTGACATGCCCCAATAATGCATATAGATAAGTTAGGGTCCAATCTCTGCCCCGACTGGAGGGGTAAAAATACTGCACCACTGGTAAGGACAGTTATGAGTGACCCTTAACTGGAAGGTACTCAAATAAGAATGGTCGGAACCCTAAACTGACAGGTTAAGACACCTTATCAACCCTAGTCTGACAGGTTAAGATGTCTCAACCTACGCTGGCTACATAGTTCTGGAACACAAGGATGACTGCTAAGAATCACACCCTAAACTAGTAGGTGTGTTCCCTTCCTTGGGTTCACTCGATGCTAACTTCTACTCCCATCTGAAGAGACTGAACATAATTTAACTGACTGTACAAGGACTGAGTAACTGACTTCCGTTGACTGACGGAATAACACTACTTTCTGAGATTTTGCTGAGAACGTTGAAATTTCGGAGGTTTCCTGAGTCACAAGACTAACTGAGTTCTATAGATCATGGCTTGACTGAGATTATTGGGGTAACGTGACTTGTCTCTAGGCATACAACTATATATTTTGGGTACGAATAACCCCAAGACTCGATGGAAGGAAACTGACACATATGACATGACTTAATCACAAGATTTGAGTCCACAATTCATAATATCGTACATAAGGGATTTCATACTAAGCATGGTTATCAACAATGTATTGCATAGAAAGAATTTCATATCACATGGAAGTACTTGCACAACCTTAATATCATGTTCATTGCATAATCATACTAGCAACACATATCAATAGCAAGAAAGTTCATGTGGAATCATGTTAAGAGTTGACATAGCTTGTCATTTAAATACTATGGGGTCATGGGAACATGATTTTTATCATTCTAGTAATTCTAACAAACACTTTGCATGCACACTTTGGGGCATAGGTTTTCTCAATAATTTTAATCATCTTCAACCACCCAAATTCATGGGTTTTACCTACAAGCATGCATATATCATGGAAGTCAACTTATATTAATATCTTGAAGCTTAAACAATTATTATTAACATGAACAACATCACATAACCATAAGGAAATCAAAGTTTCTCATTTAAAAGCATGGTTCTTGAACTCTATGAACAAAAGGGGTCCATGGATGAACACTACGCATACCTGACTCAGGGTTCTTGACATTTTTGAACTTGAATTGTTTGAAATCCTTTGATTCTTGAAGAGGATTGGGTCTTGTTCTTGGAGATTAAATTTAGAGAGAAACCCTAGTTTTTGTTTGTGAAATAATAATTAGCATAATGGCTGAATTCAGACTTATCTGGGTATATGTAGGCGAGTAATAAGTGACCAAAATACCCCTGTTAAAATGACCTAGAAATAAACTAAATGTGGAATGTGACGGTTTGATTGACGGTCCATCAGACAATTGACGGTCCGTCACTTATCCCATCAGACGTGGACCAGAAATGGGGTTCACTGGATAAGAGTTGACGGCCTGGATGATGGTCCGTCACAACTTTGACGATCCATCAACTCGCCCGTCAGTCCTTATCCAGTATGTGGCTCAAATGCCTTGGCTCTGATGGTCAAAGTGGCGGTCCGTCACTTATATGGCGGTCCTTCAACTTGGCCGTCTTACTTGGGAGTTTCTGACAGTTCCAAGTAAAACGTCTATAACTTCCTCGTCTGATGTCGGATTTGGACAAAATTGGTACTGTTGGAAAGCTAACTCAATTTTCCACGTGATAAAAAGTGAAAATCTCAAAAATACCATATTTACAAAGATAGGTTTGTATTTTCAAAGTAAGTCCTAGCATCCTCAAGATGACTTCTATCTAGGAAAAAGGCACGGGTATTACATGTATGTACTTAATTTAGACTTCTTCAAATAACCCATGCATATGATACTCTATTCTTCAGTCCTCAATCAAGTATCAAAGTTATGTATAGTATTCTTTCATACTTTAGGTCCTCATGTTCTATAACTTCAGTGACCCTTCTTATGTTAATAAGTGGTGATGAAATGGATGAACAATGGGTTACATGGGAGAGAGTAGATGTTCCTTATTAGGAAAAAGTATTGTATTCTTATTTTAGCTAAGGATGTAAGCCTGAAGGAAGATTGAGGAAAAACTTTGGTATATGTCATAGTTAGTTGAGAATATTTGGTTTTCCTTTTTGGAGATAATTCATAGAATTGTTATTGATAGAGGTATTGCAGAACAGGGGAAAAAATGCCTACATTGGTTGGTTTCCTAGAAATTCATATGTGGTTATACTGATAGGCTTGGATGTCATATTGGTATACAAGTGGATGAATGCATTGTGCATTAGTGAATTACTAATTAAAAATTAGAGTTAATTGTTAAAGTGGTAAGGAGTATTATTCTTAATATGAGATCTCTAAAAAGACATAGGATAGTGAATCCCATAGTTTATAGTAGTGTAGTCACTTGTGACTCCGAGTTAGGCTCGAACATTGAGAGAGTATGTAGTTCAACTCAAACATTGGTTATGGTAGTCACATGTACCCATGTGAAGGTTATATAATTTAGATCTAATGAAGTTTAGGATTTAAGAGAAAAAGTATAGTTGAGAAGAGTGTTGCTAAGCTTGAAAGTTAACAGTTGCATGGACTAAGGCATAGTAATCCTATTCTAGCTTATGTTCTATATGCCTATATTCCAGGTTATATAACTTTAGCATGTGAAATTCCTTATTTGAATTCTATACTCAGTTCATTGCCAAAATTCTTTTCCTTAATTGTTATTTGAAGTTATGATAGAAAGAGTCTATGAAAATTCATTTTCCTTCTTAGTAACTCTTGGAAATTTTTATCGCATTAGCTATCAGTTTGCAGTTCTGTATGTACAGTCGTGTCATGAATGCTTCAATTGAGATCTAAACTCTCAGCATGAATCAGCTCTTTATAGTCAATCAAGTCAGCTCAGATATCAGTTTCATGTTAGGGGTTTTATATTTTTAGCTCAACTATATTTTTTTCTTTTGTTAGCAAACATAATGTCCTGGTATTCTTATTTGTTCACTCCTAACAATGATTCAACAAGAGTAATAGATTTTCCTTCTATCATTGCGCTCCTCCAATTTCATGTCTATATTATTCCATATGTATCAGCTGAGTCAGTTTTCTATCAAAAGGTGATTCCAGTTATGAAACATGATCAATTATTAAAATTCAGTTTCATGTTAGTAACAACATTCTTTTCATCACAATATTAGTATTCATTTAAGGATGAATGATCCCAAGGGGGGGAATATTGTAATACCCCATAAACTCCTAGCTAAGCTACTAACTATTCATAATATGTTTATAGGCCTAAAAATAATTATTTATAATCATAGATAAGTGTCATGATCTTTTAGCTAGTGTGCAAAGTACTTTCGATGTGAATCATGTTCATAGAAAACACTTAGAGAAGAGTTGAGAACATTTGTTATCGATTGAGTTTTAGTATTTGATCCTACGAGGGTCAATTTTAAACGAGTATAAATTCTAGAATATATAGAGTTTTGGAACCCACCAAATGAATGATATTTGAGTTCTCTTTCCAACACATCCAATTTTGGCTTAACCTAATACTAGAGTGAAAAGTTATGTGCATTTTTACAAGGAACCAGTAAGGATCCATGATAAGAGTGTGGCATGCTATCTGTGCCCTGCGATAAGAGAAAGACACACTAGTTGTGTTCCTCAATAATACCATGCCATGCCAGTGGTCACGGTGATGCTCAAATTCCATTGTTTCTTTAGTTTTTTTTAGGGAAAACTAGTTATTTACGTCCTAAATGATTCTATAACTATTACTAAAGAGTTTTCCCTCATCACACAACACAAATACACTTTTTCTCTCCTCCTAAACACTCAAAAAAATAAAAAAAGGCTTTCTCTCCAAAAATTCATACTTTCAAGGCATCAATTCAAGCTTTCCTTCAAGAAATCAATAAGTCTAGGCATGTGGGGACTGAAAAGGGATTACTTTTTATCCTTTTACCCAAAATCTTAGTTTTTATATGAATTTTATGAATTTAATGATTAGGGTTCATATCCATTTTTCATGCTTTTGAAATTATGATGCTTTCCTGTGATTTAAAGTTTATTTAGTACAAGAATTCATATTTACTCATATTTTTGCTCATGTGATTTATCTTATGAATTGAGTTTTAGCATTTTGCCAACAAATTCCACAAGTTGGTAAATGTACGTGATTTTAGCATGATTCATTCAATTTATAAGCAATTCAGACTTATTATTTTTTAGTTTAGACTATCGCAACAGGAGTACAATATCATTTTTGATCTTATGATCTTAGACATGATATGAAATTCACATATTTACTTACGAACATGATTTAGAACCAGAAGCATGATTGGTTTTCAGACTTATAAATTTATATGCTTACTTTATAGTGGATTTCATATATTATAAGTACTAGTATGTTTTAGGAGTAGTATTTAGCATAGAGGGTATGTGGGTTCAGCGTACCCAAATTTTTAAGAACTTCATGTCACCATAAGTTAAAAGGTTCCCCTCTAGGGTGTGTCTCCCTTGCCCAAATGGGCTTAGTTTAGTGATCACTCCAGTTTAGGTTCTATATCGATGGTAAGGTATGGAGCATCCCTATTCAACATGGGTCAGATGATGGACTCCATGTTTCTCACATAGTTTATGTCAGTTGTAAGAATATTCCATAAAAAAGATGACTTTAGAAACTAAGTGTAATGACTCACTAACTTTATCAGATGTTGCTTTATGACTTATGCTTTATGATATTTCATCTTTTAGTTTTATTCATGCTCCCCTACAAACTCAGGATATTCCAAAAGGGATGACCATGTATATGTCTATGTGGATACATTATTTCATAAGGTAGGTATCAGTTGTAGCTCACTACATCATGATCAGGCATTTCTCAGATTCCAGCCAACAAGTGATGAGTTCTCTTTATTCAAGGACTCAAGTTAATTAGTAGATTTAGTATTTTATTTTTATTTATTTGTAATTATTAGGGATAAAAGTGCATCATGTCCTAGTTACCTATAGTCAGTATTGTTAGAGGCCTTATAGGCAATCAGTCAGAGTTGATGTATTCGGTTTCAGTTTTCTTTTGTATAACCAATGTTGTATATATTTTTAAATAGTATTGTATTCAACAAGTTCAACTAATGACATTGCTACCTCTTAGTATTTACTTAGTTTCATGTATTTTTATTCAGATACTCACAAATTATGGTAGTATCATAGGTTAGCTTGGGATCACTTGTGGTTCTGACCACCATATGACGTCCGGGGGTAGTCTTGGGGTATTACAGATTAAGTCCACCAAATATATTTTTCTGATCAGTTTTTTCCCATCCTTGAATCACAAAGTTAGATTTTATGTAAAACCTAAACCAGAGGGAAGAAATTCAAAAATGGACAACTACACCAATCTGTAAAATTTTCAATAAGCAGGATACTTACAAATTGGGATGTAAAGAGAAAGTTATGTTCTCTATCCTAGTAAGGACTCATAATGGTAAGATGAGAGATCCTTGACCCACTTTGATTGAATCCATCAGGTATATTCTACTAATCTATTTTTTTCCCGACCTTAAAATCACAAATTTAATACAATTTAATGAAGAGAAAATTAGCTCAATTCACAACATTATTCTTAGCATCTGAAGAAGAATGTGAACAAATGGTGTGCATGATCAAAATCAAAATGAGAGTAACACACGAAAAATAGTTATAAGAAAATTGATTAAAAGAGAAATTTGAGATGTATTAGCACAAATAGGGATGAAGGTCCTTGCTATATGTAGTTTTGATGATGATCAACTAAACTAAGAGGACTGGGTCCCTGGACGTGCAAGGTACAGTACAGTTGGCACGCACCTTTTACACAGTTTTGCCATCTTGTTAACAAACTTGCAAATGCTATTTTGTGTTGTTTTGTATTGACTTGGACAGCTGGTCCAATGACTTTTCAAGCCCTAATCATTAACCAACAATAAAATAAAAGAGACTCCTTTTCAACAATTGTTTTTTTTGTAATTCTAAAGAGTGAAGTAAGTGAGAAAAAAAACCTATTTTAATACAGCTCAAGTTCTTATCCATATGAGTGCTGAATTGTAAACGAACTACTCATTCTATAATATTAGTGTTTTCTTAGTGAGAATTCTACTTCAGTAGAGTTATCTAAGCATTTTTGCTAATTAGAGTTAATCAGTACAGATAGTCCTTCATAGAGTTACCAATATGAGCTTGCAATAGAGTTTCTATAAGAGAAAGAAGCCTAGAGGTAGGCTGAAATCTTACTGTAATCAGGAGATCTATTACAGTGGATTTGGAGGTTCTTGTGAGGAAAATCCATGGTTTTTCCCATTTTAGGTTTCCACGTAAAAATTGTGTGTCTTTACTCTTCCTACATTGCCATTAAATTTCTCAACATCTCATAATTGCACTAAAGTTCTATTTCTTGTAATTGATCCTGAGGGACCTGGTCCCTTACTGTGTGGTACAACCCCCAAGGGTTCCACAATTAGTATCAGAGAAGGTTCACTCTAAAAGGTTCATACTCTGTGTTCTAGTCATTATGAATGCTATGACTGAACTACAATTAGAAATAATATAAGCAAAAGAGAAGAGATTGTTGACCCTAAAGGCTCTAGAATCTAACCCAGGTGAAGAAGACACTGAAGTTGCACTTTCATGATCATCTTGGCAAAAAAATTATCAAAATCCTAAAAAAAAGAAGGAAAGATGCAGTCAGCAGTATAATAAAGAAGGTGTTGGCTGTATGGGAAGTCTCCTTAAATAAATTTGAGAAAGACATGGAAAATAGAGATGGTCTCATGCTGAAACATAGTGAGAAGAGGATAATCTCAAGTTCCTGTAGCTCCCTAATGGCCACTGCTAAAAAATAAGGTGATGACAACCAAAACTGGTTCATGGATAGTGGTTGTTCTAGACACATGACTAGGAGGGCTGATTCTTTTCTCACTCTCAAGGCACTTCAATGGGAGGAGTTTCCTTTGGAAATGGAAAGAAGGGTGCATCCAAGGTGTTGAAAAAATTAGCAAATCACCTCATCATGCACTAGAAGATGTGTATTATGTGAATGGGCTAAAATACAGTTTTGTAAGTATTTCCCAAATCCGTGATAAGGGAAATGAGGTAAAATACTCATCTTATGGATGCACTATATCAAACATGAAATTTGGAAAGATTATCCTTAAAGGACACAAGAATCAAGAACTTGTACATAATTGATCTGGAGTTTGTGACTGATGGAAAATTAACATGTTTAAGTGCACAAATTGAAGATACTAATTTATGGCACAGAAGATTAGGTCATGTAAGTTCCTCCCTGTTAAACAAGATGATTTCAAGGGACCTAGACCGTGGTCTAAAAAACCTGAAATTTCCAGACAACAAAGTCTATGATGCGTGTGTAAAGAAAAACAGACCAGATCTTCTTTCAAAATGAAGAAACAAGTAAGTACTTAAAGACCCCTTGAAATACTTTACATGGATTTATACAGACCTGTCAAAGTGCAAAGTAGAGGAGAGAAGCAATATGTGTTGGTCATTATAGATGACTGTTCCAGGTTCACTTGGACAATGTTTATAAAACCAAGGATGAAACATATAGGATTTTGTAATGCTCTGAGACTACCCCCTGGACGTCACACGGTGCTTAGGACCACAATTGATCCCAATCTAACCCTTATACTGGCATAACTCATGAGCAACTAAATAAGATGCATTAATCTAAAAGAAATAAATGGAAGAGATGTCATTACTAAGTATGTTCAATACAAAAAAAATATAAACTGATTACAACTCTGGTTATACAAACCAAAACTGAAATTAAATACATCAACTATACTGACTGTCAATAATGCCTCTACTAGTATTGACTATAGGTAGCCGGGACATGACACCCAGCTATCTCGAATCAATATGGTTGAATAAAGAAAACAAGATTCTACTCGAACTATGACTGACTTTAGCCCTCAAATCAAAAGAACTCATCACCTGCTGGCTGGAAGTTGCACACTGTCTGATTATGATGTGTGGGCTACAACTGGTACCTTTATTATGAGATAATGTAGCATATAGACATAAATGTGGATCAGTACTTATGGAATATAATAAGCATGTGGGGGTGAATGAATAAGTAAAAATAACAGTGCAATGTTCATATAAACTTGTAAAGAGTGCATGCTAAGTGTAAATGACTTACCTTGAGCTTGAATAAAACAAAAGCTGTAAAATCATAAACATGAGTAATGAAGCATTATATAACCTTTGTGAGCCATGACACTTAGTTTCTAAAATCTTTACTTTTATTTCTTTCTTAGGTAGGTTCTTCTAACCAACATACACTATGTGAGCTATCATGGAGTCCAGCGTCTTACCCACGAATGGGAGAGCTCACACTAGGCAAAGCTGCCCCATCCTTGCCATCAGAATAGACCCTTAACTTAAGTGAACACTATACTTAACTCATATTAGGACTTGAACCTACGGGGGTACATAGTTCTAGAGCATGCGACCTTGGACTTATACCCAACTCGGTTCTAAATACTACTCTCTTACTTATAGGCTCATTCTGTAAGAAATCCACCTTAAGATAGCATAAGAGTTTATACAATGAAAACCAGTTACGCTTCTCTTTGCTTTAAATCATAAACTGTATGAAAAATATGGATTCCTTATCTTATCTTAGGATCAAGAGATCAATTCTTGCTTTATGTCTTGATATAAATCATCAAAAGATAATTACAAATATAATCTTCTTGAAATATAAATACTTAACTTAGGGCTTAAAACCCATGCTTAAACTCATGTCAATTCATAATAAAACTCCGTGCTCAATAACAATCTTGAAATACTTCAACAATATCAAGTCAAGATAGTGCAATCTCATGCATAATAGAAATCTCATAAGTTAAAACATAAACATAAACACTTCTTGATAAACTTAAAGCTTTAAACCTCATAATAATCACATGCTTCATGAATATAGAAACTTGGGTATGAACCCTACTTCAAAACAGTTAAATAAAATCTTAAAATCATGTAATTATAGAACAAGGGTGAAATGATACCCTTGTTCATAACCACACATACCTTAATTGATGAATTAACGAAAGTTCTTGGTTGCTTTCTTGAAGTTTGAGCTTGAATTTTTGAGGAGGCTAAGGTTTGTTCTTGGGATAGGATTACTTTCTTATAGAGAAATTATGAATAATGGGGAAAATAATGCTCCTTGAGGGCTATAATTTTGTGTTATGGATGGATTTAGGTGGGAAAAGACCCGATTGACCTTGGAAAAAATTAGATCAAAAGTTGAAAAAACAAAGGGGTGCGATGGAGCGGGCGTCGCGTACTCTATCGTAGTTTCCCCCAGCACCAGACTGGAGTGGGCATCATGGGCTAATCGCTTGCAGTTGCTATTTTGGAAGTCCAAACATGCCCTTACGCTCGTCCAAAAATTTCAAAAATTACCCGAGATGTACCCTTGACATCCTCGATCATGAATCAACTTTTAAATCGATATTATAAAGCCAGGAAGGTCGAAAATAAAATCATCAAAGTTTAAAGGGCTTTGGAAATAACTAAGTCTTCATACTTGGTGAAATTTTTAGGTTCTAAGCCTCTTATGCATGCTCTAGGAGATGAAATAAACTAAGGGTAATGTGGGGTATTATAATATCTCCCCCTTGGTAACATTCATCCTCGAATGAGACTGGTTAGACTGAGAGTACTATACTAAGGTAACTGAGATCATATACTGAATATGCATGACTTGGAACATGATTGCCTAACTGAGTCTGAAACATGATACATGAACTGAATATCATGACTAATAGATTTCTTGAATGCATGCAATGATATGAGAATGGTTATAAGGCTGAGATAGAAACGAGAGAATCAACTTATGAGTAACTATTGCCTTAGGCCGGATCTGGTTTCGTGAATAAAAGTTGAGAGGTTCAGGACATGAAAACTCGAGGGTATTACAACATCTCCCCCTTGGGATAGTTTATCCCTCGAATATTACTGGCTTAGCTAAAATACTAAGGAAAGACTGAGGTGATGCACGGGACACTCACAAACTAAATCATGACTTAATATTTGAATCTGAAATTGATGCTTAATGCATGAACTGATTTGAATTCGTAATTTGCATAAATACAAATAGTTTACCTCATGGAATGGCCTTACTCGTGAAACTTTAGGTAGTAAGACTAAATGGAAAGTTGGAAATTTATATAAGCTTATCTGCTTGATTGCAAAACTAGAATACAGGTTCTATGAACTGGAACATATGGACATCCCATACTCAAATGGAATATTTTTCCAACACTCTTCTAAGAAATTCTAATAATATTATGGAGAAAAGAATTTTGGGCATATCTGAACAAGAAATCTGACTAAGGAATTAGAACATTGATACAACTTATAGCATGGAACATAGACATATAAATCATAAGCTAGGATAGAATTACTAGGCCTTAGGAGATGCAACTTCTTACTTTCAAGCTTAGAAATACTTCTCAAATACCCCCTTAACTATTCTATTCCCCTTAAATACCATACTCATTTGATACAACTTAAAATTTTCACATGGGCATTGATAAATCCATCTACTAAAGTCTAAACTAAACTAATTTTTCTCACCATGATCAAGCCTAACTCAAAATCACAAGATACAACACGCTACACCATAATACTAGTCTAAGCCAAATGATTCAATCTTCTATGTATCTTCTAGATATTACACCCTAAGCATAACATGCCTTACCGCTTCAATGACTAAATCTGAACTCTTACTATGGATTCACTAGCGCATATTGCATTCCTCCACTTACATCCCAACATGAAATTCAAGAATATCATTATAACCATCTATGAACTTCAAGAAAAACACCTATAAAGGAATACTTCTCATATTCTCTAAACCTCTATCAACAACAACTTTCTTACACTATGCTTAAGATGACAAACCCAGAATTCTCAACTAACTATGACATATACCAAGGATTTACCTCAATATTCCTTCATCCTTTAGCCTTAGATATAAAAGCATAAATAATCTTTCTTAATGAGGGTCATCAACTCCCTCTCATCTAAACCATTATTTATCCATTATCACCATTACTATCTTAACATAGGAAGGGGTCACTGAAGGGCTAATGCATAAGGACATGAAGCACAAAAGAATACTATACATAACTTTGACACTTAACTAAGGCCTGAGAAATAGAATGTCAAAGGAATCAATTCATTAAGGAAATCTAAACTGAGGACATATATGATACAATATGAATTTCACTAGTATCATGAGTTCTGAGAACTGATCATACTCTGAAACATGAGTTCATACTTATCATGAGCTATTCAACTTATGACTGGAGTTCACAAATTTATGAGGGAAGACTCAAATCACAGAGTGAAGCTGTTACTTACTTATTAGAAGATAAGAATGGAATTGAATACGCATGAAGTGTATAAGCATTAGCCTTTGACATGGATCTATCACGGAAGACATGAATTAGGTGTGAGGATGACTAAAATCCAAGGAACACTCTAGAGTAAGAAGGGATAACTATCTCATGACAACTCTTATTGGCATGTATTACAATCTAATTATCAAAACTTGATTTGGATCTTCACTCTACCATATCTTCCTTCTATCAAACCTGACATTCTAAGCTTATGGGTCTACTCCATATCCTCGAGACTGAACCACAATTTCTTTTCTCTAACAGTCTACACATGAATCTTAACTCACCTGAATAAACTATATCTAAACAATACTAACTTCATTCTTGGTCACTCTCTTAGTGCTTACCACCCTTAACTTCCTTTAGCTTCGATAGTCATTATCATAGACTTACACTCTATTAACTCAAGAAATATACCTACCTCACTAAAACATAATATGTCTCACTAACTCAAATCACACTAAAAGGCTCAAAATCCTCTATCCCTAGTTCTTTAACATAGCCATCAAGAATACCATATACTATATGACTAGCCTTATTCACACTTAAAAACTCACGAGCATTATCTAAGGACACATGACACTTAATAATCTTAAAAAATAATTCAATCCCCATATCACCTTCGGCACACCTCTATATCATACCTACAACATCATACTTAATTACAAATCAATATACTTAAATTCTTACATGCACTGTTCAAGCTTACTGGTTCACCTCCATATAACTAGCATCACTAACCAAGAAATTATTATTTCAGCCTTTATGATCATCCACTACTCTAACTTAGTGTCTAGTGCTAGGAATGATTAACAATACAACCTTACATACTATTCTCGCTTGAAAGCTATAAAATAAAACACCTAGAAACACTAGTCCACTAGAACCTTATAAGAATAGTAATCGATCATAATCCTAAGGTATACCCTATTAAAATCCATTAGCACATACTCCTTCTACCCATTACTACTATTTATGCATCTATACATCTAAATTACTTTCATTGCTCTATAAGTTTCAACTAAACACCTTTTGCAACCTCAAGGAAAACCAAAATTAACAATACTCAACCACCAAATACTTTATTAATATCCTATGCTTTTCTAACACAATAAATACCATCAATAACTCCTTCCTTACTTCAAGCAAACAACAATTCACCTTAACTAATAACTCATTCTCTACCTTCCACCAAGGAATTGTACCACATTTATTAACCCTAAACTAACACACAAGGACATATCACCTCACTACTAACTCGATCGTATGCAAAGGTTCATATATATACATTTGATCAATCGCAATCAACACCTTTCTTGTCACTACACTTCTATACCCATATTTCCAACTATAAAAAGGTTCTAAAACTTATGAATCATGACACTCCAAGTCATAATATCCCTCAAATATGGACACTATTTAATAATTTAGGTTCATACAATCTCCTCTCATGAGCACTATATGTATTGAAGGGTTAATGAGAAAATTTGAATACATATCTTATTCTGTATTAACTGAACAACTCAGATAGATGAGGACATAAATTCTCAGCTGAAGGAACATGTAACATACTAGAGAGCTCTTCCCAATCACCTTGTATGACTTGTGAATTTACTGATAGTAAAATTGAGAGCATCTTCCTGGGAGGAATTGGAACTTGCTAATCAAGTTATCTCAAGAATAAGTTATAGCTAGAGAATTATGAAGTAACATAAAAGTTTCTAAAAGAACAACTTTATTGCACGATCTAGATATGAAAGAAAAGAGATATTTTTTAAATGCTCTGTAGCCTCTCGAAGAAAAGTATAGACGTTATTGTACTGTTCCGCAAGACTCTACTAGACAAGACTTCATAGATACCCTAGTAAACTTGAACTAAATGCTCTTTGATACCAAGTTTGTAACTCCCCGAGACTACCCCATGGATGTCACATGGTGCTTAGGACCACAAGTGATCCCAAGCTAACCCTTATACTGGCATAACTCATGATCAAATAAATAAGATACATTAATCTGAAGAAATTAGTGAAAGAGATATTATTACTAAGTAGGTTCAATACAAAACTGTATAAAATAATTACAACTCTGGTTATACAAATCAAAACTAAAATTAAATACATCAACTATACTGACTGTCTATGAAGCTTCTACTGGTATTGACTATAGGTAGCAGAACATAACCCCAACTATCCCGAATGAATATGAATAAATAAATAAAACAAGATGCGATTCGACTATGATTGACTCGAGCATTGATTCAAAAAGACTCAACACCTGCTGACTAGAAGTCGCACACTGTCTGATTAGGATATGTGGGCTGCAACTAGTACCTATATTATGCGACAATGTAGCACATAGACGTATAATTGGATCAATACTTTTGGAATGTACTAAACATGTGGGGGTGAATGCATAAGTAAAAACACCAATTCAATGTTCATATAATTTTGTAAAGAGTGTATGCTACGTGTAAATGACTCACCTTGAACTTGAATAAAACAAAAGTTGTAAAATCTTGAATATGAGTAATGAAGCATAAGTATAACCTTTGTGAGTCATGACATTTAGTTTCTAAAAGATTTACTTTTATTTCTTTTTTATGGATGTTTTTCTAACCAACATACACATGTGAGTTATCATAGAGTCCAACGTCTTACCCACGAATGGGAGAGCTCATGCTAGGGAAAGTTGTCCTACCCTTTCCATCAGAATAGGACCTTAACTTAAGTGATCACTATACTTACCCATATTGGTACTTGAACCTACGGGGGCACATAGTTCTGGGGCATGCGAATTGGACTCATACCCAACTCGGTGCTAAATACTACATCCTTAGTTATATGATCCGCCTTTTAGAAATCCACCTTAAAATAACATAAGGGTTTATGTAATGAAAACCAGTTATGCTTCTCTTTGCTTTGAATCATAAACTGTATGAAAAAAGTGGATTCCTTATATTAGCTTAGGATTACAAGATAAATTCTTTCTTTAACTCTTGATATAACTCATCAAAAGAAACATAAGAATATAATCATCTTGAAATCTCAATACTTAACTTAGGGCTTAAAACCCATACTTAAACTCATGTCAATTCATAATAAAACTTCATGCTCAATAACAATCTTGAAATACTTCAACAATATGAAGTCAAGATTGTGCAATCTCATAAGTTAAAACATAAACATAAGCATTTCTTCATAAACTTACAATTTTGAATCTCATAATAATCACATGCTTCAAGAATATAGAAACTTGGGTATGAACCCTTCTTGAAAACAATTAAATAAACTCTTAAAATCATGCAATTTTGGCACAAGGGTGAAAGGATACCCTTGTTCATAACCCCACATACCTTAATTTATGAATTAACAGAAGTTCTTGGTTGCTTTCTTGAAGTTTGAGCCTGAATTTTTGAGGAGGCTAGCATTTTTTCTTGAGAGAGCATTACTTTCTTAGAGAAATATTATGAATAATGGAGCAAATAATTCTCCTTAAGGGCTTTAATTATGTGTTATAGATGAATTTGAGTGGTAAAAGATCCAATTTCCCTTGAAAAAAATGAGATCAAAAGTTAGAAAAACAAGGGGGGGTGATGGAGCGGGCACCGCGAGCTCCAGAGCACCGGAATGGAGCAGGCACCGTGGGCTCTATTGAGGGATCCCCAGCACCAAATTGGAGCACGCGCCGCGGGCTAATCACCTTCATTTTCTATTTTGGAAGTCCAAACATGCCCTTACGCTCATCAAAAAAATTTAAAACTCACCCGAGATGTACCCTTGAGATCCCCATTCATGAATCAACTTTAAAATCAATATTTTAAGGTTGGGAAGGTCGTAAATACAATCATCAAGGTTCAAGGGGCTTTGGTGATTACTAAGTCTTAACACTTAGTGAAATTTTCAAGTTATAAGCCTCTTATGGATGCACTAGGAGCTGAACTGACATAAGGATAATACGGGGTATTACATGTTCTTATAGCTTTTGCAAAGAAAAGCCAACTGAGGCTAAATTGCAAAATTGCTGAATCTTGATCTGATCATGAGACTAAATTTGAGAATTCTCAAGTTGAGGAATTCTATACTAAGTATGGAATAAGTCACAACTTTTTAGCTCCCAGAACTCCTCATCAAAATAGAGATGTTGAAAGGAAAAATAGAACTCTTATATAGATTGCAAGGACTATGCTAATTGATAGTGGTCTTCTAAAAAATATCTGGGATGAAGTAGTGAATACTTCTTGTTATGTGACTATCAGGTGTTTAACTAGATCACTTCTGAATGAAACTCCATATGAGCTGTTTTTCAATAGAAAGCCTAGAATAGACTATTTCAAGACTTTTGGATGTAAGTATTTTGTACTAAATAATGTGAAGAGAGAGTTAGGAAAATTTGATTCTAAGAGTGATGAGGTTGTGTTTGTCGGATACTCCTCAACTAGAAATGCCTATAGAATGTTCAACAAAACAACTTTGTGTGGTGAAGAAAGTATTCATGTGATCTTTAATGAGTCAGGAAGACAAATAAACACTGGAGATGGTGAAAGCTCAGAAGATGAAGAACTCATTCCTATTCAAATGAATGTTATTACTAAGGAGGATGATTGAGGGATAAATGATGCATATGAGAATGATGACGAGGATGATAATCCAGGATCTCAGCCTCAAATTCCAGCTCCACCAAAAGAACATCCAGGAAAAACTGATTAGAATTCATAGGGACCTGGTCCCTGTGGTAAAAATCTCAAAAGGAAAAGTTGGAGACACAAGTCCTCTCATCCCCTTGAGAACATAACTACACCCTTGCAAACAAAAGTCCAAACAAGAGCTCAAGCCAGGAATGCTATGGCATTTTCAGCTTTTCTATCTCAAAATGAGCCTAAGAATGTAAAAGAGGCTCTGAAAGATGTTGATTGGATTTATGCAATGCAAAAAGAATTGCATGAATTTGAAAAGAGAAAAGTCAGGCATCTGGTCCCCAGTCCTGTCGAAAGAATAATTATTAGGAATAATGGGTGTACAAAAATAAGTAATTTAAAGATGGAACTATCAACAGAAACAAGGTATGTTGGTTGTTCAAGGTTATAACAAGGATAAAAGAATTGACTATGATGAGACCTTTGCTCCCATAGCAAGAATAAAAGCATATAGAATTCTTGTTGCATTTTCTTCATATATAGGATTCATGCTATTTTAGATGGATGCCAAAAGTGTCTTCCTGAATGGAAATCTAAAAGTAGATGTATATACCAAACAACAACGAGGCTTTGAAGATGCTGATTTTCCTCATCATGTACTTAAATTGGATAAATATCTTTATAGGTTAAAGCAAGCACCAAGGGCTTGGCATGAGAGACACTCAAATTTTCTCTTGGAAAATGGCTTCAAATGAGGGAAAAGACAATACTCTATTCCTAAAGACTAGGGGTAACAATCTATTAATTGTTCAGATATATGTTGATGAAATAATCTTTGGAGCTACTTCTAAATCCATGTGTGAAGAATTTTTTAGATGTAGCGAAGTTAATTTGAGATGAGCATGATGGTAAATTAAGCTTCTTTCTAGGTCTTCATATTAAACAAACTTTTCAAGGTACAATGATCTACCAAGAAAAGTAAATCATGGAGCTACTGAAGAAGTATAACATAGGAGATGCCAAGCCAATTGATACCCCTATTGGAACTAGCTAAAAAATGGATAATGACGAGTTAGGTCTTTTAGTGAATGAAACAATGTATAGAGGGATTATTGAATCCTTGCTATATCTTACTACTAGCAGGCCTACATTGTTTTCAATGTAGGAATTTGTGCTAGATTTCAAGCATGCCCAAAGGAGTTTCATCTGAAAGATGCAAAAAGAATTTTTAGGTATCTGAAGGGTAAAGGGGACCTAGTCCTTTACTATCCATTGGGAGATAGTTTTAACTTAGTAGGCTATGTTGATGCTGACTATGCTAGATATTTAGTAGACAAAAAAATCACCTAAAAATGGCATATTTTCTTGGATCATCATTGATTTCCTGGGGTTCAAAGAAGAAAAATTCAATTGCTTTATCTACTGATGAGTCTGAATATGTTGCAACAGCTTCTTGTTGTACACAACTTATAACGCCATAAATTTGGTACCCAAAATGCTACACGGTGCTCATGAACCCGAATCACCACAAGCTAACCCATGACTGATATCTGTACCTGTATACTGCATGATATACAATATAAATGCGGAAACATGAACTGAAAGGCCATAAGGTTCAAATTTGTAACATAAATAATAAATCATAACATATGGGTGGGGTATGAAATACCCAAAATACTAAAATAACGGTCTGAACACACTAGTCTGAAAAGCCTCTAACTGACTGAACTGTCTGAAAAAGGAGTTAATGGGACAGGTCCCAACTAACTCCAACTAATAAATTAATTAATAGGATACTAAAGAAATCATCATGTCCTTGAAGGATGAGGACACATTGCTAACTGACTGTTGATATCTAGAATCTACTGATGCTCTGGATCTCGTGCTTTGGAACCTATGGTATAAAACACCATAGCACAAATGCGTTTGTTCTTTGAATGTACTGGTATGCATATGAGGTAGGCTAAATGCATAGGGTTCATATGCATGAACAATACTAGATAACTAACTAATATGAATGTGAGAATACATGCATGAACACATGGTAACTATATCTAAGATCGTGATAACATGAGTTTACTGATAACTAATATGACTGATAATTGAGTTCTGATGACTGATATAACTCATAACATGAGTAAATGTATCTGACAGTCCTGATCCTGATGGAACTAGCTGAGTTTCGTACTGTTCTGAGTTGGCAGTATCTGACAGCCCTGAATTACATAACTAAAACTGTGGGAAGTAATTATCTAACCGACATGCCCCTACTATGCCATTATAACTGAGTTGGGGTCCAATCTGTAACCCCAATTAGAAGGGTGTCAATACTGCGCCACTGGTAAGGAAAATATATGAGTAACCCTCATATAATAGATAACTCTAGTAAGAATGGTGGGAACCCTCATATAACAGGTTAAGCCACCTTATCTACCCTCATATAGCAGGCTATGATCTCTCAATCAACATTGTCTACCTAGTTCTGGAATGCAAGGATTTCTTTTAAGAATCACACCCTCATATAACAGGTGAGCTCCTATCCCTGGGTTCACTCGATGCCTACTCCTACTCCCATCTGAATGGACACTGAATATGAATTACTAAACTGAATTAACTGAATTTCGTTGACTGATGGAATAGTACTGAGATTACTGAATTACTGAGATTTCCTGAGTCACATGACTGACTGAGTTCTATAGATCATGGCTTGACTGAGGATATCGTGAAACATATCACTAAATCTAGGCACACAATTATATTTTTCAGGTATAAGTACCCCCAGGACTCGTTGGAAGGAAACTGACAAGGCATGACATTTTTGAATGCATGACCAATCATTAATAATCCATAATACAATAATTAAAGATATTTCATGGGCATTTGATTATGATAGCTTGGTACGTGAATAAGATAACATATATACATAGCATAATTTCATAAAGCTAACTCATGAGCAATCCAACAAACAAATTTTAATACATAAGAATAACATGAAAGTCATTTTAGATCACAATTAAGCTATAGTACATAATTTCTATCTTCCTAGACATATTATCAAACACGTTGCATGCACCCATATGGCATAGGCTTAATCATCAAATTTACACATTATAAATAAATCAATTTATGGATTTCACTCACTTGCTAATGTAGTTTCATGAAAAACACATAAATATTCCAACTTGGAAATCATATAGCAAGATAAACATGGTTATAATTAACCCACAACATAAAATCATGATTTGCAATTTGAAATAGGGTTCTTGAGATTTATGGATGAAAAAAATCTATAAATATACACAATGCTTACCTTAGTTCTTGGTTTAGAGAAGATTGATGGAGAGACTTTCTTTAAATTTAATCCCTAATTGCAAACCCAGCTTGTTCTTGAGAGAAAATTGAGAGAAACTAGTTTATTTTGGGTTCCAAATAGCTGAATGTCATGTTAAAGGGCTTAAATAGGGGTGAAAAATTAACCCTTTTAACCCTAAATGCATTTTTTAAATTGGTGAAAATTTCCCAAGCTGGATCCTTGGCGCGACGTGGCGCTATCGCGCCATGTCACTGGAATTTGACAATTAGGGGCGCAATGTGGAGCCATCGCGTTGCCACTTCGTTTATGACCTGGAATTTGACAAATGAAATTTTCTCTTATGGCACGACGCGCAACTGACTAATATGGCGTTGTTTTATGATGGGAACTTAAAATAGTCATAACTTCTTAACTGGTTATCGGATTTAGGTGAATCTTATATCGATGGAAATCTTACTGAATTTCCCACATGACAAAAAGTAAAAATCTTAAAAATTCCCCATGGAATAAACATTATTCTATTTAGAAGATAATACTAGATATTCTTAGGACGAAATTAGTTAGAAAACTGTAGGGTATTACAATATGTCCCCCTTGGGAACATTCATCCTCGAGTGAGACTGACTGAGGTGGGAGAAACGATAAGCTGAAGTACATACAGACCATGAATAACTGAAGCATGACTGACATGTCTGAGATTTATACTGAGCATGCATATTTGTTGCATGATATCATGACTTAGCTGACTTATGAACACGACTGAGATTTCTGATAACTGAGTTTCTGACTAGGAGAATGCATGTCTGATGCATAAACACATGACTAATATAATGCATGAACATATGACTGGACATGCAATGGTACTTAGTACCAAGTTTTAAAAATAGAATCCTAAACATGAGACTGATACCAAGTTGTAACTAAAATCTGGACATGAAAACTGAAAAGCTTAAGGAGAACTGTTACCTTGAGCTTGATCTGAGTTAGTGGAGAAGAGGTGAGGATACTTGGTATGGATGTCTACTTCTTATTTCCAATTAGCTCCCTCAACAGACTGATTTCACCAAATAACTTTGACTAGAGGAACTTCTTTGTTCCTCAGTCAACGAGTTTGATAGTTTAGAATTTTGACTAGACTCTCTTCATAAGAGAGGTTGCTATGAATGTCGATGCCCTCAACAGGGACTACGAGTTTGAGCTTTCCCTTCTTGCCGAAACTCTCAACTCCTTTCATAGGAGAGGTCTTTAGAGAGACATAGTCACCAATCTCAAACTTAAGATCCTTTCTATGCACATCTACATAAGACTTCTGTCATCTCTGAGCATCCCAGAGTCTTTCTCTGATCAGTTGGACTTTTTCTAAAGCATGAAATACTAAGTCAGGACCTATGACTGAGTCTTGACTAACTTCGAACCAACCGACTGGAGATCTGCATCTCCTACCATAGAGAGCTTTGAAGGGAGCCATCTTAATACTGGAATGATAGTTGTTGTTGTATGCAAACTCAATCAAAGGCAAGTGGTCATCCCAACTACCCTTGAAATCAATTGCACACGTTTGTAGCATATCTTCTAAAGTCTGAATGGTCCTTTCTGCTTGACCATTTGTCTGAGGATGGAAGGCTATACTAAGATGAACTTGGGTACCAAGACCCTTTTAAAATTCTTTCCAGAAATGAGAGGTGAATTGGGTACCTCTATTTGGGATGATAGATAATGGAACACCGTTCAATCTGGATAACTCTCTAATGTAGAGTTTTGCATAATCCTCGGCTGAATAAGAGGTAAGGACTGGAAGAAAAAGAGTTGATTTGGTTATCCTATCTATAATGACCCAAACTGAATCATGCTGATGACAAGTTTGAGGCAAACCTGTCACAAAGTCCATGTTCACTTCTTCCCACTTCTAAGTAGGAATACTGAACTCCTGTATGGAACCACTAGGCTTTTGATGCTCTATCTTAACCTGCTGATATGTAGAGCACTTATCCACAAAATCTGCAATATCTCTCTTCATCCCACTTCACCAATAGATTTCCTACAAGTTACAGTACATCTTTGTGGCCCCTGGATGAATAGAGTAGCATGCACCATGTGCTTCTACAAGAATTCACTACCTTAAGCATCTACACCTGGAACAGACAAGCGACCCTGACAATACAATACACCATCTCCCCCTTGGCAGAAAACCTCTACTTTCTGATCCTTGACTGACTCTTTCAACTTGACTAGACTGGGATCTCTATTTTGCTTTTCTTTCACCTCGGAAACTAGAGATGATTCTGAACTAATCTGAACCCATACATCGCCCTTATCTATATTGACTAAGCTAATACCTAGTCTGGTAAGGTAATGAACTTCCTGAGATAACTTCTTCTTACTGTCCTCAACATGAGCAACACTACCCATAGACATTCTACTGAGAGCGTCAACCACTACATTGGCCTTGCCTGGATGATAAAGGACTCTCATGTCATAATCTTTCAAGAGATCTAACAACCTTCTCTGACAAAAATTGAGATCTTTCTGATAAAAGACATACTGAAGGCTTTTATGATCTATGAACACATCTACATGGACACCGTATAGATAATGCCTCAAAATTTTCAAGGCAAAGACTACGGATGCTAACTCAAGATCATGAGTAGGATAATTCTTCTCATGTGGTTTAAGCTGTCTGGAGGAGTAGGCTATGACCTTACCATGATGCATGAGGACACAACCTAAACCTACTCTGGATACATCACAATACACTAGAAAACTACTTGAACCATTTGGAAGAGCCAAAACTGGAGCTGAGGTGAGTCGAGTCTTCAACTTCTAAAAAATCATCTCACAAGGATTTGGCAACTGAAACTTGACTTTATTCTGAATCAATATGGATATATAGGATGCAGTAGAAGAAAATTCCTCAACAAACCATCTGTAATAGTCAGCCAAATCCAAGAAACTCCTAATATCTGATTGAGAGATGGGTCTAGGCTAGTTTTTTACTGCTTCGGTCTTTTGAGGATATACTTTAATGCCATCACCAGAAATTATATGACCAAGGAATAATACTGAACTTAGCCAAAATTTGCACTTACTGAATTTGGTGAAGAACTGATGATCTCTGAGGGTCTAAAGTACAATTATGAGATGTTCTGTATGATCACGCTCAGTGCGAGAATAGACCAGAATATAATTTATGAACACTATGACAAACATGTCCAAGTAATACTTGAACACACGGTTCATCAAGTCCATAAAAGTTGATGAGGTATTGGTAAGACCAAAGGACATGAATAAGTATTTGAAATGACCATATCGAGTATGAAAGGCTGTCTTTGGAATGTCACATTGTCTGACTCTGATCTGATGGTAGCTTGATTTGAGGTCTATCTTAGAGAAATAGCTGGCACCATGAAGTTGGTCAAACAAATCATCAATTCTGGGGAGAGGATACTTATTCTTGACCGTAATTTTATTGAGTTGATGGTAATCAATTCACATTCTAAGAGTACCGTATTTCTTGTGAACAAATAAGACTGGTGCGCCCCACAGGGATACACTGGGCCTGATGAATCCCTTATATAAGAGATCCTTCAACTTACTTTCAGTTCTTTGAGTTTTTCTTGTTCCATTCTGTATGGTGAGATATATATAGGCTGAGTATCTAGAAGAAGATCAATTCCGAACTCTATTTTCTTTTTGGGAGAAATCCCTAGAAGATCTTTGGGAAAGACATCCGAATATTCATGTACCACTGGGACTGATTTTTGACTAGGAGTTTCAGAACTAGAATTCTTAACTCAAACAAGATGATAGACATATCCCATAGATATCATTTTCCTTGTCCGAAGGTAGGAAACAAGCTGACCTCTGAAAGTGGATACACTACCCTTCCACTCTAGGATGGGTTTATTCAGAAACTGCAACTGGACCATTCTATTTTTGCAGTCGACTATGGCATAGTAGGAATGAAGCCAATCTATGCTGAAAATGATATCAAAATCAGTCATCTCTAATTTGACTAAGTCTGCTGAGGTGACTTTCTGAAATATCATAACCGGGCAGTTCCTGTATACCCGCCAGGCTATGATGGTTTTACCCACTGGGGTAGAGACTGAAAATAACTCTGCTAGAATTTGGGGACTGACTCCAAAATCAACTGCAATATAAGTAGTAACAAAAGACAAGGAATCTCCTAGATCTAACAGAGCATAAATATGCAAGTGAAAGATCCATAATGTACCAGTAACCACATCAGAAGAATTTTCCTGATCACTCCGGGACTGCAGATGATATAGTTGATTTGGGTGTTACCAACTAGTAGAACTGGAAGTAGAACCCTGTTGATTTGGGCAACCGAACTTAGATAAGGAACGGTTCTGCTGACCAAGAGGACCTAGTTAAGGATAATCTCCGACTCTGTTGCTTGTTTTGCCACACCCGAGTCAAATACCACTACCCTCTCTACAAATACCCTAATGGTGCTTGCCACATATCAGGAAAAGAGGATAGGTATGGGCACTGGTAACATTTCTCTAAGACGTAGATCCTAGCGCTCTATCTTTATTACCATCCATGAACTTAGGAGCTGGAGCACTAGCTAAAGAAAGAGCTGGAACTGATGACTTTGAAGAAACTGAGAATGGTTTCCTTCTTCTGATTTGGGCTGAGCAAAGTTGAAACTACCTTTCCTTGCTCTCTTATTCAATTTCTCCCTCATCTTAATCTTCTTCTCTTCTATTTGATGAGCATGAGTCATAAGCCTGGCTATGTTTATGTCACTATTGAACATCATAGAACTACACTCATTAACCTTTCTATCATTCACCCCAGAAACAAACTTACTAATCTTGGACCTACTATCTGCAACCACATGATTAGCATATCTGTCTAATTGAGTAAACTTAAGAGAATACTCTTTCACCATCATGTTTCCCTGCTTGAGGTTGATAAAATCTAGCACCTTAGCCTCTCTCAGCTCTTGGGTAAAGAATCTATCTAAGAATGCGGTGAAAAACTCCTCCCACTCTATAGGCCCTGTATCATCTGGCCTTTCTGACTTCCACTGCTTATACCAAGTGTGAGCAATATCCTGCAACTGGTATGCAGCTAGCTCAGAACTCTCACTAGGAGTAACCCCCATAATGTCAGTAACCTTCTGAACCTGATTGATGAATTCCTAAGGGTCCTCATCAAATTTAGACCCAAGAAAGGATGGAGGATTCATTTGGGTGGAGTCCCAAATCTTGGCTACATCTGAATTGTCCACTAGGTTGGCCGAAATGATAGTCGGTCATTCATAGGATTCATTCGGGTGGAGTCCCAAATCATGGCTACACCTGAATTACCCACTGTGTTGGTCGAAATGATAGTCGGTCGTTCATTCTGAGAAGTAATTGACTGAGCAAGAGTAGTGAAAGCAGCTGTAAACTCTGCATGAGAAACATGTTCGCCCAAAGGATCTTCGGGCTGATGGGCTAACTGATTCCTGTTTCTTCTTTTAGGAGGCATGTTCTGTAGAAGAAAAGGAGAAACGGATTAGGCTAAGAGATTGACTTGAAATTATGCTCACTGGCACGACATGAATACTAAAAGAAGGGAAATTGTTCCTAAAACTTCTCATAGCCTCTTGTACATAAATGTGGCGCGCAACACACCCATGCACAAGACTCTACTAGATGTGATTTTCAGACTTCCTAGGACTCTATTGAACCTTAGGCTCTGATACCAAGTTTGCAATACCCCGAATCTTGTACCCAGAATGCTACACGGTACTCATGACCCCGAAGGACCACAAGCTAACCAATGATTGATATCTGTAACTTTATACTTCATGATATACTATACAAATACGGAAACATAAATTGAAAGTCCCTAAGATTCAGATCTGTGACAAAACTGATAAATCATAAAATATGGATGGGGTATGAAATACCCAAAACACTAAAATAACTATTTAAACACACTATTCAGGAAAGTCTTTAACAGACTGAACTGTCTAAATAAGGAGTTTAGGGGACTGGTCCCCAACTAACTCCAACAAATAAATTAATTAATGAGATACTAAATAAATCATCATATTCTCGAAGGATGAGGATTAAATACTAAATGACTGCTGATATGTAGAATCTACTGATGCCCTGGAGCTCGTGTTTCGGAACCTATGGTATTAAACACCATAGCGCAAATGCATTAGTACTTTGAATATACCAGTATGCATTTGAGGTAGGCTAAATGCAAGTGGTTCATATGCATGAACAATACTGGCTAATTGACTAATATGAACTAAGAATACATGCATGAACGAAAAGTAATTATATCTGAGATCATGATAACATAAGTTTATTGATAACTTAGTTTTGATGATTGATATAACTGATAACATGAGTGACTGTATCTGACAATCCTAAACCTGATGGAACTAGCTAAGTTCCGTACTGTTCTGAGTTGGTTGTATCTGACAGTCCTGAATTTTGTAACTAAAATTGTAGGAAGTAGTTATCTAACCGACATGCCCATAATACACTATTATGGTTGTGTTGGGTTCCAATCTATAACCCCAATTGGAAGGGTGTCAATACCACTCCACTAGTAAGGATAATTTATGAGTAACCCTCATATAAAAGGTAACTCTAGTAAGAACGGTGGGATCCCTCATATAATAGGTTAAGACACCTCATCTACCCTCATATGACAGGTTATGATATCTCAACCTACGGTGGCTACGTAGTTTTGGAATGCAATGATTGCTTTTAAGAATCACACCCTCATATAACATGTGAGTTACCATCCTTGGTTTCACTCGGTGCTAACTCCTACTCCCATCTGAATGGACACTGAACATGTATTACTGAATTGAATTAACTGAATTCTGTTGACTGACAGAATAGTACTGAGATTACTGAATTACTGAGATTTCCTGAGTCAAATAACTGATTGAGTTCTATAGATCATGGCTTGACTAAGGATATCGTGAAACATGTCATTGACTCTAGGTACACAACTATATTTTTTGGGTACAAGTACCCCCAGGACTCGATGGAAGCAAACTGACAAGGCATGACATTCTTGAATGTATGACCAATCATCAACAATCCATAATACAATAATTGGAGATATTTCATGGGCATTTGATTATCATAGCTTGGTACGTGAATAATATAGCATGTATACATAGCATAATTTAATAAGGCTAACTCATGAGCAATTGAACAAACAAATTTCAATATATAAGAATAACATGGAAGTCATTTTGGATCACAATTTAGCTATAGTGTATAATTTATATCTTCCTAGGCATTTTATCAAACACCTTGCATGCACCCATAGGGCATAGGCTTAATCATCAAATTGACACATTATAAATAAATCAATTAATGGATTTCACTCACTTGCTAATGTAGTTTCATGAAAAAAACATAATTATTCCAACTTGGGAATCATATAACTAGATAAACATGGTTACAATCAACCCACAACATAAAAATCATGATTTGCAATTTGAAATAGGGTCCTTGAGCTTTGTGAATGAAAGTAATCCATAAATCAACACAGCACATACCTTAGTTCTTGGTTTAGTGAAGATTGACGGAGAGACTTTCTTGAAATTGAATCCCCAATTGCAACCCTATCTTGTTCTTGAGAGAAAATTAAGAGAAACTAGTTTATTTTGGGTTCCAAATAGCTAAATCTCGTGTGAAAGGGTTTAAATAACGGTGGGAAATTAAACCTTTTAACCCTAGACGCGTCTTTTAAAATAGTGAAAATTTCCCGAACTAGACCCCTGGCGCAACGCGGCGCTTTCGCATCGTGTTAGTGGAATTTGGTAATTAGGAAATAGGGGAATGGTGCGATGCGGAACCATTACTTTTCCACTTCATTTGCGACCCGGAAGTTTGAAGCAATGCGCCACTATGGCGTACCGCTAATGGAATTTGACAAATGCCATTTTATCTCGTGGCGCGGCGCGCCACTAGCTAATATGGTGTTATTTTACGAAGGGAACTTGAAATAGTCATAACTTCTTAACCAGTTATTAGATTTAGGTGAATCTTATATCGATGGAAAGATTATTGTATTTTCCATATGTCAAAAGGTGAAAATCTTAAAAATTCCCAATGGAATAAACACAATTCAATTTAGAAGATAATACTAGACATTCTTGGGATGAAATTAGTTAGAAAACTTTGGGGATTGCACCCTTTCAGTTATAATGATAAATTCTAACACCTTAGCCTCTCTCAACTCTTGGGGAAAGAATCTATCTAAGAATACGGTGAAAAACTCCTCCCACTCTATAGGCCCTGCATCATCTAGCCTTTCTGACTTCCACTGCTTGTACCAAGTGCAAGAAATATCCTACAACTGGCATGCAACTAGATCAACACTCTCACTAGGAGTAACCCCCATAATATCAGTAACCTTCTAAACCTGATTAATGTATTCCTAAGGGTCCTCATCTAATTTAGATCCAAGAAAGGATGAAGGATTCATTTGGGTGAAGTCCCGTATCCTGGCTACAGATGAATTGGCCACTAGGTTTGCCGTAACGATAGTCGGTAATTCATTCAAAGCAGTAATTGACTGAGCAAGAGTAGTGAATGCAGCTCTAAACTCTGGATGAGAAACATATTCTCCCACAGGATCTTCGGGATGAGGGGATAACTGATTCTCATTTCTTCATTTAGAAGGCATGTTCTGTAGAAGAAAGGTAGAAACAGATTAGTTTAAGAGATTGACTTGAAATTCTGCTCACTGGCACGACATGAATACTGAAAGAAGGGATATTATTCCTAAAACATCTAATATCCTCTTGTACATAAATGTAGCGCGCAACATACCCATACACAAGACTCTACTGGATGCGGCTTTGAGACTTTCTAGGACTCTATTGAACCTTAGGATCTAATACCAAGTTTATAATACCCCGAATCTTGTACCCGGAATGCTACAGGTTCTCATGACCCCGAAGGATCATAAGCTAACCAATGACTAATATCTGTACCTGTATACTACATGATATAGTAGATAAATATGGAAACATGAACTGAAAGGTCATAAGGTTCAAATCTGTAACACAACTGATAAATCATGACATATGGATGGGGTATGAAATACCCAAAACACTGAAATAACTGTTTGAACACACTAGTCTGGAAAGCCTCTAACTGAATGAACTGTCTAAATAAGGAGTTGCGGGGATAGGTCCCCAACTAACTCCAACTAATAAATTAATTAATGAGATACTAAGGAAATCATCATGTCCTCGAAGGATGAGGACTCACTACTAACTGACTACTGATATTTGGAATCTACTGATGCTCTGGAGCTCGTTCTTCGGAACCTATGGTATAAAATACCTTAGCGCAAATGCATCAGTACTTTGAATATACTGGTATGCATGTGAGGTAGGCTAAATGCATGTGGTTTATATGCATGAACAATACTGGCTAACTGACTAATATGAACGTGAGAATACATGCATGAACACATAGTAACTATATCTGAGATCGTGATAACATGAGTTTATTGATAACTAAGATTTGATGACTGATATAACTGATATCATGAGTGACTATATCTGACAGTCCTGAACCCGATGAAACGAGCTAAGTTCCATACTATTCTGAGTTGGTTGTATCTAGCAATCCTAAATTTTGTAACTAAAATTTTGGGTAGTAGTTTTCTAACAAACATGCCCCTAATACGCTATTATAGCTGAGTTGGGGTCCAATCTGTAAACCCAATTGGAAGGGTGTCAATACCGCTCCACTGGTAAACACAATCTGTGAGTAACCCTCACATAATAAGTAACTTTAGTGAGAACGGTGAGAACACTCATATAACATGTTAAGCCACCTGATCTACCCTCATATAGCAGGCTATGAAGTCTTAACCTATGGTGGCTACGTAGTTCTAGAGCTCAAGGATTACTTCTAAGAATCACACCCTCATATAACATGTGAGTTACCATTCTTGGGCTCACTAGGTTCTAACTCCTACTCCTATATGAATGGACACTGAACATGAATTACTGAACTGAATTAACTGAATTCCGTTGACTGATGGAATAGTACTGAGATTGCTGAATTACTGAGATTTCCTGAGTCACATGACTGATTGAGTTCTATAGATCATGGCTTGACTAAGGATATCGTGAAATATGTCACTGACTCTAGGCACAAAACTATATTTTTTGGGTATAAGTACCCCAGGACTCTATGGAAGTCATATTGGATCACAATTTAGCTATAGTGCATAATTTCTATCTTCCTAGGTATTTTATCAAACACCTTGCATGCACCCATAGGGCATAGGCTTAATCATCAAATTGACACATTATAAATAAATCAATTTATGGATTTAACTCACTTGCTAATGTAGTTTCATGAAAAATACATAAATATTCCAACTTGGGAATCATATAACAAGATAAACATGGTTACAATCAACCCACAACATAAAAATCATGATTTGCAATTTGAAATAGGGTTCTTAAGCTTTATGTATTAAAGGAATCCATAAAGAAACACAACACATACCTTTGTTCTTGGTTTAGCCAAGATTGACGGAGAGAATTTCTTGAAATTGAATCCCCAATTGCAACCCTATCTTGTTCTTGAGAGAAAATTGAAAGAAACTAGTTTATTTTGGGTTCCAAATAGATAAATCTCGTTTTAAAGGACTTAAATAGGTGTGATAAATTAACCCTTTTAACCCTGGACGTGTCTTTTAAATTGGTAAAAATTTCTCGAACTGGACCCCTGGTACGACGCGGCGCTATCGCGCCGTGTCAGTGGAATTTGATAATTGGGAAATAAGGGAATGGCGTGATGCGGAGCCATTGAGTTTCCACTTTGTTTGCGACTTGGAAGTTTGGAGTAATGCGCCACTATCATGGACCCCTACTGGAATTTGACAAATGCCATTTTCTCTCGTGGCGCGGTGCGCCACTGGCTAATATGGCATTATTTTATGATGGGAACTTGAAATAGTCATAACTTCTTAACCGGTTATTATATTTGGACGAATATTATATCAATGGAAAGCTTATTAAATTTCCCACATGACTAAAAGTGAAAATATTTAAAATTACCAATAGAATAAACATCATTCAATTTAGAAGATAATACTAGACATTCTTGGGATGAAATTAGTTTTAAAACTTTGGGGTATTACATAACTGCTATGGATCAAGAAGTAATTGAAAGACTTTGGTACTGTCTCAAATACCATCACTCTAATGTCTGACAACACAAGTTCTCTAAACATGGCCAAGAATCCTGCTGCAACATAAGAGGACTAAGAACATTAATGTGAGGCATCACTTTTTAAGAGACATTGTTGAGAAATTAGCAATCTGTATGAATTTCTGTAAGATCGAGGATCAGATAGAAGATATCTTTACTTAGGCTCTTCACAAGGAAAACACTGTTAAAAATAGGTTGAGATTAGGCTTGATCAAAATGACCTAATCTACCATGTGAATTAGCAAATCTCCACAAAATTAGCTATGATCAAGAGACAAGTATACACATATGGGAGCAACTTTGGAAGAAATTAGATAAAGTGTGCACAAATGTGAGAAGTTACTCAAGAAAGGAGAGGGACCTAGTCCCATCTCTAAGGTTAGTACCATGAATGTGTATGATACTGAAAGTGGAATTTTTGTACAAAAAAGGGTGATACATAAACTGTTGCACGTGGATATTATTATTCAAGTTAGTGATCATCCTTTTTAGTGATGCCAAAGGGGGTAAGAAATCTAGTAGCACAATAATAGGGATGTATAGTAATAGGGATGTGGTGACATAGAATGTAAATACACAAATTAAAGGTGCACAATAACTGCAGATGAAGACCTGAAGAGAGTTATAATAACAGGGGGAGATTTTTGCTACAAATGGCAATAAGGGACTGAGTCTCTCTGTTGCATGATAAAGGAAGCATGATGATAGGGGGAACATTCATCCTCAGGTGGTAATCACTCTAATTAAATGTGATAAATATATACTGATACTCAAATTGTATGGTTTGGTTTGCAATCATCAAAAAAGGGGAAAATTGATATATGTAGTTTTTATGATGAGCATTTAAACTACGGGGGACCAGGTCCCTAGAAATACAAGGTACAGTAAAGCTGGCACATGCCTTCTGCACAGTTTTGTCATCTTGTGTAACAAACTTGCAGGTGCTATTTTGTGTTGTTTTGTACTAACTTGGACAGGTGGTCCAATGACCTTTAAAGCCCTAATCATCACCCATCTATAAAATGGAAGAGTTACCTTTTCAATAATTTGTTTTTTTGCAATTCTAAAGAGTAAAGTAATAGAGCAAAAACCCTTTTCAATACAGCTCAAGTTCTTATCCATATGAGTGCTTAAATTGTAACAGTTCTTAAGTACTGAATTGTAACCGAATTACTCATTCTATAAGAGTAGGGTTTTCTTATTGAGAATACTACTTAGGTAGAGTTATCTAAGCATTGTAGCTAATTAGAGTTAATCAGTAGAGAGATTCCTTGGTAGAGTTTCCAAGATGAGCTTGAAGTAGAGTTTTTATAAGCGAAAAGAGCCTAGAGATAGGCTGAAATCTTACTATAATCAGGGGGTTAATTATAGTGGATTTGGAAGTGCTTGTGTGGGAAAGCCATGGTTTTTTCCAATCTGGGTTTCCACGTAAAAATTCCGTGTCTTTTCTCTTCCAACATTGCCTTTAAATTACTTAACATCTCATAATTGTACTACATCTATATTGCTTGTAATTGATCCCGAGGGACCTGGTCTCTCACTGTGTGGTGCAACTCCCAAGGGTTTAACAATCCTGGACTTACTAATCACATACACAAAGAGAAAACCATAAGACTATGGAACAACAAATTGAACTTGTTGAATAAGTAAAGAAATTAAACAACAACTTAAACTATGAATACAGAGTGCACAATCATATTCCCTTCTCTGTTTCCCTGTTGTTTTATCGAGTAACATTAGCATTTTGTTTTCTTCTATTAAAATAATCATATTCATAGTCCCTAGAATAAATTTCATACCCAGAATGTTGGAAATGCATATAACCATCTCTAATTCCCTCCATCATCACCCCTTATTTATCTACATGGTACAAAAAGATTCATTATGTCTTTCGAATAAGTGGTAAGGAAAGATTCAGTTATCTACATGAACGAAAGATTTTGAATGATGAAACTAAAGAAGGTGGAATACATATGCATAATAAATCAAGATAAAAGGACAAAAACATTAGCTACATTACAAAGAAACAAAAATACAACTGCAATATATTATTTGAAAAACTGTATAAGCAATAATGTGGAAGGACTTCATAGAAATTCTTCAAGTTAGCACTTCGGGGTTATTTAGAAGGATATATTAGATAAAATAATACATGTATTTTCCATGGTAGGATTTTCAGACTACATTCTATTAGTTATAAGCCTTATTCAGTATTATAGCAAACCATGGTATTCGAAAGGTTGTAATACATGGATAAACATAGTTTAAGATATGATTGCCTTTAATACACCAAATAAAATAGTGGACAAGAAATAATTTTGACACAACTAATCAACGCGTTACTAATAAAACCTATTCAACAATACTCTTACACACTCTACCAAAAAACCTTAAAACTATATAGAGCTAATATATTTTACTTAGGAAAATGCAGAAATAGTTACTTAGAGCATTGGAAAGAAACAACCTTACAAGGATACTCAAAAATAATGTTGGAGAGGTACGTGTACATAACAAGAAGCCTCTCGTCATGTGTAAAAGATGCCAAAAGCTTCCCATTCTACAAAACCACCATTTTTGGTAAAAGAACAATTCTAAGTCTATCTTCCTGAACACCATCCTCTTACACCAACAACACATGATCATCAACATCTCCATATTACTAGACATAGTACACTGAGGCTAAATAATCGCCATACATGACGAAAAATCCTCCAAACCAGTATCCACCAATTTAATAGATTTCAGATTATTAAAATCTGGTAAACATCAACTTAAACTATGGATACAGTGTACATAATCATATTTAGTTCTCTCTTTCCCTAATTTTTTACCAAGTAATACTAGCTTTATCTTTCCTTCTTTTACAAAAATCATCATCATAGTCCCTAGAAATAGATTTCATACCTAGTAAGTAGGCAATGCACATAATGTCTCCAAGGATCTCCATTACCACCCCTCATTTCTAGATATCTTTTGAGTCTATGAATAAATGGTGTACATAATCAAAATCAAAAGGAGAGTAACATGCAAAAAATATTAGAAGAAAATTGGAAAAAAAAAATTGAGATGTATTAGCATAAATTCGGATGAAGGTTTGCCTGAGTTATTAACTACATATACAAAGAGAAAATCATAAGACGATGGACTTACAGATTGCAGTTTGTGGAATAGCTAAAATAATTAGACAACTTAAACTATAAATACAAAGTGCATAATCATATTTAGTTCTTTTTTTCCTGTCGATTTACTGAGTAATACTTGTTTTTGTTTCCTTATTTTACAAAAAATATCATTATAGTCCCTAGAAATAAATTTCATACCCAGAATGCAGGCAATACACATAACGCCTCCAAGGCCTTCCATCACCACCCCTCATTTATCTACACGGTAAGCAAAGATTCACTATGTCTTGTTGATTAGTGGTAAAAAATATTATATTATCTAAATAAATGAAAGATTATGAACGATGAAACTAATAAAGGTGGCATACATATGTGATAGTAAATCTAGCTAAAAGACCAGATAACATTAGCAAATTACCAAGAAATAAAAATGCAACTGCGATATATTATCTGAAAAATTATATAAGAAATAATATGGTTGGATGTCATAGAAGTACCTCAAGTTAGAACTTCGGGGTTGTTTAGTAGGATATATTAGAGAAAATAAAATGTATTAGCCATGGTTAGATTTTTAGACTATGTTGTATTAATTATACACCCTATTAAGTATTAAAGTAAACAATGGCTTTCTAAGGGTTAATAATACATAGATAAACATGGTTAAAGATAGAGTTGTCTTTAATACACCAAATCAAATAGTGGATAAGAAATAATTTCAACATAACTAATAGTTGCACTACTAATCTCAACATTAATAATACACCCTATTCAGTAATATTCTTATACACTCTTCCAAACAACCTCTAAAATAATATAGAGCAAGTAAAATTTACTTAGAAAAATGCAAAAATAGATACTTAGAGAATTTGTAAGAAATAACGACCTCACAAAGATACTGGAGAGGTCTGTGGACATAATAAGAAGCCTCCAATCATGTGTAAAAGATGCCAAAAATTTCCCATTATGTGAAACCACCATTTTCTGTAAAGGTCCAATTCTAAGTCTAACTTCATGAACACCATCCTCTTCCAAAAACAATACGTGATCACCAACACCCATCAATACCTCCACATTACAAAACATAGTATATTAAGGCTCAATAACCACCATACATAATGAAAAATCCTCTAAACTAGTATCCACCAATTTAAAAGCTTTTGGATTATTAAAATATGGTTAACAACAATTTAAACTAAGAATATAGAGTGCACAATCATATTCATTTCTCTCTTTCCCGGTTTCTTTACCAAGTACTACTAGCCTTTTGTTTCCTTCTTTAACAAAAATCATTATCATAGTCCTTAGAAACTATTTCGTACCCAGAATACAGGCAATACACATAACCGTCTCAAAGTCTCTCCATTACCACCCCTCAATTCTAGATATCTTTTGAGTCTGACTTGAAAAGGTTAACCCAGTTCAAACTTCCAAACCATACATAGACAAACTAGTAGTAAATGATATGCTCTTTAATGAAAAAATGATCTAACCTCATATCTGGACAATCAAGAAAGTGGAAAGAATGATCTAACCGCATACATGGATAATCAACAGAAATAACATATTGGATAATAAATGTTGTAGTTCAGTGGCAAAATGAATTTTCTAAATCCTGAAGTAATAAATCCTTTCATTGATGGATACACAAGCTCCAAACTTCTCAAAATTCAAAAAAATAGGACACTTATATTTTGAGATTCAAACAACTAACTTTTGTTCTCTGTCCTAATTAGCCATGATCATAGAAAACATATTTTACATATCAACCCTCTTCACATAATATAGAGGTTTTTCCTTCATCTCTATAATAGTTCTGAAAAATAAGATACCCATGTATAATAGAATCAACCAAACCAAAAAAATCTCATTCAATTATTAATATCGGAGATGTATAACTAGTTAAGTGATGAATTATTTTGAAGTCATAACTTAGTAGTAGTTTATCTGACCTTTTACCACTTCTATACTTAGAAATGTGCCTTCTCTATCCAATAATTTCATGAGGCATCATGTTTAAGAAGATTTTATAACTTAATATTTTGTGACTCTTATACGTAGGTCACAAAATACATTTATTGGAATTCCAAGACTGCAACTTTTTAATGTAATGGAATCCTGAAAAGAACATTGAATTCATCTTTTTGTATGAGAATTCTAACTGTGTCTAATAGTTTTAGGTTTTATAAAATATATTGAATCTAAGCTTCTTTACAACTGAAAGAGCATAGATGTATCGATAATCACTACATATTACACATGTTCCTTGAGGAGTATCAAAGCTTGGAAATTTCATTTAATAACTGACTTGATTAGGATGAGGACATTCAATATAAAGAGTTGGTCTTGCTTTCTTTTGTGCAACCTTTTACAATGATGACATGTAAATAAGAAGTGGTTGAGCCTGTGAAACTCATGAGCATACATAATATGATTTCTTCTAGTTTAAATGTTTTTTGTGCAAGTATTAGTGTTGAGATTAGAGCACTTATATTTTGAGATTCAAAAAATAAATTTGTGTTCTCATCTCTAAAAATAAGTCAAAATGGCAGGCTGAGAAATGTACAACCCATGTTTTATGAAGTCATCCCATATGCTCTATTGATCAGCTTTTTCCCTTCTCTTAAATAATAAAGTGCATTCAAAATATTGTGAGAAAATGAGCAAATCACAAGTAAAATTGATAAGCAATTAAGCAACTGATGTTTCAACATTAAATGCCGGGATATGAAAGAAAATTCTAGATCACTATAAAAGTTTGTTGTAGTATATTGAGTTTCTTACAGCAACTTGCAGTATTACCTCAAAAGAGTAAACTAAATATTAATGTATCTATATCATTCCCACTAAATTTAAGTTATAATCTCTTAAACAAAATCTTGAAAAGTATGTCCAATCAAAACTATTTCTAGGATCACGTAATATAATTTTTTATGCATATTAGTGGGAAAATACTGTTAGATTATACTCTATAGAAGGAGATATACAAAGTAGTAAAAACTAAAGAAAACTAGCTAGACAAATATGATCATTTAACTTCAAAGTTTAATCTTTGTATTATGCTCTAAATAGATAAAAACTTTGAGCAAACTACTTATCTCTAATAACAACCTTAGAAATAACATTTTAGATTAGGAATTCTGGAGAATAAAATGAATAGCAGAACCTTAAGCTCTAAAATATGTGAAACTCTAAAAGCATTAACTCTTGCAGCAACACAATATGTATGAACCACAAAATCTATTAGAGACTGTATAATCTATTGAAATAAAATAAATAAGTATACTATCTAGTGACGGATTATGAGATTCCATTTCAAGCAACAATTCATCATTTAGGCGGTCACTAACCTTCAATAATCCTTTTTGTTTTACTCATCTCATGACTGACAAATTTTAATAGGTATTAGCTCTTATTGCCTTTTCAAAATATACAAGTTCAGTGATGTTTTATAAGGATTCAAAGATATAAGAAAAAAATTAATGATGTGGTAAACATACTCTCTAATTTTTTTTGGACTTGCAATTGGGGATAGTCAGACTCCCTGAAGATTGATGCTCAGATTGTCCATCATAGTGATGTGGGGAAAGTTTGTTGCTCTATAATTTGTTTCACCTTGTATTTCAATTAATATATTCATCACATAACTCTATTGAAAAGATCTCATTGTAATCAATATATTCATCACATAACTCTATTGAAAAGATCTCAAAGCAGAATAGGACTTTCACAATCCAAATTATCAGATCGTGCGGGCAACTATTCTAATTCACCTAGATAGGAGAACCCCTTACTACCCCTTTCGACATGAGATGCAGAAGTCTTTATTAACTAATTATAACCAACCTCTATTACAACTTTTTTATTACAAATATTAAGTGAGAAAATATAAGTGACTCCTATGAATTAGTCTAAATAGGTCAAGACCTTCTAAGAGAAAAGTAAAACTAGACACAACTTTCATCATGAGTAAGAGGTGGTAGAGCTACTAAAAAATTGCTATCCGAAACAATTATAGAACCGATATTGACTCCTATAAAAGTCTAGACCCAAAAAAGGGGAATATAAGTATAAGCAATATGTATTACTAGGTATCATCAACCAAGGTTAGATTACATAAACAAAACATAGAAATCGCAAAAGAAAATATGAAAACTTATATAATAATTTAATTTGCAACACTATTATCCACTTATGTTACCTAAGAGTATTCCTATTATTATTCTCATTGGTCATCTATCACCTTCATATGAAGCGTCATCATCCTAACTCTCAAAGTTTAACCCCAATAGTTATTAAGACAATCTATTTCATGTAAGACTTAATTAACCTCAATGATAAATGAAAATCAATAATCATCACCTTGTAGCCAAATACAACTATGAACATACATTATGATAAATACCTCAAGTTTATGAAACGTATCCCTTTTAAGTAACTCTACAACTTCAGTCAAGTACAATTCAAGAGATACAAGTTAAGTCGGATCATGACCAAGTCAACAACCCAGACTCTAACAATATCCAAGTCAACAAATCATGACTCTAACCATATACAAGAAAACAAACTATAACTCTAACTATATACAAGTCATCAAACCATGACTCTAATAAAAAAATATATGACAAGTAACCAAACCACATAAGAATACCAAATATACCAAGAAACATTATAACCTAGTTAAATCAAGGAACCTACAACAATAACACGAATATAACTTGGTCCACTCATGCAATCAATTTAAACAATAATAATAACAATAATCATACAACCAATTCACTCAAGGAACTGTCACACTCATACATACATTGTACATACATGCTAAGGTTCCTAGGGTTTCCTACTAGTCATGACTTGCAGGGGAAAAGCTCTTATCCATGTACTATACAATGTGGTACCTGAGCCAACCAATAAATCATATTAACTAATCCTATAAATATGTCCAAATATAGGGACATCCCACAATAATAATCGATAGAATATCACCACAATCACGGAAAAATAATACAGCCAAAACTTGTAACAACAACAAGATTTACATATAAATTCATGAAATGCGATTACACTTAGAATATTAGTTAACATATTCCTTCTTTAAGTACTCATTGCAACAACCGGAAACCACCCAAATACTTGGTCAACTTGAGCTAATCATTCCATGTAAGTAACAATCATTTTTTAACATACCAAATTACAATAGATATGAATCATTGGTTTCATAAATTGCAGCATGTTCGAAGACCAATCTAATGCTTATTCAAGTAAGCATTATCAAGAAACATCATCAAATTCAAGTAATCAATTTAGGAATGCACATCCAACCAAATAGAGTCTAAAATGTAGTAATTTATTCATTAATCCAATTCTACTTTATTCATGGTGAAACCAGACATTTCACTATTATCAAGAAACCCTTACATTTAAGTCATTATTAGGTTCAAGAACTACTCCATTAGCCAATCATTCAACTGTATTCAACTTACAATATAGTTTTGGTCATATACTTTTTATACCTTTTACTTTTCGACCCTTAGCCTAACTTGACTTTAGGCTTTTAAGTTAAATCGTTGCCTTTTTATACCATAATTATTCCTCGTTACTAACCTTAAGAAATATTATCTACATTCTAATGACACATAATACCAAGTTCACTATCTTATGGTAATTAGATTAAATAACTAGATTATGAGCTAACACCATCTCATTGTCATCTATAATCACCTAATTCATATTACAATTGACCATCGAGTCTTACAAATGCAAAACATCCCTCAAGGATTCATACATTAACATATTAACACACAATTAGGTCCTTATAGCATTAAAATTATATTTTATCCACCCAAACTCTATACCCGCAGGCCTAAGCATAATTTCTCTAGCCAAATATATATTATGGATACAATTACTACCCATAGACTACTAGTCATAAGTGATAACCTAACTAGGCACCAAGCTACTACAATAAGTAGCTATAATATGGATGATCCTGCTTCTTATCCATGTTTTCATTGGCTAATCATCTAACAAACAATAATTATAAGAGTTAATAAACTACTCTTCAAACAATTATCTTGGAAATTCAAACCCACTAGTTTTACCCTTATTCACAGCCTAAACTTTACCCAAGGGTCAATTACTCCTCAAAATAGTTCCTTCAAGCTCGGTGCATCTCAATTAATGGAGATTTTAGGCTAAATTTTCCACCTTTATTGAATTCAAGGTCACCAACTATCAATTTCATATTTTAGAATAACTAATTCATTCTAATAATTGTTATTTAATAATTTAGAAGTGATTCTAGGTGATATTAACCCAATGCATAAGTTTTCCCCAAAATATCATGAACTTGGGGTTCAAATCCTCAAGATTTTCACCATAAAAGGTTGTTCTAATGATTCTAAGATGTTTGAGGATTCAAAAATAAAGAATATGAAAGAAGAAACTTACCTCAACAAAGAATTTCCACCCATACCAAGAGAAAATTGCCCTCTAGGACCTAGGAATGAAATTTTTGAGTTTTGAAGGCTGAAACCCATCAAAAATAGGTTATAAACTATTGTGCACGTCACTGTAGTTATTTGACCCTCTATAGTGACTTGAACCACAACAACACCCTCAGTTTTTTTTCAAGAGCAGTCTTCAGTAAATGATCATAATGTTTTACTCAGAAAATGGATTGACAAAAGACCAGTTGCATTAGAAAAAAAGACTTAGAGATCTTTAATAATTTGGTGGGTATTAGAAAGACATAACCCCTATATTCTTGAAGAAGTACTCATTTGAAGTTGATTCTAGTTTAAACTTAGCCCAAAACTAAATCGGTAAGAATACTTTCATCGTAACTTTGTGCTAGGGATATTGTATGACCTTAGTATATTACAAAGTCACTCCCATACTAAAGAATTACTCCTAAAACTTATGATGAATGAGAAGAACATGCCTTCACCATCCATATTGTCAACAACGATGGAATCGGTCATTACATCAGCTACCAATTTTCCATTAATTCATCTCTAAATAGGCATTGGGTAAAGAGAAGCATGAAGTCAAAATTTAGAAAGACACTACTTTCAAAGTTACTTATGCAGCATCTTACTTACCCACTCGCTATAGTTTATCCACTAAATCCCACCACATTTTCCTTGTCCTTTCCCAAACTGACTTTTTTGAATAATGAAATATTTTGAGGAAAAATTGATTAAATAGCTATTTTCTCCGCTATAGAGGGACTTTTCCCACTTTGGATCATGTTGCTATAGAGACACGGGTGGTGTTGAATGTCCAATTTTCTTCCAAGCTCCCCCTTTCACAACACACCTTAAATCCAAGATATCCCAAACTAACCCCTTTATGTTAAGATTGATAGCAGGAGTTCTACTCGCTTGAATACGATTTGAAAAGATACTACGGGTTCCTTATCATCTTAACTAACTTAAGATTAAGTTAAACTTTAATATATCTTCCCAATCTATTCCTAGATTTCCCTAAACCATACGACGCTCATATTTTATCCAAGACTAGCCTAGCCTAAAAATTCTAACTCCTGACTTAAGAAAAATCTTAGCCCGAGCAATTACACCTTAAGCAATGATATAATGAACATAACATCACCAAGTACTACATTGTGTTTTCCCCTTGAGACATCTACCTTATGGATCTTTTTCACCCTTTCATGATCAACACATAAGAATAGATCATCTAGAGTACAACCACTAGCCAACTCACCACTATGGGTTTCATTAAGATATAGATTATCCACCAACACTTACATTAGTTTATTCGACCCTAAAAAATCAATCACTTTTAACCAACCAACTTTTCAATTATCACCCAAGGACAAGCTATACTTATTTTTCCTCACAAATAGCTTACAAATTATCAAGTTACCAACCTAGCGTACCTCAATCACTCAAGAGCAATAACAACCAGGTAATACCATGATCAATGAGAGGGACATGAATATTCAAGAAAACATCTAATAACCACATTCCCTCATTCAACCCTACAACTAACGATTATCAATCCTAATCATGTTACCTTATTGCAAGGACCCGAGCAATTCAATTATACCGTTCCCAAGAAATACTATTAATCAATAATTATGTCATATAATAAGTATATAAGAAATGTCAAATATAAATAGTCAATGAAAAGTCATTTTAGTAATTAGTACATAGGGGACTATTTCTACCAATAGACAACCAAAATTTTACAAAAACCCAAAAATGTAGTTCCACCATAATCTCGTGATTTCTTCATCAACTACACATAATATTCAAATACAACTAGTTAATCAATAGTAAAAACCATCGAGTCAGATAAATCCTGGTGTTCAAATATAAATGTTACCTCAACTGACAACATCACCCATATCAAATAATTAACTTTAATGCCAAGGGATATCATATTAACTCGTTCATTTACTTAATCGACAATTTAGTCATCAATTAAAACTTTAAGTTATCATAAAATTTAAAGTCAAAACAAAGTGTCCTTAAGTCACAATCATGAATTACCATAAAGTTTTCTTACCACAATTTCCGCTATTGAGCAATAATACTGTTTTTTCTGTGGTACTTATTCACATACAAACCACTTAAAAAAAGATTTTCCACAAGTAAACACCATTTTCCCTTACCATGTTATAAATTATAAGACCATGCTCAACATTTAGCATATTATTTCCACTTGAATCACTTAACAAGAATTCCTTTAATCATTAACACATAAGCAAGTTATAACCTTTCATAATTCATTACATTTACAATACCTTAACCAACTATGATTCATATAAACATCAAGCTCCAAAAACCTTAAGTACCAAATTAAACATTTATATTACTATCAACAAGACAAACAACAACCATAGTAAAATTCCTTCACACCCTACACAACATATGACAACTTGCAACATTCACCTATCACAGATTAAAAGTTAATCAAGCAATTACAAGTCACGAACACATCTTATATTACACCAACAAAGTTACAACCAACCAATTTCATCATAATCCATATGAAATTCATAAGTTCCAATCGTTAATTATAAATACCAATTGAAAACAACTAGGCTCTAATTGCAAACTCATCAAGATACAAACTAGAATCGACTAGATTCCACCTATCTTTGTGGAGATACCAATTGGAATCATGAAATACCAATAGGATTCAATTCATATAAGCAACTATACCAACTGCATGAGAAAAAAGAAAGAAATGCAATAATTTCCTAGAATGCCTTAAAGGTTTTCAAAGATTGAATGTGAACGTCAACACACCAATCCAAAGAACTCTACTCAATATTCTCTATTGTACTGGGAGATTGGAAACCTAGGCTCCAATACAAATTATCACAACTTAAATAATTGTATTGTGAGGGCACCTATTCTAATACACCTAGATAGGATAGCCCTGTACCACACCTTTCAATATGAGATGTGGAAGTCTTTCTTAAATAGAAATAACCAACCTTTATGAGAACTATTTTATTATAAATATTAAGTAAGGAAAATTAAAATGCCCCTAGAAACTAGTCTAAACACGTATAAGAGCTTCTAAGGGAAAAGTAAATCTGGACACAAGATCCACCATGAGTAAGAGAAGTGGGAGTTGCTAAAGAATCGATATCTACAATAATGATGAAACCAACACAGATTCCTGCATAAGATTATACCCCAAAAAAAGGTATAGTAAGAGTATTATCAATATGAACAACATAATACTAGTAGGTATCATTTGTTAACTAGGGTTAGATCACCTAAATATAATATAGAAATAACAAAATAAAATATGAAAACTTATGTAACAATTTAATTTTTAGAATCATTATTAACACGACCCAAACCAGGTCCAAGTCATGTCGGGTACCTCAAGCCCAACCAGGACTAGAGACCACCCTCAATACCTAACCATAACCGCCCTACACCCTATGTCAAATAAAATTTGAGCATATAAAAAGATAGAACAATCATAAATCAAATACAAAAATTAAAGTGTATGAACCTATCCAACTGATGTCAGCCCAATACCAATACCAATGCTAAGACTGACACCAATACCGATACCGCCCATTCCCATAGTAGCTAACAAATCCTCTAACCATAAATAAAGAACATTTGGTTAGGACATGCCCCCGACCATTGCCAAAACCAAAGTCCAAGAAATAACCAAAAGTATGAAGAAAAGTCCATAACATAAAATGAGGTCTTCAAGAGTATGGAAGCTCACCACTTTAGTCCAACACAGTTATTCTCGAATCCAATATCACTGAAAAAGAGGGATAGTATAGCCAGTTCCTATATCACGTGGGGATACCGTGCCAAAAGATGGGATAACGAGTGAATGCTTGCATGTCCTCAGGAATAAAGATAGAGTAATGTCATTATTCAAAACCATAGTAAATATCCAAATGTAAACACATTCATACATATATATATAGTATGATGGGAAAGGGAACCAGGTTTAGTATGCATTTAAAACTTAAACCTGGGTTATGCAGCTTGACCATCCTAAAACCACCCAGGGGCAATATGGGTCTAGTGTTACCCCCTAAACAAGCCTTGTTGTGTGTAGCCGCACAAATCAGAGATATCATAGGGGATAGGGATTCCTGTGTACTCTTTGCCCTCCATGATACATATCTAAAAGTATAAACTTAGGGGATTCCCGTGTACCCCACAAGTATATGGTCACAATAACCAACCCTCATGTTGACAAGCATGAGTTTCTAGTATTCGTCCATTGGACTCACACCTTCACGGCTAGCTATCACAACTCGCTATTAATGCCTAATTAAAACCTTTAGCACACAACCAAACCACCAATTCCAGAGTTTATTACCAAGGCATTATGAAGTGGTATCGTTATACAAACTATAGCTTGCAAGCAATGTCATTAAACAAGCCTTAGGGGATACCCATGTACTATATAGGATTTCAAATCAATTGAAACCATTGCCCCCAAGGACTTTCAAAATCATTTAATTCAATCAGACCATTTAGGGTTCCATTACCATATTATGTAATGCATGGTTTTCAATAAAATTCCAACTATATGACAAAAACATTCTCATTGACATTTTAACAAACATGTTCAGGCATATAGTTTCCAAAACCAAAACAAATAACCAATTAACTATTCCCATGCAACCACGTGTTCAAATCAACATTATAGTATGAAAAACCATAAATAGAACATGGGAAAACATCATCCAATCATTAGTAACCAAAACCCCAACACATATTTCAAAACCAAAACAAATCCACATTAATACCATAAAAACCATTAAGTAAAACATGCTTTTAGTTTGAACTAAAAATGAGGGAGGAGTAACATGCCTTAGATACCAAAGAAGATGGAGAGAAATCATCTTTGATAGCTTACTCGACCACCATGAATAAATCATAGCCTCTTTTTGAACCAAGAGCTTTAGAGAGATTTAAGAGTATTTTGAGAGTATTTGATTTGAGAATAGTAGGTTAATAAAGTCCCAAGAGTATTTTAAGTCATGGGGTCAAGAGAAATTAAGAGGGGAAATTTCCAAAATATCCTCAACTTAAACTATACAAATTTCCACAGGTGGGTACAGTTTTGACCCCTCACTCGTACCCACATCATAAGAGTGGTACATTCCACTTGTACCTTTATCAGAATGTTGGACATCATATGATGTCCAACATATGAATCCTTAGCCTTAATTGTACCCTACCATATGAATAGTTCCCCTTAAGTCATACCCTAAGGAGAATATTACGGCTAGATAATGAGAAACATACGGTTTGGCTCTATACTTCTCATATCATGACATATAACTCGTATGGAATCTTGTCTTACCTTGGACAAACAACAATCAAAACTACATTGAGTAATATACAACCAGGATGCCTAAATCATACCCACATAATACGATAAGTAATCCTGAGTCGTATGATGGTCAGAAATATCAAACTCAAGAAATTTCTAACATACAACTCCTTAGCCTAAATCATGCCCAACCATATGACTAGTACCCCTCAAGTCGTGCCCTAAGTAGAATGTCAATGCTAGACAATAAAAAATATATAATTTGGCACTATACTTCTCGTATCATGTACATACGACTAGTATGGAGTCTTGTCCTACCTTGGACACAAAAAAACCAAAACTGCACTGAGTAACATACAACCAGGACCCCTAAATCGTAACCACATCATACGATAAGTAAGCCTAAGTCGTATGATGATCAGAAAGCTCAAACTTAGGACATTTCTAAGGACCAGAACCTAGGGTATTTCAATTCTCTCCCACTTAGCTAATTCGTTCTCGAATGATGGAACAAGACAACATAAGCATGAATAAACCACCAAACACCCTTACGCTTACCTTTAAGATAGAAAATAGAGATATTAAGGAGCCAATCTTTTCTTTAAAAAGGTTTGAAAACAAAGATGTTATGAAGAACACATACCTTCCGTACAGATTTCTAGAGAAAAAAATATGAACGGATACTTGGAATTTATGTCCTTTTTAGCATCCCAAGTAACCTCTTCCACTGTGTGCTTTCACCATAGTACCTTTTCTAAGGCCACATCCTTGGTCCGCAGATGATGATCTGACAATCCAAGATCTCAACCGAGATCTCTTCATAAGATAGATAATCCAAAATACCAATATCCTTGATAGGCACAACCTATAATAGATCACCAATACACTTTCTCAAAATTAAGACATGGAATACTAGGTGAATGGAGATCGATCTAGAAGGCAAGTCCAACTCATATGTAATATTATCGGCCCTCCTCAAAATCACATAAGGACCCATATATTAGAGACTGATTTTCCCTTCTTCCCAAACCAGATCACTCTTTTAAGGGAGACACCTTTAAGAACACCTATCTCCAACCTTAAGCTCCAAGTCCCTTTGACTCACATCTGCATAGGACTTTTGGCAACTTTGGGCAGCCTTAAGCCTAGTCTGAATCACCTTTACCTTCTTTATATCTTGGTGAACCAAGTATGGACCAAACATATCCACCTCACTAAGATCAAACAACCCAATGGGAGACCTACACCTCCTACCATAAAATACCTCAAATAGAGCCATCCGAATGCTAGAGTGGTAGCTATTGTTGTAAGAAAACTCTACAAGAGGTAAGTGCTCAACCCAACTACTACCATAGTTGATCATGCATGCTTGAAGCATATCCTTTAATGTCTGAATAGTTCTCCCTGCTTGCACATCTGACTGCGGGTGAAAAGCAATACACAGACTAATTTTAGTCCCCAACCCTTTCTAAAATAAATGCCAAAAGTGAGATGAAAACCACATACCATGATCAGAGATAATAGAGATAGGAACTCCATGGAACTTCACAATATTTTAGAGGTACAACCTTGTATAATCGTCAATCGAGAAGTTAGTCGTAACTAGCAGAAAGTGAGCCGACTTTGTCATCCTATCCATGATGATCCAAACTGAATCAAATTGATTCCAAAACCAAGGGAGACCAATAACAAAATCTGTGTAGATCACTTCCCACTTCCATTCAGGCAACTCAAATTCTTTATACAACCCTCTAGGCCTAATGTACTTAACTTTCACTTGTTGGCATACCATGCATATGGAAAAAAATTAGCTACATCTCTTTTCATATTGTTCCACCAATACATCTCCTTGAGGTCATAATACATTTTTATCAAACCAGGATGAACAACATACCGTGACTCATGCACCTCAGCCGAGGTCCTTTTATGCAAACCATGCACAACAGGAACACATAACTTCCTTGATACCATAAAGTACCATCACCACTAATATCAAAGACCATCACCTTCTGCCCACCTACATCACCCTTGATCCTCATCAAGATAGGGTCTAAATTCTGTTTCTCCTTGATCTCAACACTGAAACATGATCGCGCCACTTCTTTTACAAACACACTACCATCCTCGGAGTCCAAGAGGTAAACTCCAAGGTTACCCAAATGGTAAATGTCATTCACCAACTCCTTCTTCCCATTATCCAAATGAGCTAGACTTTCTATGGATAACCTGCTAAGAGCATCAACAACTATATTATCTTTACTTGGGTGGCAGTGAAGACTCGTGCCATAATCCTTTAGAAGTTCAAGCAATATCCTTTGTCTAAGGTTAAGATCTTTCTGAGTAAACACATACTGCAAGCCCTTATGATCAGAAAAGAAATCCATATGCACCCCATACAAATAGTGATGCCAGATTTTCAATGTGAATACCACAGCTAATAGTTCCAAGTTATAAGTTGAATAATTCCTCTTATGCACCTTTAACTACCTGGAAGAATAAGCTATCACCTTTCAATTCTGCACCAGAGTGCAACTAAGTCCCACACGGGATATATCACAGTAGACCACAAACCCCTTAGTGCCTTCAGGAAAACTCAGGATTGGAGCCAAAGTTAGCTTATTCTTTAGCTTTTTAAAACTCCCCTAGCAAGAATTAGACCACAAGAACTTTACCTTCTTCTAAGTCAATTTAGCTAATGGGGCAGCTATAATAAAAAAATATCCATAAACCTCCTGTAGTAACTAGCTAAACCCAAGAAGATCTGAATGTTAGTTGGAGTGGTGGGTCATGGCCACTTTTTCACTAGTGCAACTTTTTGCAGATCCACTATTATCCTTTCACTAGAATTTATATGACCTAGAAAACTGACAACGTTCAATCAGAACTCATATTTTGAAAATTTGGCATATAACTGATGCTCTTATAAGGCCTATAATATAATGCAAAAGTGATTTGCATGATCCACCTCGCTCTTAGAGTACACCAAAATATCATTTATGAAAATAATGACAAACAAGTCCACAAATGGATGAAAGACCCTATTCATAAAATCCATAAATGATATAGGGGCATTGGTGAACCTGAAAGACATAACCAAAAACTCAAAACGCCCATATGACATAACCCATACCAGGGCCTTGTCGTAATGGGAATTTCAAGCCCAACAAGGGCCACAGATCATCCCTCTACCCAATACAACCAACCAATATACACCCTGAGTTAGATGAATTCCAAACATATAACAAGATCAGGTGATTAACAAAATAAAGACTTTGAGATAGGTCTAAGACCATGACCAACCCAACCAAGTCTAACATCTAATGCCCAACCAATAACCATAACAAAACAAAAATAATAACCAAGTCCATAGCTATACCATAACGTACCCAAGTCCATAATTTTTCCATACAAAGCCTCTAACAGAAATCCAAGAATATCTGGTCGGGCCAAGCCCCCAACCATAGCCAAAATCAATGTCCAAGTCTAGCCAATAAAGATATAAGAAATCTCAAGAAAAGAAATAGAGCCTTCTGAAGTACGCAATCTCACCACAAGTTATTCCTGAGTCCATTCACTGAGTACGAGGTGTAAGAATATGACAAACACCTACATCGCATAGGGATACAAAATTAAAGATGGTTAGCCATTACAGTGCTAGCATGTAACTTAAGGATAAGGATAAAAGAATTTCAATAGTTCAAATCCAATCAACCAATGCATATAACCAATTAAATATATACATGTACATATATACCATGCTAGGGTAGGGAGCAAGATTAGCATGAACTTTGAAAACCTTAACCTGGGCTGTGTAGCATGACCGTCATTGAAAAAGGCACCCACGGGATATATGGGCCCAACTCTCCCCTAGCTTGAAGGACTTAGTACATATAGCCGCACGAACTAGAGAATATCCATAACCATATATATATGCCTATATGGGGGACTCGAACCTCCCAGCATAATCAAGGTGACTTAAGAATCAATACATGTATTATGGGGGACTCAAATATACCATTTAAATATTAATTTGTCGAACTCAAACCACTCGATCTTAAAGGCGCCCGCACTGGCTAGCACGGTTTCCAGTGTTAGTCCTTCAGACTCCACTTTCATGGCCCGACTACACATCCCACTTTTAAAGCCCAATTTAAAACCAACATTTCATATACACAACTATTAATCCAATTACTTGCCAAAGGAACTTCATTGGTATCGTCATACCAACACCACTTGCAAGCGTACAATATGTCATTATCATTATCAATCAACCAATTATTCATTTGACTTTGGGACTCAAACCTATTGTCTAACGAAGACATAAATTAAGTAAATGCTTAGGGACTCAAACCTTTTTAGCCAAATTAACTACCAAGATTACTATTTAAATAATAACACAGTCAACAAGGCATTTAAAAAACCATTTACCAACAATTCATACTCATTAGGCGAATGCCTTAGTCCAAAAAATCATTAACATATGACTATTTTATTCTCTTAGGTATTTTCACAAACACTTTGAGGGCATACCTTTACCAAGTCCAAAACAAAAGGAAAAACCACCAAGTTTAGGGTTACCCATGACACATTTGTTAAGACATAATTACCAAGCACCCATATATGCAAACCATCATAAAAAACATATATAAACACAAGTTAAACCAAGAGTAAACAATACTCAATAATATGCAACAAAACCTCCAACATTGATTTTCAGAACCACCATTAATGAATCATAAACAATGTTTAATACACATGATATTTGTGAGTTAACAATGAGGGAAGATTCACATTCCTTATTCATGGAGATTCATGGAAGAAACTTGACTCTTGAGCCTCTAGATGAACACCTTTGAAGAACCTTAGCCCCAATTTTCTTGAGAGAGTTTAGAGAGGATTTTGATGTGCTTTGATCTTTCAAAATATGTTATGTGAGGCCAAAATATATTTTAAGATGTGGGGACTTGAGGGTTTTAGGGTGGGAAATATCTAAAATGTCCTTAGCTTAAAAGTTGTAAAACGTGCAAAAGAGGGTATGACTCCCTCAAACTCATACACAAACATACGAGTGGTACACAACACTCGTAACCTAGGCATCAAGTTGGACTCCAACAATGTCCAACATATAATACCCAAGACCAAATTGTACCAAATCATACAATTAGTACCTCCTAACCTATACCCTAGATAGAATCCTTTAGGCTACATATAGAACATCATAAAGTTAGGTACAATATTACTCGTACCCTAACATATGACCAATAAAATGTCTAATCATACCCTGGACCAAATAAAACCAAACCATACTAATTTTTATATGAGTGGAGGGACCTTAAACCATACCACATCAGAAGACTAGTATACACAAGTCGTATGATGTCTAGAATGCTCAACTTAGGAAAGTTTTAAAGCGTCCAAAGCCAAGGTGTTTCACCATACCGGCTTTGGAAAGATGTCTCATGTATATCCACTTCCCTAATCCTTAAATGAGGGTACTCAGATCAAAGATCAATTTTGGAGAAAAACTTAGCACCTTACAACTAATCAAACAAATCATCTATCCTTGTAAGAGGATACTTATTCTTTACCGTCACTTTATTCAACTGTCGATAATAAATACACATTTGAAGGGATCCATTCTTCTTATGGACAAAAAACACTAGTGCACCCTACGAAGACACATTAGGGTGGATGAAACCCATATGTAAAAGATCCTTGAGTTGCTACTTAATATCCTTCAACTTAGCTGGACCTATTTTATATGGGGGAATAAAAATTTGATGAGTGTCTGGAACAAGATCAATCCCAAACTCAATCTCCCTATCAAGAGGAACACCAGGAAGGTCATCAAGTAAGACCTCAGGAAATTCATTTACCACCAGTACAGAATACAGAGAAGGACCACCCGAGTTAGAATCCTTAACCCAGACTAGGTGATAGAGACACCCCTTAGAGATTAATCTCTGAGCTTTAGGATAACTTAGAACTTTCCCTTGGTAGCTAGGGAACCACCCTCCCACTCAATAACCAGTTCACTGGGGAATTTAAAGACAACCTTACTGGTTCGACAGTATAGAGAAGCATAGCACGAGTGCAGCCAATCCATCCCTAATATGACATCAAAATCCACCATATCTAATTCATACAGATCCACCAAAGTTTTTTTACTACCAACAGATATCACACTCCCTTTATAGACTTTACTATCAATCACACAGTCACCTACCAAGGTAGAAATAGAAAAAAGGTCTGAAATATACTCCAGACCAAAACCAAAATATACAGCCACAAAGGGGATCACATAAGAAAAAAAGGACCCCGAATCAAGTAAATAATACACATCTATTGAAAAGAGTTTCAACATATCATTCATGATATCAGGCGATGCTTTAGACTCTTGTCGGGTAGTGAGAGCATAGAGATAATTTCGACCAATGCCGAAACTAGATGGAGCACCCTTTGGTGTTGGAGATGAAGCAACTGGAATCTTGTTCACCCCCGAAGAAACCTTACCAATTGGAAAATTTCTAAGCATATGCCCTGGCTAACCACAGTTGAACAACCTCCAAAAACCCCGATGCAATCTACCACAAAACCTACAGAAAGGGTATGATGAAGCTGACTTGGCCCCACTAGCCTAAGATTGGGTATCTTGTGCCTTGAAGTTGTCACCATCATGGAAATGACTATCACTCGATGGATTTGGGTAGGGAGAACTTGTCATCGAGTAAGACCTAGACTTGCCCCAATTCATCTTGGGACACTTCCCACCATCCCTGCCATTATGTTGTTGGCCACTACCCTGCTCGGTGAACCTGACTTTCTTACCTTCCCTCTTCCCTATTTTAGTCTATTTTTTATTCTCTTTCTCTCCCTACTTTATGTATTTTTTTGGTTTAATTTTTAATTTTATTAGTGAATCAAAAGAATTCTAAATAATTATGGACCAACCCATCCAAATAGTCCAACAAAAAAAAGCAGCTAACAAAATAAAAATGAACTATCCCAATACTTGACCCGACCCTAAATGGAAAAACATATATAATGAGTAGGATTTCTAAATCTGAGCTTAGAGCTAAGATCCACTCATCTCCACCTCTTTCATCATGTTCCTCTTTGAGAATCTTTAATTTGTTTTTTTTAGCTTTAGACGGTTAGCACCATGCCTTGGTTACAATAGATTAAAGTTTCTTCCATCTTGCATGAGTAAGTATCGTACTTTATTATTCTAATTGTTTCTCAATATTGTGATATGGTCTTTCTTTGATGTTTTCCTTACTAATATCACAGCTGAGATCTCCAGTGTATGGATGCTTACAGTGTTTTTTGGTGCTAACACATTGGGTCTAGTTCCTTCTTCCAAGTAAGATGATTCCACTATTGAGCTTGATAACTTTCTTTTCTCTTATATCTAACAACCTTATCCTTCTTGATCTATAACTATTACTGGGATGGAGATTCTGAGATGCTTGGACCCACTTGTATTTAGATAGTAAGAAGTATCCCAGTAGCTTGCAGTTTATCTGACCTTGTTACCCCTAATCTATCAAGAGTCTATTTTTGTTGGCTGGTGTAGATATGCTAAGTAGCTATTTCACTCTTTAGTGTACCTTCCCAGGTTGTAAATATAGTTTATGTGAATTGACTTACTTTAGCCAATCTAGTTCCCTTATCCCTTTGCTGGTACTAACCTTAAATATGGGCATTGCTTCTTATCACTATTAAGAATCTTTCTGCCTTGACTTGGCGACTGATTAAAGGTTATAAATTTGAAATCCCCTTGTTCCAATGATAAATTATCCAAATAGTCAGCTAGTTTATTTCTTTCTCTGAAAATATGTTGTATTTGTACTTGCTTATCTAACAGTTATTGCCTTATTTGAAATACTTTGTCTGCTATCTTGTATGGAATTTTCCATTCCTTAGTTAAAAACTTTTGCATAGCTAATAAGTCAGTCTGAATGATTACATTGTCTTGCCTTGATTGACTACACTGAATAGCTTCATGTAGTACTGTATGACTTTTGACTCTATGTTATTTGTGTCCTCTATAATTGTCCCTTTTGCATGTATTATCTCACTATGTAAATCTCTCAAGCATAAAGCCCAAGAACTGCTCCCTAGGTTCCCTTTTAATGCTCCATAAGTGTTGTATTTACACCAACCTTTCTATGGATATTCCTATAACACAGTTATTACTTTAATTTTAGGCTTCAACTAACTAAGTCGTTTTAAAATTGCTGGCCATTTAAAAGAGAAATCCAATCTTGGCTTTCTAACTTTCAATAGCATCCTTAGTTTCCTTATAATATTAAAGATCAACCTCTACACTATCACCCTTTTTCCTTCATTCTTCAAACCATTCCTCCTATTCCATAATTCCTATAATATAATTCCTAGTATTGCTCTGAAGTATACCTTTTCAATTATTTTTCCTGAGCATCCCTACATACACATATTGTATCTCTTAAGCTCAGACCTTGGATGCTAATTCCTATAAATGAATAAAAGTAGGACCAAGTCCTATTAGAAGAATATGATCTTAATAGTGCATGAGACATGGTCTCTTGTGCTGGATTTTGGCAACACTAGCATTTGGAATGCCCTTGTACTCTCTATCTTCTTATAGTATCATCCATTAAGATCTTCTCTTTCCACATTTCCACGTAAAAACCAAAATCTTAAAAGGCATCCCTTTAATCCATAATTGCTTATAAAATTCATTTAGGCTCTTCTCTATGCCTCACATATTGTCATGCCCGATTTTAGTGAAATTTCCTCTTTCTTCCATACTCTATATTGCTTTATCCTTTCGTGATTATTGCTGTGGGGATATTACTTTATGTATTACATGTTCCACTATATCATCAGTAAATAGTTTCTTCATCAAATTTTCATTCCATTGCCCATTCCTCATCAAATCATTTACACATTGATATGTATCTTCCTATTCCTTATTTTCCTGCATAATAGAATAAAAATCTCCTACTCTAATCCAATTATCATACCAGATATGAGCATCACCTCCTCTAATCTGCCATATAATAAGATGATCAATGAGATCTCTTTCTTGCAATATCTTTTTCCATACTTGAGATCCTTCACCTACTTTCCACATTACGTCCTTAGGATGATATCTTCTGCAATATTTATTGTGCATAAATTCACTTGAGATAGACTTATTAGTTCTAAAATTCAATTATAGTTTACAAAAGAGGGCTGTAGAAACATCATGTAGCAACCTGAACCCTAAACCTCCTTCCTCTTCAGGTATACACATAGTGGACCATGATACCCAATGTCTTTCCCTACCCCCTATGGTACTACTCCAAAAAAAACTTAGCAAATATCTTCTAAATAGTATTTAGAACATTCTTAGGGGGATTCATAACTGATAGGCAATGTATGGGAATTCTTTCCAATACATGTTTAATTAAGACTGGTCTACCTCTAAAAGAAAGTAGTTTCCCTTTCCATGCTTGCATCTTGTTGCTAATTCTGTTCATAATCTGGCGGTAGAACACCTTTTTCTTCCTAATGTATAAAATGGGACATCCCAAATAGTTGAGAGGGAATTTCTATCTCAAAATACAAGTTTCTACTTCTTCCATTACCACTGCACCATTGGAAACACTCCCATGTAGATACAATGCACTTTTCTCTTTTTTTATCTTTTGACTAGAAACCAATTCATACTTATCCAAAGTTTCTATGACCAGGTACAAAGTACCCAATTCATATTTACAAAGTATAATCATATCATCTATAAATGCAAGATAATTGATTTTTGCACTACCTCTAGGCATACCAAAGAGCTTGAATTCTTTCCTAAGAAGTAGTTCTTTCAAACTTATTGATAATACCTCTGTTGCAATGATGAACAACATAGGTAAAAGTGGATCACCTTGCTTTAGAACTCTAGATAATTTAAAGAAACCTTTAGGTTTTCCATTTATTAATATAGAATACCAATTATTTTCTAGCAATTTGAACACCATATCAAAGATATCTTCACAAAAAACCAATCCTCCCTAGTACCCCAGTTAGAAATAGCCATCTACCCTATTATAAGCTTTCATCATATCTAGCTTCCTCACTATGTTTGGAGGTTTTCCCCTTTTCCTAATTTTAGATACTATTTCCTGAACCACCTAAATATTCTCAGCAATATTTCTTCCTTGAACAAAACTAGCTTGTTCCTTAGAAACAATGTCAGGAAGAATACACTTAATCCTTTCATGAATAATTCTAGAGAAGATTTTATTCAAAAAATTACTAAGTGAGATAGGTCTAAGGTCTGAGAAGGTGTTCACTACTAACTTTTTGGTAGTAAAACCAAATTACTACGTGTGATAAACCTTGGAAGCTCAAATCTACAGAAAAAAGTTATGATTATTTGGTGTAGATCTTTTGAAATCATACTCCATGCATCCTGATAAAAGACACTTGTCATACCATCTGGACCCCCTGCACTATTTCTATTCAACCCCATAATTGCCACTTGTACTTCCTTAATTGTTAGGACCTTCTTCAAATCTCCATTCTGAGATTCTGTTACTATCTTTGGTAGAACATCCAGCATTGAGAAATCTTCAGCATCCTCCTGCTTTTCAAATTACTTTTGGAAGAAAGTTGTTCCTACTTTTTCTATTTCCTCTTTATTATTCAGCCAACTGCTTTCTTTATTTTAGATTATTTGAATTCTTAACCTTGGCCTTTTTCCTTTCACTACTGTATGAAAAATCTTGTGTTCCTTTCTCCATCTTTGAACCACTCAAATCCTATTTTCTGTCTCCAAATGTCCTTTGTTTTCAATTGTATTGCTAATTCTACTTGTGATTGTGACAACTTAGCTCTATTGATCCCTGTAGGCTCATCTTCAAACTATTTCTCTCTTACTTTTATCACCTCCTCTAGTATGGCAATCTCTTGGAATATGTTTCCAAAAGTTTTTTCACTCTACCCAGTCAAAGCAGCTTTAGTTCTCTTTAGCTTTTGATGAAACATAACAAAGGGATTACCTTCAATATCAGTCTTCTAGTTCTTCCTAATTACCTCCATGCATGATTTTTTCTTCATCTAGAAGTTGAGAAATCTGAAAGGCTTGATCAACTGTTCACTTGACCTGCTAAACTTTACCAACATTGGAGCATGGTTTGAACCACTTCTTACTAAATTCTCAAAGTCCATAAAAGGAAAAACTTCATACAACTTTTCATTAAACAATAACCTATCCAGCCTCTTGAAAATACATTCTTCATCAATTCCTCCATTCCACCATGTATATATTCTTCCCTTAAAAGCATTTTTTTCCATATTACACATGCTAATACAGTGATTAGAATTATTTGTCTGATCCACTGTGACTGGAAATCCTCCTCATTTCTTATCACATTAAAATCTCCACCCACTAACTAAGGTCCTTGTACTATACTATCCATTTCTCCCAATGATTCCCATAAAAATAATATCTCATTTTGACTACACTTTGCATACATCCGTGTAACAAACATAACTACTCATGTATACTGATTTTCCAGTGTAAGAGTGAGTTGTTGTTCTTCATCCCTAGAGTGAGTTGTTGTTCTTCATCCCTAGTGATATTGTACTCCATTATTGAGTACATAAAATCCCATATTTTACCTGATGTATTTACAATTGCATGTTGCATTCCTAGTCTTCTTTTATAATCCTCAATGTTATGGATTTCTAGGAATGGTTCCAAAAGAACAATGAAACCAAATTGATATCTCCGATGCATTGTTATCAACCTTGTGAATGCTTTCTATTTATTAACCGATCTGATGTTCCAAATTAAAGCATTCATTTTGATAAAGAATTTGACATGTGACTCCTTTTCTGCAATGTGTTTGCACCTATCTTTCTACCTCTCTTATGCTATTTCCCATGTTTTGCATTTAATGACTGAATTTGCTTTGGAGACAGGTTTTCTTCAACTGCAACTTTATCAGTATTATCAACCAAATTTTCAGTATCTACGTTTTAATTCTTGTTATTCATAATTTTCATCAAAGTTACATCTTCCATTTCTAGTGGTAAAGTTCCTTCTAGTATCATATAATACTTCTCAGCCTTATCATGATCTACTAGCACTAATTCGTTTGCTTGGTTCTAGGAGTCCTCTTCATTCTTTCTTTGTTGTTGACTATGTGACTAATACTTGTCATTTTCCTTAACTTGTGCTGCTAATTCTTTTCCTTGTTGGTCATTCTCCATACTGATGTTGTCCCTTTGACTTTGTTCATCATTAATCTCCTTGCTAGATTATTTCACTGACGTTGTTTCTATTACTTTTCCAAAGAACTTTTCCACCCAGTCTTTTGTACTTTTCTTCTGGTGAGAAGTGCTGGACTTTTCCTAAGGCTTATTATTCTCTTGATTTAAAACATCAAACACATTTGATAACTCAATTTCCTATATCTTGTCATCCACTTCTCCCAATATATGACCATACTTATCTCTTCTATATTTGTTTCTTTTTTGTAGCCATTGATGTTTGTTTCTATCAGCTACTGTCCTTCTCTGCCCTTTCTCATCCTTTTTTCTCTTCTTTAATACTATCTTTTATATCCCTTTGCCTTTGTAACTTATCATATATCTCACGATGAATATTCTAGAAAGATTCTTCATCATGACCCCGTAAACAACACTCTTTATAGTATTTATGCTTATGATCTAATTGAATGTCAATCCACTTGGACTTTAATTACCCAGTTATATCATCTTCTTCATTGATCGCCACTCTATGAGGTAACTTAGCAATTAGATCCACCTCAATTTTCACTCTGAACAGCTTGCCCTCATATGATTTTTTGTAGCCATGTCCACCATTAATGACTTTCCTACTACTGATGGAATAGAAAAGATAACTTCTTTAGCAAGAAAATTTGGTCGTAAATCAGGCTTTAAGATCTATGAAACTATCATCATTTCAATGTCAGGTTCAAACCATGGATCCCATTTAAGAGTTTTCATCTGCCAATACATGTCTTTGGCCTTAATGTAGTAAGTACCCATTAATAATAATTGAACATAGTCTTCAAGTTGATTCAATCATATCAATATGTGTATTGTATCTAGTACCCCTATTGTACACTCTCCCCTTATTCCATATTGAACTGGAATTGATTTTCTTAGTTCATTAACATTAGGTTTGCCTTATGAGAACTTACCAATAATTTCATACTATAAATTCTCCTATATTATTAAGTTCTTTACTTATGAGGATTTCCACATAACACTTGGTTCCCCATGCATCATTATGACGGGTTTTGGAGGAACCCTAATAGTCGTATGCATGTATGTTTTATTGTTTAATTATTCAGAATATTTTGGAACTAACGAATTTGACTTGATCTCCCCTGTAGTATCTTGCTTCAGAGATTCCTCTGGTGGGTTAGACCTGCGGGAAGTAGTAACCATAATGGACATAAAATAGTCAAAACTTTAGGATTTTTTGCATGCACCACTTTCTGGGTTTTTCTTTTGATAAAAGCTAATGAGCAAGTCAGGCTACATATCCTGAGGATACCTTCTTCATGTACATAACCAACCTATAGATATCCCTGTCCTTGATCAATATGGTATTCTTACTCTCTAATATCAACTCTCTGGACAACCCAGAAATGAACTTCCTTATTTTAGCCCTCATGCTAGAAACCATCTTTGGATAATACCGATACAACTGGTGAAACTTCAAGGCATACTCCTTGACTAAAATCTTTCCTTGCTTCAAATTAACAAACACTTCCTCCTTAGCTTCCTTCAACTCTTGAGGAAACAAGCGGTCTAGAAATACATTAGAAAGTTCCTCCCACAGAGATGACTCAACATTATCACCCCTTTTTTTATCCTATTCCTTGTACCATTGGTATACCACATCCTTCATGTAAGACCCCACAAAGTTCCCTCGTAGTTCGAGCCTTAGAGCATGTCAAGTGAAATATAATTTCGACCCTAAAAGAATGAGAAGTGACTTCCCAAGTGATTGGTGTTTAAAACATATAAGATTTTCTTAAATTTACTTTTTGTCATATAGAGAATTGAATTATCTTTACAATGATACCAATTTCATCCAAATCCGGTATCGGGGTGAGAAGTTATGGCTATTTTACTGAGAGTTGTCAGAACCGCCCAGGTACGATGGACGATCCGACGGACCGTTGAGTTCCTAGCCCAAGTGCGAAGGCCAGGACGACAGACCGTCAAGGCTGCGACAGACCGTCACTTCGACCGTCACACCAAGGAAGTATGTTCTTTTTCTGACCGACGTGCGACGGACGATTCGACTAACCATTAAACTAGTGACGGACTGTCACTTCGACCTTTGCAGCCCCCTTTTAGTATTTTTAACTCCTTTTAAAAAGGTTTTTTCATTTTTTTTCCACTCTTTTATCAGCCAGATATATTCCAAACGAAGCAAATGGCTTCATTTATCATCAAAAACAAAAAAGAGCTAGGGTTTATCCCTTAAGATCAAATCTAAAACCTCTCTCCAAGAAATCCAAGAACTCACCATATATTCTACAAATTGAGTTGATATTTGAGTTTCCCAAGTTCAAGGATTGTATGAACCCTCTCTCAAGAGTAAGAAGAAGAGTTTGAAGCAAGTTTGTTCATCCAATTTTATAATCTAAGGTATGTGGGGTTCTAAACAAGGGTAATCCTTTCACCCTTGTGCCCAAAGACTTATTTAAATTATAATTTTCTGCAATCTATGAGATTTTACATGATATTGAATTAGAGTTTTTCATCCATTGCTATTAATTGCAATATCTTGATGTTTCGCATGAATTGCAAGTCAAATAGTATGATTTTGCATGTTTACTTAAGTAATTGAACCTGGGTTTATACCCTATGTTGTTACTCCCTGAGAATTTAAGAGTTTCAATGTTCTAGAAATTGAAGTATATGAGTATGTTGATATTTTGAGACAAATTGCTGTAACTTCCAAATTTCTACATGAATTATGAATCTATATGCTATCTATTATGCATTATGATGAGTTTTAACTTGAGACTGAATTATGGGTCATTAAGCCCTACTTGAGACTTGTAATTTTATGAACTATTTTTCTATAAGCACCCATGATTTGAGTATTTTGAGATTATTGAGAAATGTTTTGACCTAATGGTCATAGAGTTTTGAAATCCACTCTACCACATGAGATTACAGATTTGATTGTTGGGTTCTTATGAACCATGAGATTATTTTGAAAGTGTATTTCCATGAGATGAGTGATATAAACTAAAGGGAGTAGTATTTAGCATCGTGTTAGGTAAGTTACCATAGTTTCTTACCCTAGAACTACGTACCACCGTAGGTTTGAGATTTTGGGCCTGGGGCGGAGATGATTGGTCCCAAGGAAGAGATAAGTAATCACTGAGTCAAGGTTATACTCCTTAGCAAGAGAATGATGCCCCTCCCTAACTTAAGGTTTCTTTCTTAGGAGGACAAGACGTCGGACTTCATGTAGCTCACATGGTTTATGTCGGTTAAGAGAACCTCCCTAAAACTAAAGTATTTTTCCTTGAGATAGAATATTTTCCATAAAGCTTTGAGATGAGATATTTTTCAAAAATGAATTGATTTCTTTTGAGTATTTTCCAAAGAAGGAAGTAGTTTTCTCTACTAACATGAGTTGATCACCAGTTTTTAAACCAAAGTTATATGATTTTGAATTCCCAGTGTTTGAGTTTAAAAGAGTTATAAGTTCTTGAGTAATAAAGAAGTTTTACTCTCCATGAGATTTATGAACGAGTTAAAAGTATTGTTTAAAGCTTCCTTCATCCTATGAGTAATGAGAATAAGAGGAGAGCACATATTTTAAAGAAAAAGTATAATGACTCACGAGATTTATGTTACATGCTTCATTCTACATGATTTATGAGCTTTACATTTTAGACTTATTCAATTCATGTGAGTCATTCCTATTTGCATGCATGATTTGATTAAAGAGTATTGATATTGTTTTATATAAATGCATACACCCCCATATACTCAGTATATTCCCAAGTGATGATCCATATATACGTCTATGTACTACATTGTCTTACACTATAGGTTTAGGTGCTCAGTCCCAGCCTCATCAGTGATTTCTGAGTACCTTGTGTATATATCTTCAGTGGTGAGTCCTCATGGTTCAAGGTCCTTTCTTCAGACATCTCAGTATTTTAGTAGTTATGTTATTATTTCCAGTTCATTTTGAGTCAGTTGGGGACCTGTCCCAATGGCTCTCTAGTTCATGAAGTAGTAGAAGCTTTGTCAGACTAGTTATCAGACTGTGGTTGTGTTGATATTTCCCGTATTGTGGTCATTTGGACCAAGTATTATCATCGTATTTCCTGTTATTTGATATGACTGTGCTAGTGTTTTGTATACTTCTTCTTGAAATGAGTTATTATGAGTAGTGATAGGCTCAAAGGGTTATCTTAGGGATACTTATAGCCTTAAGCACCGTGTGACATCCTGGGAGGTGATTTTAGGTCATTACAAACTTGGTATCAGAACCTAAGGTTTTAAAAGAGTCCTAGGGGGTCTGACAAGCCACGTTGAGTAGAGTCTTGATCATTGGTGTGTAGCGTGCCACATCTATGAGCAAGAGGGTACAAGATATTTGAGGAAAAAGTTATTTCTTTCTTTCAGATTCTATCATACCTATAGTTTTCTCTCTCATCTAATAATTCGTGCTTTCCTATTTTAGAAAATGCCTCTCCAAAGAGCAAATGCCTGTGGAAATGATGAGGAGCAACCCCCACCTGTTGATCCTTTGAATGAGACTGTGTCTCATGTTGAGTTTCGGGCGGTCTTTCAGGCATTAGCCCAAGCAGTCACCACTAATGTTTGGGCCAATAACCAAGCCGAAGTTCCAAATCAGTAGGGAGGTGATGTAGCTACTTCTAGGATCCATGATTTTATGTAGATGAATTCGCCAGAGTTTTATGAGTCAAGGGAAGGTGAGGACCCACAGTTGTACCTTGAGGAGGTGAGAAAGATCACGTAGGTGATGTGTGTTTTTGAGAAAGAAAGTGTTGAGTTGGTGACTTATAAGTTGAAGGACATATCTTATGAATGGGTTGTATTGTGAAGGAAGGGTAGGGGTGAGGATGCTGCTCCTATGACTTAGAAGGTGTTCTAAGATGCATTCTTGGACAAGTTCTTTCCTCTTGAGATAAGGGAAGCAAAAATTAAGGAGTTTATGAACCTGAGATAAGGCTCCATTACTGTTAAGGAGTAATTCTTGAAGTTCAACCAGTTGGCCAAGTATGCTCCTGATTTGATTTATGACACCCGAGCTAGTATGAGCAAGTTCGTGATAGGGGTTTCTTGTTTTGTGCTAAAAGAGTGTAGGACTGCAATGCTGCATAAGGATATGGACCTATCTAGGTTGATGACGCATGCACAGTAGATAGAGGTAAATAAGATTATAGAGAGAGACAGAGTGAGGGGTAACAAAAGGGATAGATCTGAGCAGCATAAGTATAGTTAGCCTAGGTTCCATGGAGGAAACTGCCCTCAGTTTTCGTCTATTCCAGTGCCTTCATCAGCTAATGCTCCCATTTCTAGAGGTAGGTACGATCAAGAAAGCAGGTCTTTTATGTCTAGGTCACAGAACAGTGTTGGTAACAGGCCCCGTTATCCTCCTTGTACTAAGTGTGGTAGGGATCATCCCGATGAGTGTTTTGCAGATTTGAGGGGTTGTTTTTGTTGTGGAAAGCAGGGCCACATACTTAGAGATTGTCCGTGTAAGACCTTGTAAAGTTCCCTCATAGTCTGAGCCTTAGAGTGTATGAAGTGAAGTGTAATTCTAGCCCTAAAAGATTAAGAAGTGACTTCCTGAGTGAGTATCGTATTAACCATAAGGATTTTCCCCAATTTTGACTTTTTATCACATGGGAAATTTGATAAACTTTCCATCAATATAAGATTCTCCCAAATCCGATACCTGGGTAAGAAGTTATCTCTAATTTAAGTATTATTCATAAAACAGCAACATTTTATTGCTTGGCGCATCGCGGAGAGGGTCTATTTGATAACTGTATAATTTCAGTGGAACTCCGTGATAGTGACGCATCGCGGAGGACCCCAATTTCCCAATAGTCAATTTTTAGTGGCCTGGAGCGATTGTGACTCGTTGCGCTGAAGTTTGAGGTCCCAACTAGTGGGACAACGTGATGGATCCACGTCGCGGTAACTATCAGATTCCCATTTGTCAATTTCCCGTAAGCCACGACAATAGTGGCGCAGTGTGGTGGCCCATAAAAGTGGGTTCCCAGTTCAATTTTTTTAGGTTCATACAGAAGTTAAGAAGGCATTTTGGATTTTTTCCAAGCCTCTTAAACTGTGCAAACCCCAAATTGAAGTCATTTACAAGCATTCTATGAAGTTTTTCTCAATTTTTCTCTCAACAAGAACCCTAAGTATCAAAAACCTCTTCAGAGAATCTCAAGAATCCACCATAGATTTTCTATATTGAGTCAAGATTCAAGGTTCCCAAGTTAAGGGCTTCAACAACCCTCATTCAAGAGTACGAATAGACTTCCAAAAGTGAGAGTTCATCCAAAGCTTCTAATTCAAGGTATGTGGGGTTTTGAACAAGGGTAATACTTTCACCCTTGTGCCCAAAAGCTTATATAAACTACAATTCTCTGCAATTTATGAGATTTTACATGAAATTGAATTGGGGGTTTTCACCCATTGTTATTGGTTGCAAGCTTTTGATGTTTCCGTTGAATTGAGAGTCTAATGGCATGATTTTTACATGTTTTCTTGATAAATTGCAGCTAGGTCTATACCCCATAATTTTAATCCTTGAGAAGTTAAGAGTTGAAATGTTTGAAACATTGAAGTATATGAGTATGTTGAGATTTTGAAATAAATTGCTGAAATATCCAGATTTCTACATGAGTTATAAATCTATATGCTATCTATTATGCTATTGATGTGTTTTAACTGGAGACTGAATTATGGGTTATTAACCCCCACTTGATACTTAAGATTTTATGAACTCTTATGCTATAAGCACCCATGATTTGAGTATTCCGAGATTGTTGAGAAATGTTTTGACCTAATGGTAATTGTGTTTTGAAATCCACTCTACTACATGAGATTATAGATTTGATTATTGGGTTCTTATTGAAACATGAGATTATTCTAAAGTGGATTTTCATGAGATGAGCAAGATAAACTAAAGAGAGTAGTATTTAGCATCGAGCAGGTAAGTTACTACGGTTTTTTACCCCAAAACTATGTGCCATCATAGGTTAGGCCTAAGGCTGAGTTTAAGATTATCATTGGGACTAAGGCTGAGTTGATATTGGGCCCGAGGCTGAGTTTGTTTAGTGATCACTGGACCTAGGTTATACTCCCTGGAAAGAGTATGACTCCTCTCCCCAACGTGATGTCTCTTCTTTATAAGGAAAAAATGTTGGACTCCATGTAGCTCGCATGGTTTATGTCAGTCAAGAGAAACTCCCTAAACTAAAGTATTTTTCATTGAGATAAGATATTTTCCTTTTAAACTAAAATATTTTCCCTTGATATGAGTTTTTTCCCTAAAGCTAGAAATGAGATATTTCCTAACATGAACGAAATGACTTCAAGTATGTTCCAAAGATATATGATTTTAAATTCAAAGTATTTGAGTTCAAAAGAGCTATGAGTTCTTGAATATTTAAGAAGTTTTAATCTCCATGAGACATATGCATGAGTTGAAAGTATTGCTTATAGTTTCCTTTAGCCTTGAGTAATGAGAATAAGAGAAGAGCAGAAATTTCAAAGTTGGAAGTATAATGACTCATGAGATTATGTTACATGTTTCATTTTACATGATTCATGAGCTTCGTATTTTATACTTATTCAATCTATGTGTGTCATTACTTATTGCATGCATGATTTGATTAAACCGTATTGATGTTGTTTTATATAAATGCATGCACCCCCACATACTCAGTGCATTCCCAAGTGCTGATCCTCATATACGTCTATGTGCTACATAGTCTTATAATGAAGGTTCAGGTGCTCATTCCCAACCACTTAGTGATTTTTGAGTACCTCTATCTACATTTCTACAGTGGTAAGTCCTCATGGTTTAAGGACCTATATTCAGATATTTCTATATTTTGAGAGACTATTATTATTTCCAGTTTATTTCAAGTCAGTTGGGGACCTGTCCCAATGGATCTCTAGTTCATGGATTAGTAGAGGCTTTGTCAGACTAGTTATCAGATTGTGGTTATGTTGAGGTTTCCAGTATTGTGGTCGTTTGGACCGAGCATTTTCTCTGTATTTCCTTTCATATGATATGACTATGCTAGTGTTTAAATTATTTCATCTTGAAATGATGTTATTAGTAAAAATAGGCTCAAAGGGTTAGCTTGGGGCTACTTGTAGCCTTAAGAACTGTGTGACGTCCCGAGAGGTGATTTTGGGTCGTTACAAACTTGGTATCAGAGGCTAAGGTGTTTAATTAGTCCTAGGGAGTCTAACAAGCCATGTTGAATAGAGTCTTGACCATCGGTGTGTAGCGCGCCACATCTATGATCAAGATGCTACAAGATGTTTTAGGAAAAGTTATTTTTTCCTTTCGGATTCTATCGTGCCTACAGTTGGCCCTCTCATCTAATAATTTGTGCCCATCTATTTCAGAAAATGCCTCTCCGAATTGCGAATGCCTGTAGGAACGATGATGAGAAACCCCCACCTGTTGATCCTTTGAATGAGATTGTGTCTCATGTCGAGTTTTGGGCGTCCTTTCAGGCTTTAGCCTAAGAATTCACCGCTAATGTTCGGGCCAATAACCAGGCCGCAGTTGTTAATCAGTAGAAAGATGATATAGCCGCAACTAGGATCCGTGATTTCATGCGGATAAATCCATAAGATTTTTATGGTTTCAAGGTAGGTATGGACCCACAGTTATACCTGGAGGACGTGAGAAAGATCACGCAGGTGATTCATATTTCTGAGGAAAAAAGTGTTGACTTGCCATCTTACACATTGAAGGACATAGATTATGAATGGGTTGTATTGTGGAGGAAGGGTAGAGGTGAGGATGCTTCTCCTATGACTTGGTAGGTGTTCTAAGATGAATTCTTGGAAAAGTTCTTTCCACTTGAGATGCGGGAAGCAAATATTGAGTAGTTTATGAACTTAAGGTAGGGGTCCATGACTATTAAAGAGTACTGCTTGAAGTTCAACCATTTGGCCAAGTATGCTCCCAATTTGATTTCTGACACTCGAGCTAGTATGACCAAGTTCGTGACAGGGGTTTATGGTTTGCTGCTAAAAGAGTGTAGGACTGCGATGTTGCATAAGGATATGGAGCTTTCTAGGTTGATGATGCGTGCACAGCAGATAGAGGCAAATAAGATTAGAGAGAGAGATAGAGTGAGGGGTAACAAGATGGCTAGATTTGAGCAGCATGAGTATAGTCATCCTAGGTTCCATGGAGGAAACCGCCCTCAGTTTCAGATACGTCCTTCCATTCCAGCGCCTTCATCAGCTAGTGCTCCCACACCTAGAGGTAGGTAGAAGCAAGGGAGCAGGTCATTTATGTCTAGGTTACAGAACGGTGTTGGTAACAGGCCCTGTTATCCTTCTTGTACTGAGTGTGGTAGGGATCATCTTGATAAGTGTTTTGCAGAATTGAGGGGTTGTTTTAGTTGTGGAAAGCAGGGCCACAGACTTAGAGATTGTCCGTGTAAGACCCCGCAAAGTTCCCTCATAGTCTAAGCCTTAGAGCGTGTCATGTGAAGTATAATTCCCGCCCTAAAAGATTGAGAAGTCACTTACTAAGTGAGTATCGTGTTAACCATATGGAATTGCCCTAATTTTGACTTTTAATCACATGGGAAATTTGATAAGCTTTCCACCGATATAAGATTTGGCCAAATCCGATACCTGGGAAAGAAGCTATGGCTAATTTAAGTCCTAGTCATAAAACAACATCATTTTAGTTCTTGGCGCATCGCGGAGAGGGTCTATTTGAAAATTGTTTAATTCTAGTGGAACTCCGCGATAGTGGCACATCGCAGAGGACCCCATTTTCCCAATAGTCAATTTCTAGTGTCCTGGCACGATTGTGATGTATCGTGCTGAAGTTTGAGTTCCTAACTAGTGGGACAACGTGATGGATCCACATCGCAGTGACTATCAGATTCCTATTTTTCAATTTCCAGTGATCCACCGCGATAGTGGCGCATCGCGGTGGCTCATAAAAGTGGGTTCCAATTTAATTTTTCCGACTTCATACAGATGTTAAAAAGGGCATTTGGACTTTTTCCAAGCCTGTTAAACCATGTAAACCCCAAATTGAAGTCATTTACAAGCATTCTATGAAGTTTTTCTCAAGTTTTCTCTCAACAACAACCCTAAGTATCCAAAACCTCTTCCAAGAATCTCAAGAATCCACCATAGATTTTCTAAATTGAGTCATGATTTAAGGTTCCCAAGTCAAGGGCTTCAATAACCCTCATTCAAGAGTATGAATAGAGTTCCAAAAGTGAGAGTTCATCCAAAGCTTCTAATTAAAGGTATGTGGGGTTTTGAACAAGGATAATCCTTTCACCCTTGTTCCCAAAAGCTTATTTAAACTGCAATTCTTTGCAATTTATGAGATTTTACATAAAATTGAATTGGGGGTTTTCACCCATTTTTATTGGTTGCAAGCTTTTGATGTTTCCCTTGAATTGAGAGTCTAATGGCATGATTTTTACATATTATCTTGAGAAATTGCAGCTGGGTCTATACCCCATAATTTTAATCCTTGAGAAGTTAATAGTTGAAATGTTTGAAACATTGAAGAATATGAGTATGTTGAGATTTTGAAATAAATTTCTGAAATTTCTAGATTTCTACATGAGTTATGAATCTATATGCTATCTATTATTTTTGATGTTTTTTAACTTGAGATTCAATTATGGGTTATTAAGCCCTACTTGAAACTTGAGATTTTATGAACTCTTGTGCTATTATCAACCATGATTTGAGTATTTCGAGATTGTTGAGAAATGTTTTGACCTAATGGTCATTGTGTTTTGAAATCCACTCTACTACATGAGATTACAGATTTGATTATTGGGTTCTTATTGAACCATGAGATTATTCTAAAGTGGATTTTCATGAGATGAGAGAGATAAACTAAAGGGAGTAGTATTTAGCATCGAGCAGGTAAGTTACTATGGTTTCTTACCCCAAAACTATGTGCCATCGTAGGTTGGGCCTGAGGCCAAGTTTATAATTATCATTGGGCCTAAGCCTGAGTTGATATTGGTCCCGAGGCCAAGTTTGTTTAGTGATCACTAGACCTAGGTTATACTCCCTGGCAAGAGTATGACTCCTCTCCCCAACGTGAGGTCTCTTCCTTAGGAGGACAAAACGTTGGACTCCATGTAGCCTGCATGGTTTATGTCAATTAAGAGAAACTCCCTAAACTAAAGTATTTTTCATTGAGATAAGATATTTTCCTTTAAAACTATAATACTTTCCCTTGATATGTGTATTTTTCCCTAAAGCTTGAAATGAGATATGTTCCTAACGTGAATGAAATGCCTTCAAGTATGTTCCAAAGTTATATGATTTCGAATTCAAAGTATTTGAGTTCAAAAGATTTATGAGTTCTTGAGCATTGAAAATTTTTAATCTCCATGAGACATATGCATGAGTTGAAAGTATTGCTTAAAGTTTCCTTTATCCTTGAGTAATGAGAATAAGAGAAGAGCAGAAATTTCAAAGCTGGAAGTATAATGACTCATGAGATTGTGATACATGTTCCATTTTACATGATTTATGAGCTTCACATTTTATACTTATTCAAGCCATGTGAGTCATTACTTATCACATGCATGATTTGATTAAAGAGTATTGATGTATTTTTATATAAATGCATGTACCCCTACATACTCAGTACATTCCCAAGTGTTGATCCACATATACGTTTATGTGCTACATAACCTTCTAATGTAGGTTCAGGTGCTCAGTCCCAACCTTTTTAGTGATTTCTGAGTACCTCTATCTACATTTCTATAGTGATGAGTCCTCATGGTTCGAGGACCTATATTCAGACATTTCCATATTTTGAGAGACTATGTTGTTATTTCTAATTCATTTCGAGTCATTTGGGGGCCTGTCCCAATGGCTCTTAAGTTCATAGATTAGTAGAGGCTTTGTCAGACTAGTTATCAGATTGTGGTTGTGTTGAGGTTTCCAGTATTATGGTCGTTTGGATCGAGCATTTTCTCTGTATTTTATTTCATATGATATGACTATGCTAGTGTTTGAATTATTTCATCTTGAAATGAGTGTTATTAGTAAAAACAGGCTCAAAGGGTTAGCTTGGGGCTACTTGTAGCCTTAAGCACCGTGTGACATCCCGGGAGGTGATTTTGGGTCATTTCAAACTTGGTATCAGAGCCTAAGGTTTTTAAGGAGTCTTAGGGAGTTTGACAAGCCACGTTGAGTAGAGTCTTGACCATCGGTGTGTAGTGTTCCACATCTATGAGCAAGAGGCTACGGGATTATTTAGGAAAATTTGTTTCTTTATTTTTGATTCTATTATGCCTACAGTTGTCCCTCTTATCTAATAATTTGTGCTCTTCTATTTCAGAAAATGCCTGTCCGAAGAGCGAATGCCCGCAGGAACGATTATGAGAAACCCCCACCTGTTGATCCTTTGAATGAGACTATCTCATGACGAGTTTCGAGCGGCCTTTCAGGTGCTAGCCAAAGAAATCACTTCTAATGTTTGGGCCAATAACCATGCCGCAGTTTCTAATTAGTGGGGAGATGATGTAGCCACGGCTAAAATCCGTGATTTCATGCGGGTGAATCCACCAGAGTTTTATGGGTCAAAGGAAGGTAAGGACCCACAGTTATATCTGGAGGAGGTGAGAAACATCACGCAGGTGATGCATGTTTTTGAGGAAGAAATTGTTGAGTTGGCGTCTTACATGTTAAAGGGCATAACTTATGACTGGGTTGTATCGTGGAGGAAGGGTAGAGGTAAGGATGCTACTCCTATGACTTGGCAGGTGTTCCAAGATGCATTTTTGGACAAGTTCTTTCCACTTGAGATGAGGAAGTAAAAGATTGAGGAGTTTATGAACTTGAGGTAGGGCTCCATGACTATTAAGGAGTACTGCTTGAAGTTCAACTAGTTGGCCAAGTATACTCCTAATTTGATTTATTCCACCCAGGATAGTATGATCAAGTTCATGACCGGTGTTTCTGGGTTGGTACTAAAAGAGTGTAGGAATACGATGTTTCATAGAGATATGGATCTAACTAGGTTAATGACACATGCCCAACAGATAAAGTCGGATAAGATTACGGAGAGAGATCGAGTGAGGGGTAACAAAAAAGCTAGATCTAAGCAGCATGAGTTTATCTAGCCTAGGTTCCATAGAGGTAAACGCCCTAAGTTTCATAGGTATTCATCTATGCCATCACCTTAATCTACTAGTGTTCCCACACCTAAGAGCAAGTTGGAGCAAGGGGATAGATCTTTTATGTCTAGGTCACAGAACAGTGTAGGTAATAGAACCCGCTATCCTCCTTATGCTAAGTGTGGTTGGAGTCATCTCGGGGAGTGTTTTGTAGATCTGAGGGGTTTTTTTGGGTTGGCAAGCAGGGCCATAGACTTATAGATTGTCCTTATGCTAGACAGGGGAACAGAGATGCCTGACCTCAGGCACAGGCTACTAGTGCACCAGCTCCTATACCTCATCCCGCCCCTACTCAGGGTGCTTCATCTAGCACTACTGGCGGTTAGCACCAAAATAGATTCTATGCCTTACCATCACATCATGAGCAGAAGGAATTTCTCGATGTTGTTATCGATATGATCCATGTCTTTTGCTTTGATGTCTATGTGTTGTTGGACCTCGGGTAAAGTCTCTTTTATCTGACCCCACTTGTAGCTGTGAATTTCAAAATGAGTCCCAAAAAGATTTCCAATCCCTTCCTAGTTTCTACACCCGTAGGGGAGTCAGTTGTTTCTAAATAAGTGTATAGAGATTGTCCAGTTATTGTTCTTCATATAGTCATACTTTCTGATTTGATAGAGTTAGACATGGTGGATTTTGACCTTGTTATGGGTATGGATTGGCTTCATTCTTGTTATGCATCTATAGACTGTTGTACCCGTGTGATCAAGTTTCATTTTCTTGATGAACCAGCTTTTGAGTAGTCTGGGAGTTCGGTATCTCCCAAGAGTCATTTATCTCCTATCTCAAAGCCATAAATCTAATATCCAAGGGTTGCATCTATCACCTAGTTAGAGTCAAACAGACTAAGTCTGAGGCTCCAACTATTCAGTCAGTCGATATTGTTAATGAGTTTCTAGATATTTTTCTGGAAGATCTTCTAGGGGTACCTCCCAATAGAGAGATAGAATTTGAGATTGACCTTCTTCCCAATACTCAACCTATTTCTATTCTGCCATACCGTATGGCACCTGTGGAGCTTAAGGAGTTGAAAGATCAACTCAAGGATCTTTTTGACAAAGGTTTCATTCGGCCCAGTATTTCTCCTTGGGGCGTGCCTGTCTTATTCATAAGAAAGAAAGACGGTTCTTTTTGTATGTGCATTGACTATCATCAGCTTAACAAGGTCACAGTCAAAAATAAGTAACCTCTTTCGAGAATTGATGACCTTTTTGATTAGTTGCAAGGTGCAAGTTATTTCTCCAAGATAGACCTTAGATTCAGCTATCATCAATATAAAGTGAGGAAATGTGATATTCCAAAGACAGGCTTCCGAACCCACTATGGTCACTTTGAATTTCTAGTCATGTTTATTGGGCTAACCAATGCCCCATCAGCCTTCATGGATCTCATGAATCGAGTGTTCAAGCTATATCTTGATATGTTTGTCATTGTCTTCATACATGACATCCTTGTATACTTCCGTAGTAAGAATGACCATGCAAATCACCTTAGAGTTGTCTTGCAAACTCTTAGAGATCACCAGTTATTTGCCAAACTCAGTAAGTGTGAAGTTTGGTGAAGGTCTGTAGCCTTTCTGGGTCATATTGTTTCAGTCGAAGGTATTAGAGTTGACCCCCAAAAGACAAAAGCTGTAAGAAATTGGTCTACACCTATCTCTTCGTCTGATATTAGAAGATTCTTGGGTCTAGCAGGCTACTACCGTTATTTTGTTGAAGGTTTCTCTTCTATTGTGTCTCCCATGACCGAACTGACTCAAAAGAAAGTTAAGTTCCAGTGGTCAGATTCCTATGAGAAGAGTTTTCAGGAGTTGAAGACTCGACTTACTTCAGCCCCTGTGTTGACTTTGACTAATGGTACAGATGGTTTTGTGGCGTCTTGTGATTCCTCTAGAATTGGTTTGGGTTGTGTGTTGATGAAAAGATGTAATTTTATAGCCTATGCCACTAGACAGTTAAATCCGCATGAGAAGAATTACCCAACCCATGATCTTGAGTTAGCTGTTGTGGTCTTTCCCTTAAAAATCTTGAGACACTATCTTTATGGTGTTCATGTTGATGTGTTTACTGATCATACGAGCCTGCAATATGTGTTTACTTAGAGGGAGTTGAATCTTAGGAAGAGGAGGTTGTTAGAGTTGTTAAAAAACTATGATATGTGTGTGTTGTATCATCCGGGCAAGGCCAATGTAGTGGCAGATTCCCTTAGCAGATTGTCTATGAGTAGTGTTGCTCATGTAGAGAAAGGTAAGAAGGAGTTAGCTTGTGATGTGAATTATCTGGCTAGATTGGGTGTTAGGTTTCTTGATTCATCTAAGGGAAGTACTTTGGTGCAGAGTAGTTCCGAATCCTCTTTAGTTTCAGAAGTGAAGGAGAAACAAGATAGAGATCCTAGTTTGGTCAGACTGAAGGAAGCAGTTAAGGACCAAAAGGTAGAGGTTTTCTCCTAAGGGGGAGATAGAGTATTGAGATTGCAGGGTAGATTATGCTTTCTGTATGTTGATGATCTGAGGCAGAGGATTATGGATGAAGAGCTTGGCGCGCAGTATTTTATTTATCCCGGCACTACCAAGATGTACCGCGACTTATGAGAAATCTATTGGTAGAATGAGAGGAAGAAGGATATAGCTAGGTTTGTATCAAAGTGTGCAACAATCCAACAGGTTAAGGTAGAACACAAAAGACTTGGTGGTGTGATACAAGAGTTTGGTATACCCACTTGGAAGTGGGAGGTGGTGAATATGGACTTCGTGACCGGGTTACCTCTTTCACGTCATCATCATGATTCTATTTGGGTTGTTTTGGATAGGCTGACTAAGTCCGCACATTTCTGTAATACCCCATACCTTTTCTAGCTAATTTCATCTCAAGAATGTCTAGTATTAGCTTCTAAATTGAATGATGGATATTCCCTAAGTAATTCTTAAGATTTTCCCTTTTTGTCGTGTGAGAAATTCAAAAAGCTTTCCATCGACATAAGATTCACCCAAATTCGATAATCGGGTCAGAAGTTATGACTATTTCAAATTTCCATCATAAAACAGCACCATATTAGTCAGTGGCGCACCGCGCCACAAGAGGAAATGGCATTTGGTAAATTCCAGTAGGGGTCCGCGATTATGGCGCGTCGCGCTAGGGGCCAAATTTAGAATTGTCCTTTTCCAGTGTCTTAGCGCGATTTCCTCCGCGTCGCACCAAAGTTCCAGGTTGTAAAAGAAGGGGAAACGCGATGGCTCTGCATTGCGCCATCCCTCAGTTTCCCAATTGTCAAATTCCAGTGACACGGTGTGATAGCGACACGTCACGCCAGGGGTTCAGTTTGGGAAAATCTTACTAAAATTAAATGACACATCTAGGGTTAAAAGGGTCAACTTCCCACCCCTATTTAAGCCCTTTAACACACTTTCCTCTTAAAAACCTCTCAAGAACAACCTAGGGTGTTTCATAGAAGATTCTGAATCAAGAATTTCCTTAGTCAATCTTCACGAAATCATGAACTAAGGTATGCGTAGTGTCATTCATGGACTCCTTTCATCCACGAAGCCCAAGAATCTCTTCTCTAAGTTTAAGTTTATGGATTTCTTTATGAATTTCATGTTGGGTTTGTTTTGTTTATGTTAAGAATGATCAATTGAATTCAAATCCATGTTGGGTGATCAATTTTTTGTGAAATTGATTTGTATAAATGAATATTCATATGAACCTATGAATAAGCCCTAGATGATGAAATTAGAGATGAATCATGATGATTAATTGTTGTATAATGTTGTCTACATGTACTATGCCTACCATGTGTTTGACTAAATGTCTAGATGAAGGAACAATGCCCAACTAGTATGATATCATGAAATCCCCATGTATGTACAAGTTATGCCTATCTCATGTTTTGATGGAATGCTTATATAAATGTATTATGGATTATGATATTAGTTATATGTTCAAGTAAGTTATGCTTGTCAGTTTTCCATCCATTGAGTCCTTGGGGTACTTGTACCTGAAATATTAGTTGTGTGCCTAGAGCCATGTCATGTTTCCACGATACTCTCCGTCAAGCTATGAATCCTTAGACTTCAGACAGTCTTATCACTCAGGAAATCTCCATGATCTCATAAACTCAATCAGTTGTCAGATATCAGTAATATTCCGTCAGTCAATGGAATTCAGTAACTCAGTCCATGTTCAGTTCAGTAAATTATGTTTAGTGTCTATTTAGATGGGAGTAGAAAATAACACCGAGTGAACCCAAGGATGGGAACTCACCTATTATGTGAGGGTGTGATTCTTAGAAACAATCCTTACATTCCAGAACTATGTAGCCAGCATAGGTTGAGACATCATAGAATGCTATATGAGGGTAGATGAGGTGGCTTAGCTTGCTGTATGAGGGTTCACACCGTTCTCACTAGAGTTACCTGTTATATTAGGGTCACTTACATGTTGTCCTTACCAGTGGTGTAGTATTGACACCCTTTCAATCAGGACATAGATTGGACCCCAATTCATCTATAATGGATCATTTGGGGCATGTCGGTTAGATGAATACCTCTTCTAATCTCAGTATCCATCTCAGTAAAAAAACTCATATAGTTCTTCAGAAATTCAAGACTGTCAGATACAGTCAACTCAGATACAAAACGGAACTCATATAGTTCCATCAGATTCAGGACTGTCCGATACAGTCACTCATGTTATCAGTTATATTCAGATTCAGTAATCATGTTATCACAGTATTAGTGTCAGTTGTTATGTCTCATGCATGTATTCTCACTCTCATGAAAGTTAATCAGTTATTATTATTGTTTATGCATTTGAACCCCATACATTCAGCCTACCTCACATGCATACCTATACATTTAAAGTACTGATGTATTTGCGCTATGGTGTCTTATACTGTAGGTTCAGAGACATGAGATCTAGAGCAGCAGTAGATTCCATATATCCGTAGATAGAGTTAAAAGTGAGTCCTCATCTTTCAAGGACGTGATTATTTCCCTATTATCTCATTAATCAGTTTATTAGTTGGAGTTAGTTCAAGACATGTCCCATCAACTCCTTACTCAGATAGTTCAGTCAGTTAGAGGTTTTCTAGACTATCATGTTTTAGACTTCAGTATGTTTAGTTTTGTTTTGGGTATTTTATTACCCCACACAGATGTTATATCATTCAGATCATGTTCAGTATTTAACCTTATGTCCTTTCAGTGCATGTTTCCACATTATTATGTCATATTATGTAGTGTACAGGTATAGATATCATTCATGGGTTAGCTTGTGGTCCTTTGGGATCATGAGCACCATGTAGAAATCTGAGTATCATATTTGGGGTGCTACCAACTTGGTATCAGAGCCTAAGGTTCAATAGAGTCCTAGGAAGTCTGAAAGTCGCATCTAGTAGAGTCTTGTACATGGGTGTGTTGTGAACCACATTTATGTACAAGAGACTATAAGATGTTTTAGGAACAGTTTCCCCTCTTTCAGTATTCATGTCGTGCCAATGAGCCTAATTTCAAGTCAATCTCTCAGTCTAATCCATTTCTCCCTTTCTTCTATAGAATATGCCTCCTAAAAGTAGAAACGAAAATCAGTCAGCCCCTCATCCCGAAGATCCTTTGGGTGATCATATTTTTCATGCGGAGTTTGGGGATGCATTCACTACTCTTGCTAACTTAGTTTTTGATCATAATGAATGACCTACTGTCGTTACGGACAACCTAGTGGCCAATTCAGCTATAGTTAGGATTCGGAACTTCGCCCGAATGAATCCTCCATCCTTTCTCGAGTCTAAGACAGATGAGGACCCTCAGGAATTCCTACATCAGTTGCAGAAGGTGACAGACATCATGGGGTGACTACTGTTAAGAGTTTTGATCTAGTTGTATATCAGTTGCAGGATGTTGCTCATACTTAGTTCAAGCAGTAAAAGTCAGAAAGGGCAGATGATGCAGGGCCAGTTGAGTGGGAGGAGTTTGTGTCTACTTTTCTCGATAGATTCTTTCCCCTAGAGCTTAGGAAATATAAGGTGTTAGAATTCATCAACCTCAGGCAGGGCAATATGACAGTGGAAGAGTATTCTCTTAAGTTAACTCAATTAGCCAGATATGCCCCTAATATGGTTGCAGATAGCAGGGGAAGGATGAGTAAGTTCATTTTAAGGGTGAATAATAGCGTGGTTATTGAGTGAAGATCTTCCATACTAAATAGTGACATGACTTTATCCAGGCTTATGACTCATGATCAGCAGATTGATGAGCAAAAGATTAAGATGAGGGAAAAATAGAATAAGAGGGCGAAGACAGGTAGTTTTAACTTCGCTCAGCCTAAGTCAGAAAGAGGAAACTGTTCTTAGTTTCATCCCAAGTCATCAGTTTCATCTCATTCTACATACAGTGCTCTAGTTCCTAAGTTCAGAGAGGGTAAAAAAGATAGAGAAACAGGCTCTAAGTCCTAAGGCAGTGTTAGCAGTGCCCGCACCTATCCTCTTTGCCAGACTTATGGCAAGCACCATCAGGGTATTTCCAGAGCTGGCTCTGGTATTTTTTTCGGATGTGGAATGCCAGGCCATAGAGTCAGAGACTGTCCTCAGCCAGGTCCTCTGGGTCAATAGAATTGCTCTTCAGCTCAGTCTGGTCGCCCAAATCAGCAGGGTGCCATCTCTGGTGCTACTAGTGGGCAACACCCAAATTATCTTTATGCTCTTTAGTCCCAAAAAGATCAGGAAAATTCTCCTAATGTGGTTAACGGTATGTTACAGATCTTTCATTTACATGTTTACGCTTTGCTAGATTTAGGAGCTTCTTTATCTTTTATTAATCCCAATATAGCAGGCAATTTTGGAATCATCCCTGAAATCCTAGCAGAGCTTTTTTCAGTCTCTACCTTAGTGGGTAGACCATCATAGCCCAGCGGGTATACAGTAACTGCCCGGTTATGATATTTTAGAAAGTCACCTCAGTAGACTTAGTCGAATTGGAGATGACTGATTTTGATGTCATTCTCGACATGGATTGGCTTTATTACTACTATACCACAGTCGACTACAGAAACAGAATAGTCTAGTTTCAGTTTCCAAATGAAACCGTCCTAGAGTGGAAGGGTAGTGTATCCGTTTTCAGAAGTCAGCTTGTTTCCTACCTTTGGGCAAGGAAATTGATATCTAAGGAATGTGTCTATCATCTTGTTCATGTTAAGGATTCCTGTTCCAAGACTCTTAGTCTTAAATCATTACCAGTAGTGAACGAATATTCAGATGTTTTTCCCAAAGATCTTCCAGGAATTCCTCCCAAAAGGGAAAAAGACTTCGGTATTGATCTTCTTCCGGATACTCAGCCTATCTCTATTTCACCATACAAAATAGCACCAGCAAAACTCAAATAACTGAAAGAGCAGTTGAAGGATCTCTTAGATAAGGGATTCATTAGGCCCAGCGTTTCCCCGTGGGGTGCTCCAGTATTATTAGTGCGCAAGAAAGACGGTTCTCTTAGGATGTGTATTGATTACCGTCAACTCAATAAGGTCACGGTCAAGAAAAAGTATTCTCTTCCCAGAATTGATGACTTATTTGACCTACTTTAGGGTATCAGTTATTTCTCTAAGATATACCTCAGATTCGTCTATCATCATCTCAGAGTCAGAGAATCTGATATTCTGAAAACAACTTTCCGCAGTCGGTATGGTCACTTTAAATTCCTAGTCATGTCATTTGGTCTTACTAATGCCCCAGCCATTTTCATGGACTTGATGAACCGTGTGTTTAAGAAGTACTTGGACATGTTCATCATAGTCTTCATAGATAATATTCTGGTCTATTCCCACAGTGAGCGTGATCATGCAGACAATCTCAGAATAATACTTCAGACTCTCAGATATCATCAGCTATTCGCTAAATTTAGTAAGTGCGATTTTTGGCTAAGGTTAGTAGCATTCCTTGGTCACATCATTTTCAGTGATGGCATTAGAGTAGATCCTCAAATGACTGAAGCAGTAAGAAACTAGCCTCGCCCTATCTCTCCATCATATATTAGGAGTTTCTTAGGTTTGGATGGATATTACAGATGGTTTGTAGAGGGATTTTCTTCTCTTGCATCCCCTATGTCTAGATTGACTCAGAAGAAAGTCAAGTTTCAGTGGTCATATACTTGCGAGAAGAGTTTTCAGCAGTTGAGGACTTGACTTACCTCAGCTCTAGTTCTAGCTCTTCCAGATGGTTTAGATGGGTTCGTAGTGTATTGTGATGCATTCAGAGTAGGTTTGGGTTGTGTCCTCATGCAGCATGGTAAGGTTATCGCCTACGCCTCCAGACAACTTAAACCCCATGAGAGGAATTATCCTACTCATGATCTTGAGTTAGCCGTCATAGTATTTTTTGTAAAGATTTAGAGGCATTATTTCTACAGAGTTCATGTAGATGTCTTCACAGATCATAAGAGTCTTCAGTATGCCTTTTCTCAGAAAGATCTCAATCTTTGTCAGAAAAGGTGGTTAGATCTCTTGAAAGATTATGACATGAGTGTCCTCTATCATCCGGGCAAGGCCAATATAGTGGCCGATGCTCTCAGTAGACTATCTATGGGTAGTGTTTCTCATGTTGAGGACATTAAAAAGAAGTTAGCTCAGGAAGTCCTTCAGCTTTCTAGACTAGGTGTTCGCTTAGTCGATAAAGATGAGGGTGATATATGGGTTCAGAGTAGTTCAGAATCATCTCTAGTTTCTGAGGTGAAGGAAAAGATAGATAGAGAACACATCCTTGTCGAGTTGAAAGAATCAGTCCAGGATAAGAAAATAGAGGTTTTCTCCCAAAGTAAAGATAGTGTTCTTCGTTGTCAGGGTCGTCTCTGTGTTCCAGGTGTAGATGAAGGCAGTGAATTCTTGCAAAAGCACATGGTGTGCATTACTCTATTCATCCATGGGACACAAAGATGTAACGTGACTTGCGGGAAATCTATTGGTGGAGTGGGATGAAGAGAGACATTGCAGAGTTTGTGGCTAAGTTCTCTACATGTCAGAAAGTTAAGATAGAGCATCAGAAGCCTAGTGGGTCCATGCAGGAGTTCATTATTCTTACTTGGAAGTGGGAAGTTTTGAACATGGACTTCGTTATGGGTTTGCCTCGAATTCGTCATCAGCATGATTCAGTCTGGGTTATTGTAGATAGAATGACCAAATCATCTCATTTTCTTCTAGTCCATACCTTTAATTCAGCTGAGGATTACGCCAAGATCTACATCAACGAGTTGGTCAGATTGCACAGTGTTCCATTATCTATTATCTCAGACAGAGGTACCCAGTTCACCTCTTATTTCTAGAAATCATTTCAAAAGGGTCTTGGTACCCAAGTTCATCTTAGTACAACCTTTCATCCTCAGATAGATGGTCAAGCAGAAAGGACCATTCAGACGTTAGAAGATATTTTAAGGGCGTGTGCCTTCGATTTCAAGGGAAGTTGGGATGACCACTTGCTTTTGATTGAGTTTGCATACAACAACAGCTATAATTCTAGTGCTCGGATGGCTCTATTAGAAGCTCTCTATGGTAGGATATATAGATATCTAATTGTTTGGTTCAAAGTTAGTGAGGCATCAGTCATAGGGCCTGACTTAGTATTCGATGCCTTAGAAAAAGTCCAGTTGATCAGAGAAAGACTTCGAGCTGCTCAGAGCCGACAGAAGTCTTATGCAGATATTCTTAGAAAAGATCTCAAGTTTGAGTTTGGTGACTATGTGTATCTAAATATCTCTCCCATGAAGGGAGTGAAGCGGTTTGGCGAGAAAGGGAAACTCAGTCCCCGATACATCGATCCCTTTAAGACTCTCAGTCGATTTGGCAAGGTAGCTTATGAGCTTAAATTGCCTTCAGATCTAGCCTCAGTTTATCCAGTCTTTCATGTCTCTTTGCTCAAGAAGTGCATAGGTGACCCATCAGTTGTAGTCCCTATTTATAGCATTGATGTTCAGAATGCTCTCTCTTATGAAGAGATTCCAATCAAAATCTTAGACTATCAGACTCGTAGATTGAGGAACAAAGAAGTCCCTCTAGTTAAGGTTCTTTGGAAAAATTAGTCCGTTGAGGGATCTACTTAGGAAGCAGATCCATACATTCGTACCAAGTATCCTCACCTCTTCTTCGCCAACTCAGATCAAGCTCAAAGTAACAGTTCTCCTTAAGCTTACTCAATTCATGTTCAGTGTTCATCACAAAATTGGTATGCAGTTTCATGCTCATGTTCCTATTATAAACTTGGTATCAAGTACCATTGCATATTCAGTCATGCACTAATGTATCTGTTTAGTTATGTAATTATGCATCAGACATGCATTCTCATTGTAAGAAACTTAGTTCTTTACAACACTCAGTCATGCATTCATAAATCAGTTACACATGTATCAGATATGTATGTTCAGTATTATATGTTCAGCTTGCCAGTCATGTCATTTATGAGATTATGTTCCAGTTATTCATGTTTAGTATGTACGTCAGCTGTCTTTTCTCCCTTCTCAGTTAGTCTCATTCGAGGATGAATGTTCTCAAGGCGGAGTTATTGTAATATCCTATACTTTTCCTAGTGAATTTCATCTTAAGAATGTCTAGTATTATCTTTTAAATTGAATGATGTTCATTCCCTGAGGAATTCTCAAGATTTTTCTTTTTGTCATGTGGGAAATTCAATAAGCTTTCCATTGACATAAGATTCACCAAAATCCGATAACCGGGTCAGAAGTTACGACTATTTCAAGTTCTCATCGTAAAATAGCACCATATTATTCAGTGGCGTGCCGCACCACAAGAGGAAATGGCATGTGAAAAATTCCAGTAGGGGTCCGCGATTATGGCGTGTCGTTCCAGGGCCCAAATTAAGAATTGTCCTTTATCAGAGTCTTAGCACAATTTTCTCTGCATCGCGCCAAAGTTCTAGGTCGTAATAGAAGGGGTAACGCGATGGCTCCACGTCGTTCCATCCCTCAATTTCCCAATTGTCAAATTCCAGTGACACGGCACAATAGCGTTGTGTCGCAGTAGCGGTTAAGTTTGGGAAAATTTTACTAAAATTAAATAACGCGTCCAAGGTTAAAAGGGTCAACTATCCACCCCTATTTAAGCCCTTTAACACGTGATTCAGCCACTTTTCACCCAAAATACACTCTTTTCTCTCAAAAACCTCTCAAGATAAACCTAGGGCTTTTCATAGAAGATTCTGAATCAAGAATTTCCTCCGTCAATCTTCACGAAATCATGAACTAAGGTATGCGTAGTGTTCATTCATGGACTCGTTTCATCCATGAAGCCTAAGAATATCATTTCTAAGTTTAAGTGTATGGATTTCTCTATGAATTTCATGTTGGGATTATTTTGTTTATGTTGAGAATGATCAATTGAGTTTAAATCCATGTTGGGTGATCAATTTTATGTGGAATTGATTTGTATAAATGAATATTCATGTGAACCTATGAATAAGCCCTAGATGATGAAATTAGAGATGAATCATGATGATTAATTATTGTATAATGTTGTCTACATGTACTTTGCCTACCATGTGTTTGATTAAATGTCTAGATGAAGGAATAATACTCAACTAGTATGATATCATGAAATCCCCATGTATGTACAAGTTATGTCTATCACATGTTTTGATGGAATGCTTCTATAAATGTATTATGGATTATGATGTTAGTTATATGTTCAAGTTAGTTATGCTTGGTCAGTTTTCCTTCCATCGAGTCTTGGAGGTACTTGTACCCGAAATATTAGTTGTGTGCCTAGAGCCATGTCATGTTTCCATGATACTCTTAATCAAGCTATGAATCCTTAGACTTCAGACAGTCTTATGACTCAGGAAATCTCCATGATCTCATAAACTCAGTCAGTTGTCAGATATCAGTAATAATCCGTCAGTCAACGAAATTCAGTAACTTAGTCCATGTTCAGTTTAGTAAATTATGTTCAGTTTCTATTCAGATGGGAGTAGAAATTAGCACCGAGTAAACCCAAGGATGGGAACTCACATGTTATGTAAGGGTGTGATTCTTATAATAAATCTTTGCATTCCAGACTATGTAGCCAGCATAGGTTGAGACATAATAGACTGCTATATGAGGGTAAATGAGATGGCTTAGCCTGCTATATGAAGGTTCCTACCATTCTCACTAGAGTTACCTGTTATATTATGGTCACTCACATTTTGTCCTTACCTGTGGCGCGGTACTGACACCCTTCTAATCAGGGCATAGATTGGACCCCAATTCAAGTATAATGCATGATTTGGGGCATGTCGGTTAGATGACTACCTACCACAGTCTCAGTAAAAGAACTCAGATAGTTCTTTAGAAATTCAGGACTGTTAGATACAGTTGATTTAGATACAGAACGGAACTCAGATAGTTCCATCAGATTTAAGGTTGTCAGATACAGTCGCTCATGTTATCAGTTATATTCAGATTCAGTAATCATTTTATCACAGTAATAGTGTCAGTTGTTGCGTCTCATGCATGTATTCTCACGCATATGATAGTTAGTCAGTTATTATTATTATTCATGCATATTAGCCCCATATATTCAACCTACCTAACATGCATACCAGTACATTCAAAGTACTAACGCATTTGCGCTATGGTGTCTTATACCATAGGTTCAGAGACTCGAGCTCCATAGCAATAGAAGATTCCAGATATCCACAGACAGAGTTAGAAATGAGTCCTCATCTTTCGAGGACATGATTATTTCCCTATTATCTCATTAAACAGTTTATTAGTTGGAGTTAGTTGGGGACATGTCCCATCAAATCCTTACTCAGAAAGATCAGTCAGTTAGAGACTTTCTAGACTATCATGTTTCAGACTTCAGTATGGTCAGTTTTGTTTTGGGTATTCTATTACCCCACACAGATGTTATATCATTCAGATCATGTTCAGTATTGAACCTTATGGCCTTTCAGTGCTTGTTTCTGCATTATTATGTCATATTATGTATTGTACAGGTATAGATATCAGTCATGGATTAGCTTGTGGTCCTTTGGGGTCATGAGAACCGTGTAGCATTCTGAGTATCAAATTTTGGTCGTTACAATTTCTTGCTCCTACTCACATCTTATTCAGCTGAGGATTATGCTAGATTGTATATCTGGGAGTTAGTTAGGCTGCATGGAGTTCCCTCGTCCATTATTTCTTATAGGGGCACTCAATTTACTTCTTAGGTTTGGAAGTCATTTCAGTAGGATCTTGGTCCCCAAGTTCTTTTTAAATCCGTTTTTCATCTATAGACAGATGGTCAGGCTGAAAGGACCATTCAGACCCTAGAAGATATGCTGAGGGCGTGTACTCTTAATTTCAAGGGTAGTTGGGATGAGTAATTTCCATTGATAAAGTTCGCCTATAACAATAGTTACCATTCTAGCATTGGGATGGTACCATTTGAGGACTTGTATGGTAGGAAATATAGATCATCCATAGATTTGTTTTAAGTGGGTAAAGTTGTCGTGATTGGGCCTGATGCAGTGTTTTAAGATATGGAGAAAGTTAAGTTGTTTAGAGAGAGGTTAAAGACAGCTCAGAGTGATCAAAAGTCAAATGCTGATGTGAGAAGAAGAGATCTTGAGTTTGAAGTGGGTGATTTGGTGTACTAGAAGATTTCACCCATGAAAAGGGTGAAGAGGTTTGGTAAAAAGGGAAAGCTTAGTCCCCGTTATGTTGGCCTGTATAGAGTCTTGAGCCATGTTGTTATGGTGACCTATGAGGTTGAGTTTCCCGCAGATTTATCAGTTGTTCATCCTATTTTTCATGTCTTCATGCTTATGAAGCATATTGGTGATTCCGTTGTAGTAGATCCTTCAGAAAATGCCGATATTTAGAACAGTACTTCCTTCGATGAGATTCCTGTTGAGATCCTAGATTTTCAAATCCGTAGAGTAAGGAACAAAGAAGTTCTCTTTGTCAAATTTTTGTGGTGGAACCAGTCTATTGAGGGTGCTACTTAGGAAGCAGAAGCAGACATGCGAGCCAAGTATCCGAACTTTTTTTCCACGAGTTCAGATCAATCTGAAGGTATTATTCCTCATTAATTCAGCCCTTCTAATCTAAAGTTCATCTATGTATCTATTCTTACATGAGTTTTTGCAATTTCTGTGGTATTTTAGAGGTTAGAGAGTGTAATGCCCCTAAATACCATCCCGAGATGCCACACGATGCCCAAGTCTACTCGTAGCCTCAAGCTAACCCTTTAAGACAAAACACTACCCTTGGGTTCCAACACAACAACATACATGCTACGCTAAGGATATATATATAAGTACATATCATATCACATCACACATGGCACGAAATATCGTTAGACTGTACATATTTGGAATGTCTATACCCAAACCAACCTAACAATACACTAGTCTGACATAGACTATATACATCAAAATCAACGAGCCATTGGGACAAACCCCCAACTGACTCAACAGACCAAAGGGATCACAATACAACAACACCAAAACTAGCAACTTGGTCCTCGAACCATGAGGACTCACCACTGAAGGAACGTAGATGCGGCACTCATATATCACAATCGCGGCTGCGGCTGAGTACCTGAACCTACATCATAGTAAGAATATAGCCCATAGAGAAACATGTGGGTCAGCACAAGATACGTACTGAGTATGTGGGGGCACATGCAAAATATAAATAATAGCATAAATTTCGTAAAAACGTACATACGGACCATAATGACACACCTGGCTTGAGTGTCATTGAATCATGCAACTCATAACATCTTAGATAAGAAATGTATGATAAAACTTCAGAAATCATTATAGATCATCATAGGCAACTTGACTTACCATATCAAAACTCGGAGTGACTCGGTATTTCAATAAACATGACTCTTATGGACAGGAGAGTTTCCTATAACCGACAACACCACGTGAGCTACGTGGAATACCAATGTTTGAAACCCCCGTTGGCGGGAGCGTACGACCTTAAAACTGCAATAATCACAGTCGGGCTCTCTGGCCAATATTATCATCATCAAACAACCCTACGGTGGCACATAGGGTTGGGGAAATACCAAATTTCCCTCTCGATGCTAAGTACTACTCCCCGACAAGCTCAGAACGCGTTAGGAAATCCACCCCAAAATCACAAGGGTCTATCATAAAGACCAAATCAAATATCTTTCTCATTTATCAAATCATATCAATTTGTGGATTCCTAACTCAACACATTTTAGCTCAAAACATTTTAATCTTCCTCAACATCAACAAGGTATCAATGCATTGATTCATAACCGACTTGACATTTGGACAAGGATATGAAGACCCAATACATAATATTTTCAATAATTTAACTCATCAAAACCATCCGAAAAATACCAAGACTAATTGCAACTTCAATATCAACATTTGTCAATTTGCCATCCAACTCTCATTTAAAGGTACTTGAGACATCAACCCATAGTAGGGATATAGAATTTCAAATATCAATTATAAATTCATAATAAGAAAATAGTGGAATGATAGTATAAATCAAGGCTTAACAAATTAAATCATCATACTCTCATAATCAAATATTTTTTGGACATAATTCCATCTCAACATCATACACACATCGGATGACATAATCCCATAGATCATGGACAATAATATAAGATATAAAACCATATTTACAATTCATGGTAAAACATGTAAAATCTCATGTCAATGTAATTCAACAAAAATACCAGGCACAAGATCGAAAGGATAATCTTGTTCAAAGCCCCACATACCTTAAAATGGCAGATGAATATGAACTTCCGACTCCGGAACTTTATTCACGAAAATAAAGGGTGCTTCTCGATGCCCTTAACATGATCAAATCGAATCCCAAATCAATTTGAAATTTCTATGGTTTAATCAAGAGACATAGAAGGATGAAATTTGGAGTAGTAGGGTTGGGGTTTGAGCCTTAGAAAATTTTGGAGAAAAATGAGCTATTGAATTCTCTTAATGGACTTAAATCCATGGTTTACCCGGATGGATTGGAGTGGAAATGACCAAAATACCCTTAAAAGTCAAATAATGTCAAATTTGTCCTTTGGTAGACTATTTTGATAAGTTGAAGTAGATCGACCATAACTTTTTTCTCCGATGACCAAATTGGATGAAACCTATTCCATTGGAAAGAGGAATTTCAGAGATCTCTTTTGATATATAGTAGCTCACCCAGATCATTATGTACAAGGAGTTATGATTGTTTGAAGTTGACCCTAAAATTTTCATGGCCTCAGTATTTTTTTTCCTGCACATTTACTGTTCACCACTATTCACGATTAGATCGGAATGATCATAACTCATCGCTCGAGTGTCCGTTTTGGATGATCCACATATAGTTGGAAATATTATTCGATTCTCTACGCAATGACGAGTCGAATATCCATAAACTCCACACAGAAAAATTATTAATCACAATAAAGAATAGAATTCAACACATTTTCGTCCGAGATCTTAACGAAATTTTTTTTCGGGGCATCACATCATCTACCCCTTGGAAACATTCGTCCTCGAATGTTGACAGGTAGGTCAAAAATAATATGAAAATGAGTATATAGAGAAAAATCATCTTGCCCAAGCATATACTCCATTTTAGATTTTTTTTTAGATATCGTAGAAAACACACAAGCCAAGATAAACATAGCAATAAGGATTAAATCAAAAGAGAACGATACCTTTGACATGCTTAGGATTCGTAGGAAAGAGGTGGGGATATTTGCCGCTCATATCCGCTTCGGCTTCCTAAGTATCACTCTCCATGGATTGATTTCGCCAAAGAGCTTTAACCAAAGGAACTTCCTTGTTTCTTAGCCTACGTACTTGAAAGTCAAAAACCTCAACCGGAATCTCTTCATATGAAAGACTATCTTGAATACCCGAGCTTTCAGAAGGATAAATCACAACAGAATCACCAATAGACTTCTTAAGCATAGAAACATGGAAAACCGGATGGACGTTAGATAACTTCGCGGGCAATTCAATCTTATACACTACCTTCCCAATGTGATCCATAATCTTATAGGTACCAATGTAATGGTGACTTAGTTTCCCTTTATTACCAAATCTCTTCACCCCTTTCATGGGTGAAACTTTCAAGTACACTAAATCACCAACATCAAATTCAAGGTATTTCCTTCTTACATCTACGTATGATTTTTGACGACTTTGGGCGGTTTTCAACCTTTCCTGAATTAACTTAACCTTCTCCATGGCCTCGAACACCGCATCCGGTCCAGTCTCAGCAGCCTCACCAACTTCAAACCAACCAATGGGTGATCTACACCTTCTACCATACAAAGATTCAAACAGGGCCATTCCAATAGTAGCATGAAAAATGTTATTGTAAGCAAACTCGATTAATGCTAAGTGCTCATCCCAACTACCTTTAAAATCAAGTACACAAGCCCTCAACATATCTTCTAAAGTTTGAATGGTCCGCTCGGCCTGACCATCTGTTTGCGGATGGAAAGAAGAACTTAAACGAATTTGGGTACCAAGACCCTTTTGGAAAGATTTCCAAAACTGAGAGGTAAACTGAGTACCTCTGTCAGAAATAATAGCCAAAGGGATTCCATGAAGTCTGACGAGTTCCCGAATATATATTTTAGCATAATCTTCAGCTATATACGATGAATGCACAAGCAAGAAATGAGCTGATTTCGTCAGTCGATCTACGATAACCCAAATCGAATCATGATGGCGATGAGAAGGAGGCAAACCAACTATGAAGTCCATATTCACTTCTTCCCACTTCTAAGTAGGAATGCTAAACTCTTGCATCACACCACTGGGCCTTTGATACTTTATTTTAATTTGTTGACACGTGGAACACTTCGCCACAAATTCTACTATGTTCCTCTTCATACCGTTCCACTAATAGATTTCCCACAAATCATGGTACATCTTGGTAGCACCAGAATGGATGGAGTATCGCGTACCATGCGCTTCCGCCATAATCCTCTGCTTCAAGTTATCAACATCCGGAACACATAATCTTTCACGGAGTCTCAAAACGCCATCTCCCCCTTGGGAGAAAACCTCCACCTTTTGGTCTTTAACTGACTCTTTTAACCTAACCAAGGTAGGATCCCTGTCTTGCTTCTCCTTTACTTCCGAAACTAAAGAGGATTCGGAACCACTTTGCACTCCTATACTACCCTCAGCATCACCAAACAACTTAACCCCCAATCTAGCCAAATGATATACCTCATAGGCCAGCTCATTCTTACCAATCTCCACACGTGCTACGCTACCCATGGACTTCCGACTAAGGGCATCTACTACTACATTGGCCTTGCCCGGATGATATAGCACGCTCATATCATAATCTTTCAACAGTTCTAACCATCGTCTCTACCTAAGATTCAACTCCTTTTGGGTGAATACATACTGCAAGCTCTTATGGTCTGTGAAGACGTCAAAATGGACACCATACAAATAATGTCTCCTGATTTTCAAAGCAAAAACCACGGCAGCTAATTCAAGGTCATAGGTAGGATAATTCTCCTCGTGGGGCTTTAGCTGTCTGTAAGCATAAGCTATAACCTTGCCCTTTTGCATCAATACACAACCCAAACTGACTCTGGAAGCATCGCACTACACCACAAAACCATCAACACCATCAGGCAAAGTCAACACAAGGGCTGAAATGAGTCGAGTTTTCAACTCCTGAAAACTCTTTTAGCAAGATTCGGACCACAGGAACTTCACTTTTTTTGGGTCAAACAGGTCATAGGAGATTCAATAGATGAAAACCCTTCAACAAAATGACGATAATAACCAGCTAGACCCAAGAAACTTCGGATATCAGAAGGAGAAATAGGTCTAGGCCAACTCTTTATAGCCTCTATCTTTTGAGGATCAACTCTAATACCTTCGAAAGAAACAACATGACCCAAGAAGGCTACAAAGTTCAGCCAGAAATCACACTTACTGAACTTAGCATACAACCGATGAGTTTGAAGAGTTTCCAACACGAGTCAGAGATGATCTGCATGATCACCCTCACTTCGGGAGTAAATAAGAATATCATCAAGGAACACTATTACAAATAAATCCAGATATGGCCAAAATACACGGTCCATAAGATCCATGAAAGCCGCTGAGCATTAGTTAACACGAAAGACATCACTAGAAATTCAAAATAACCGTAACGGGTTCGGAAGGCTATCTTGGGGATATCACATTCCCTAACCTTAAGTTGGTGATAACCGGATTTGAGGTCTATCTTCGAAAAGTAGCTCGCACCTTGCAATTGATCAAATAAATCATCAATTCGAGGAAGCGGATATTTATTCTTGATAGTAACCCTATTAAGCTGCCGATAATCAATACACATCCCAAAGAACCATCTTTCTTACGCACAAACAGGATAGGTGCACCTCATGGGGACATACTAGGTCTGATAAAGCTTTTGTCTAAAAGATCTTTCAATTGGTCCTTCAACTCTTTAAGTTCCATGGGAGCCATGCGATACGGAGGAATGAAAATTAGCTGAGTATCGGGAAGAAGGTCAATCCCAAACTCTATCTCTCTATCATGAGGTACTACAGGGACATCTTTCGAAAAGATATCAAGAAACTCATTAACAACATTAATTGACTGAATGGTCGGGGTTTCAGACTTAGTGTCTTTAACCCGAACCAAATCGTGGATGCAACCCTAGGAAATCAACTTCCTAGCTTTGAGATAGGATATGAAACGACCCTTAGGAATCACAGAACTCCCAGACTATTTGATGATAGGTTCATCAGGAAATTGAAACTTGACCACACGAGCACGAAAATCAATAGACACATAGCATGAGTGAAGCCAATCCATAACTAGAATGATATCAAAGTCAACTATATCTAGCTCAATCAAATCAACATACATAACCCGATGAAAGATAGTAATCGGACATTTCTTACACACCCGCTTAGCAATGATAGACTCTCCTACCAGAGTAGAAACCAAAATAAGCTCAGAAATTAGTTCAGGATCAATTTCAAGATTTACAGCAACCAGAGGTGTCACATAAGAAAACCTCAAACCGGGGTCCATCAAAACATAGACATCAAAATAGATAACACGGAGCATACCAGTGACAATATTAGGAGAGTCCTCCTGCTCCTGATGAGGTGGTATAGCATAGAAACAATTCTGGCGTTGACCGCCTGCAGTACTAGATGAAGCACCCTGAAGAGGAACTGGATGGGATGCGGGAGGCAGGGCACTGGTAGCCTGACTCTGGGGACGGTCCTCACGACTCCGCTGTCTGGCATACGGGAAGTCTCTAAGTATGTGGCCCAACTTGCCACAACCAAAAAATCCCCGCTGCCTCATATGACACTCCCCAAAATGGTCTTTACCATACTTAGCACACGAAGGAGGATGAGGCCGGTTGCTTTCACTGTCCTGAGACCTGGAAGGTACTGACCTATTCCCGAGCTCCTACCTTCCCCAATATACGGGAGCACTAGCTGAGGAAGGCACAGTTATAAATGGACATCTCTTAAACTGAGGGCGACTCCCTTCGGGGAATCTAGTCTAACCAGACCCCTGTTGCTCCGATCTGACTCTCTTAATCCCTCTTACTCTCTCTTTTCTTTATCTTTTCTAACTCAATCTGTTGGGCATGAATCATTAACCTAGGAAGATCAATCTCCCTATTGATCATAGAAGATCTATATTCTTTCACCACATAACTCGACACCCCAGTTAGAAACTTGCTCATACTAGTCCTTGAGTCAGCCATCATATTGGGAGCGTACTTCGATAGCTGATTAAACATAAGACAATACTCCTTAACCGACATGGAGCCTTGTCTCAAATTCATAAACTCCTCTATCTTAGCTTCCCATAACTCAAGAGGAAAGAATTTATCCAAGAAAGCATCTTGGATCAATTGCCAAGTCACCGGAGTGGTATCTTCCTCTCTACCGTTATTCCACATATGCACCCAGTCATAGGCAATATCCTTCAACTGATAAGAAGCCAGATCCACACTTTCTTCCTCGGTCACGTGTATAATATGTGTAATTTTCTTTATTTCATCGACATACATCTACGAGTCCTCACTTGCTCACGACCCATGAAACTCTGGCGGATTCATCCGCATAAAATCACGAATTCGTGCTGCTGCCGAATTATTTTCCTACGGAGGTGAAGCATTGGCCTGAGTATTGGCGGTAAATACCTGGGCTAACATCTAAAAATTTGCCTGAAATTCGGCATGGGATACCGTCTCATGTAATGGATCAATGGGTTGAGGTTGGTTGTTGTTTCCGCGATCTCGACGTAGAGGCATTTTCTGTCATAAGAATGCACGAATTAAAAGAAGAAGGAAACAGTTGTAAGAATGATAGTCTCTTATAGAAAGAAAGAAATGACTTTACCTAGAACGCCCCGCAGCCTCTTGATCATAGGTGTGGCGCGCTACACACCGATGCTCAAGACTTTATGTAACGCGGCATATCAAACTCCCTTGGACTCTTCACAACCTTAGGATCTGATACCAAGTTTGTAACGCCTCGAAATATCATCCCGAGATACCACACGGTGCCCAAGGCTACTCATTGCCTCAAACTAACCCTTTAAGCCAAAACACTACCCTTGGGTTCCAACACAACAACATACACGCTACGCTAAGGATATATATATAAGTACATATCATATCACATCACACATGGCACGGAATATCGTTAGACTGTACATATATGGAATGTCTATACCCAAACCAACCCAACAATACACTAGTCTGACATAGCCTCTGTACATAAAAATAAACGAGCCATTGGGACAAACTTCAACTAACTCAACAGACCAAAGGGATCACAAAACAACAACACCAAAACTAGCAACTTGGTCCTCGAACCATGAGGACTCACCACAGAAGGAACATAGATGCGGCACTCAGATATCACTGTCATGGCTGCGGCTGAGTACCTGAACCTACATCATGGTAAGAATGTAGCCCATAGAGAAATATGTGGGTCAACACAAGATACGTACTGAGTATGTGGGGGCGCATGAAAAATATAAATAATATCATAAATTTCGTAAAAACGTACATACGGACCATAATGACACACCTGGCTTGAGTGACATTGAATCATGCAACTCATAACATCTTAGATAAGAAATATTGGAGAAAACTTCATAAATCATTATAGATCATCATAGGCAACTTGACTTACCACATCAAAACTCAAAGTGACTCGGTATTTCAATAAACATGACTCTTATGGACAGGGGAGTTTCCTATAACCGACAACACCACGTGAGCTACGTGGAATACTAACGTTTGAAACCCCCGTTGGCGGAAGCATCATACTCTTTGCCAGGGAGTACGAACTTAAAACTGCAATAATCACAGTCGGTCTCTCTGGCCAATAATATCATCATCAAACAACCCTACGATGGCACATAGGTTTGGGGAAATACCAAATTTCCCTCTCGGTGCTAAGTACTAGTCCCCGACAAGCTCAGAACGCATTAGGAAATCCACCACAACATCACAAGGGTCTATCATAAAGACTAAATCAAATCTCTTTCTCATTTATCAAATCATATCAATTTGTGGATTCCTAACTCAACACATTTTAGCTCAAAACATTTTAATCTTCCTCAACATCAACAAGGTATCAATGAATTGAACCATAACCGACTCACCATTTGGACAAGGATATGAAGACTCAATACATAATATTTTCAACAATATAACTCATCAAAACCATCCGAAAAATACCAAGACTCATTGCAACTTCAATATCAACATTTCTCAATTTGCCATCCAACTCTCATTTAAAGGTACTTGAGACATCAACCCATTGTAGGGATATAGAATTTTAAATATCAATTATAAATTCATAATAAGGAAATAGTGGAATAATATTGTAAATCAAGGCTTAACAAATTAAATCATCATACTCTCATAATCAAATACTTTTTGGACATAATTCCATCTCAACATCATACACATATCGGATGACATAATCCCATAGCTCATGGACAATAATATAAGATATAAAACCACATTTCCAATTCATGGTAATACATGTAAATTCTCATGTCAATGTAATTCAACAAAAATACCGGGCATAAGATCGAAAGAATAATCTTGTTCAAAGCCCCACATACCTAAAAATAGAAGATGAATATGAACTTCAGACTCCGGAACTTTATTCACGAAAATAAAGGGTGCTTCTGGAAAACCTTAACATGATCAACTCGAATCCTAAATCAATTTGAAATTTCTACGGTTCAATCAAGAGACATGGAAGGATGAAATTTGGAGTAGTAGGGTTGGGGTTTGAGCCTTAGGAAATTTTGGAGAAAAATGAGCTATTGAATGCTCTTAATGGACTTAAATCCATGGTTTACCCGGATGAATTGGAGTGGGAATGAACAAAATACCCTTAAAAATAAAATAATGTCAAATCTGTCCTTTGGTGGACTGTTTTAATAAGCTGAAGTAGATCGACCATAAATTTTTTCTCTGATAGCCAAATTAGATGAAACCAATTTCTTTGGAAAGAGGACTTTCAGATCTCTCTTTTGATATAAGTAGCTCACCCATATAATTATGTATTAGGAGTTATGATTGTTTTAATTTGACCCTAAAATTCGCCTGGCCTCAGTATTTTTTTTCCTGCACATTTACTGTTCATCACTATTCACGGTTAGATCGGAATAATCATAACTCATCGCCTGAGTGTCTATTTTGGAAGATCCACATATCGTTGGAAAGATTATTCGATGCTCTACGCGATGACGGGTCGCATATCCATAAATTCCATACATAAAAATTATTAATCACGATAAAGAATAGAATTCAACATATTTTCGTCCGAGATCTTAATGGAAAATTTTTCCGGGGCATCACAGAGAGATGTTGAGCCATTTACCAAATTTTCTTCAGCTATGTATACTCTATTTTTCCTGTTTTTCTAGTCCAATTAGTGAAATTCGAGGATGAATATTTCCAAGGGGGAGATATTGTAAGACCACACAAAGTTCCCTCATAGTCTGAGCCTTAGAGCGTGTCAAGTGAAGTGTAATTCCGACCCTAAAAGATTGAGAAGTAACATCCTAAGTAAGTATCGTGTTAACCATATGGAATTTCCCCAATTTCAGCTTATTATGACATGGGAAATTTGATAAGCTTTTCATCGATATAAGATTCTCCCAAATCTGATACCCGGGTAAGAAGTTATGGCTAATTTAAGTCCTAGTCGTAAAACAACGTCATTTTAGTGCTTGGCGCATCACGGAGAGGGTCTATTTGACAATTGTCAAATTGTAGAGGATTGCGGAGGACCCCAATTTCCCAATAGTCAATTTCTAGTGGCTTGGCGCGATTATGAGGCGTCGCGCTGAAGTTTCAGGTCCTAACTACTGGGACAACACGATAGCTCCGCATCGCGGTGACTATCAGATTCCCATTTGTCAATTTTCAGTGAGCCACCGCGATAGTGGAACGTCGCGGTGACACATAAAAAATATCCATAAACCTCTTGTAGTAACCATCTAAACCCAAGAAGCTCTGAATGTCAGTTGGAGTGGTGGGTCATGGCCACTTTTTCACCAATGCAACTTTTTGCAGATCCACTATTATCCTTTCACTAGAACTGATATGACCTAGAAAAGTGACAACGTTCAATCAGAACTCACATTTTGAAAATTTGGCATACAACTGATGCTCTTATAAGGCCTATAATATAATGCAAAAGTGATTTGCATGATCCACCTCGCTCTTAGAGTACACCAAAATATCATTTATGAAAATAATGACAAACAAGTCCATAAATAGATGAAAGACCCTATTCATAAAATCCATAAATGATAGAGGGGCATTGGTCAACCCGAAATACATAACCAAACACTCAAAGTTCCCATATGACACAACCCATACCAGGGCCTTGTCGTAATGGGAATTTCAAGCCCTACAAGGGCCACAGATCATCCCTCTACCCAATACAACCAACCAATATACACCCTGAGTTAGATGAATTCCAAACATATAACAAGATAAGGTGATTAACAAAACAAAGACTTTGAGATAGGTCTAAAACCATAACCAACCTAAACAAGTCTAACCATCTAATGCCCAACCAATAACCATAACAAAACCAAAATAATAACCAATTCCATATCTATACCATAACGTACCCAAGTCCACAATTTTTCCATACAAAGCCTCTAACAGAAATCCAAGAATATCTGGTCTGGCCAAGCCCCCAACCATAGCCAAAATCAATGTCCAAGCCTAGCCAATAAAGATATAAGAAATGTTAAGGCAAGAAATAGAGCCTTCTGAAGTACGCAATCTCACCACAAGTTATTCCCGAGTCCATTCACTGAGTATGAGGTGTATGAATATGACAAACACCTACATCGGATAGGGATACAAAATTGAAGATGGTTAGCGATTACAGTGCTAGCATATAACTTAAGAATAACGATAAAAGAATGTTAATAGTTCAAATCCAATCAACCAATGTGTATAACCAATTAAATATATACATGTACATATGTACCATGCTAGGGTAGGGAACAAGATTAGCATGAACTTTGAAAACCTTAACCTGGGCTGTGTAGCATGACCTTCATTGAACAAGGCACCCACGGGCTATATGGGCCCAACTCTCCCCTAGCTTGAAGGTCTTAGTACATATAGCCACACGAACTAGAGAATATCCATAACCATATATATATGCCTATATGGGGGACTCGAACCTCCCAGCATAATCAAGGTGACTTAAGAATCAATACATGTATTATGGGGGACTCAAACATACCATTTAAATATTAATTTGTCGGACTCAAACCACTTGATCACAAAGACACCCACACTGGCTAGCTCAGTTTCCAGTGTTAGTCCTTCAGACTCCACTTTCATGGACCGACTTCACATCCCACTTTTAAAGCCCAATTTAAAACCAACATTTCATATACACAACTATTAAGCCAATTACTTACCAAAGGCACTTCATTGGTATCGTCATACCAACACCACTTCCAAGCGTACAACATGTCATTATCATTATCAATCAACCAATTATTCATTTGACTTTGGGACTCAAACCCATTGTCTAACGAAGACATAAATTAAGTAAATGCTTAGGGACTCAAACCCTTTTAGCCCAATTAACTACCAAGACTACTATTTAAATAATAACATAGTCAACAAGGCATTTACAAAACCATTTACAACCCATTCATACTCATTAGGCTAATGCCTTAGTCCAAAAAATCATTAACATATGACTAGTTTATTCTCGTAGGTATTTTCACAAACACTTTGAGGGCATACCTTTACCAAGTCCAAAATAAAAGTAAAAACCACCAAGTTTAGGGTTACCCATGACACATTTGTTAAGCCAAAATTACCAAGCACCCATATGTGCAAACCATCATAAAAAACATATATAAACACAAGTTAAACCAAGAGTAAACAATACTCAATAATATGCAACAAAACCCCCAACATTGATTTTCAAAACCACCATTAATGAATCATAAACAATGTATAATACACATGATATTTGTGAGATAACAATGAGGGAAGAGTCACATGCCTTATTCATGAAGATTCATGGAAGAAACTTGGCTCTTGAGCCTCTAGATGAACACCTTTGAAGAACTCTATCCCCAATTTTCTTAAGAGAGTTTAGAGAGGATTTGATGTGCTTTGATCTTTCAAAGTATGTTATGTGAGGCCACAATATATTTTAAGATGTGGGGACTTGAGGGTTTTAGGGTGGGAAATGTCTAAAATATCCTTAGCTTAAAAGATGTAAAATGTGCAAAGGAGGGTATGACTCCCTCCAACTCATACACAAACATACGAGTGGTACACATCACTCGTAACCTAGGCATCAAGTTGGAATCCAACAATGTCCAACATATAATCCCCTAGACCAAATTGTACCAAATCATACAATTAGTACCTCCTATCCTATACCCTAGACAGAATCCTTTAGGCTGGACATAGGACATCATAAAGTTAGGTACAATACTACTCGTACCCTAACATATGACCAATAAAATGTCTAATCATACTCTGGACCGAATACAACCAAACCATACTAATTTTTATATGAGTGGAGGGACCTTAAATCATACCACATCAGAAGACTCGTATACACAAGTCGTATGATGTCTACAATGCTCAACTTAGGAAATTTTTAAAGGGTCCAAAGCCAAGGTGTTTCACCATACCGTCTTTGGAAAGATGTCTTATGTATATCCACTTCCCTAATCCTTAAATGATGTTACCAGGATCAAAGATCAATTTTGGAGAAAAACTTAGCACCTTACAACTAATCAAACAAATCATCTATCCTTGTAAGAGAATACTTATTCTTTACCGTCACTTTATTCAACTGCCGATAATAAATACACATTCGAAGGGATCTATTCTTCTTATGGACAAAAAACACTGGTGCACCCTGCGATGACACATTAGGGTGGATGAAACCCATATCTTAAAGATCCTTGAGTTGCTACTTAATATCCTTCAACTCAGATGGACCTATTTTATATGAGGGAATAAAAATTTGATGAGTGTCTGTAACAAGATCAATCCCAAACTCAATCTCCCTATCAAGAGGAACACCAGGAAGGTCATCAAGTAAGACCTCAGGAAATTCATTTACCACCAGTACAGAATACAGAGAAGGACTACCCGAGTTAGAATCCTTAACCCAGACTAGGTGATAGAGACACGCCTTGGAGATTAATCTTTGAGCTCTAGGATAAGATAGAACATTCCCTTGGTAGCTAGGGAACCACCCTCCCACTCAATAACCAGTTCACTGGGGAATTTAAAGACAACCTTACTGGTCCGACGGTCTAGAGAAGAATAGCACGAGTGCAACCAATCCATCCCCAATATGACATTAAAATCCACCATATCTAATTCATACAGATCCACCAAAGTTTTTTACTACCAACAGATATCACACACCCTTTATAGACTTTACTAGCAATCATACAGTCACCTACTAAGGTAGAAATAGAAAAAATGTCTGAAACATACTCCAGGCCAAAACCAAAATATACAACCACAAAGGGGATCACATAAGAGAGAAAGGACCGAGAATCAAGTAAATAATACACATCTCTAGAAAGGAGTTTCAACGTATTATTCACGATATCAGACAATACTTTAGACTCTTGTCGGGTAGTGAGAGCATAGAGATAATTCCGACCAATGCCGAAACTAGATGGAGCGCCATTTGATGTTGGAGCTGAAGCAACTAGAATCTTGTTCACCCCCAAAGAAACCTTACCAATTGGATAATTTCTAAGCATATGCCCTGGCTGACCATAGTTGAAGAACCTCCAAAAACCCCGATGCAATCTACCACAAAACATACAGAAAGGATATGATGGAGCTGACTTGGCCCCACTAGCCTGAGATTGGGCACCTTGTTCCTTGAAGTTGTCACCACCATGGAAATGCCTATCACTCGATAGCTTTGGGTAGGGAACACTTGCCGTCGAGTAAGACCTAGAATTGCCCCACTTCATCTTGGGCCACTTTCCACCATCCCTGCCACTCTGTTGTTGGCCACCACCCTGCTCGGAGAACCTGACTTTCTTACCTTACCTCTCCCCTATTTTAGCCTATTTTTTCTTCTCTTTCTCTCCCTACTTTATGTATTTTTTTTGGTTTAATTTGTAATTTTATTAATGAATCAAAAGAATTCTAAATAATGATGGACCAATGTAATGCCCCGAAATATCATCCCAAGATGCCACACGGTGCCCAAGGCTACACGTAGCCTCAAGTTAACCTTTTAAGCCAAAACACTACCCTTGGGTTCCAACACAACAACATACACGCTATGCTAAGGATATATAAATAAGTACATATCATATCACATCGCACATGGAACGGAATATCGTTATACTGTACATATATGAAATGTCTATACACAAACCAACTCAACAATACACTAGTCTGACATAGCCTCTATACAGCAAAATCAACGAGCCATTGGGACAAACCCCCAACTAACTCAACAGACCAAAGGGATCACAAAACAACAACACCAAAACTAGCAACTTGGTCCTCAAACCATGAGAACTCACCACTGAAGAAACGTAGATGCGGCACTCGGATATCACTGCCGCGGCTGCGGCTGCGGATGAGTACCTGAACCTACATCATGGTAAGAATGTAGCCTATACATAAATATGTGGGTCAGCACAAGATACATACTGAGTATATGGGGGCGCATGGAAAATATAAATAATATCATAAATTTCATAAAAACGTACATACGGACCATAATGACACACCTGGCTTGAGTGACATTGAATCATGCAACTCATAACATCATAGATAGGAAATGTAGGAGAAAAATCTCATAAATCATAATAGATCATCATAGGAAACTTGACTTACCACATCAAAACTCGGAGTGACTCGGTATTTCAAAAAACATGACTCTTATGGACAGGGGAGTTTCCTATAACCGACAACCCTACGTGAGCTACGTGGAATACCAACGTTTGAAACCCCCGTTGGTGGGAGCGTTATACTCTTTGCCAGGGAGTATGACCTTAAAACTGCAATAATCACAATCGGGTTCTCTGGCCAATAATATCATCATCAAACAACCCTACGGTGGCACATAGGTTTGGGGAAATACAAAATTTCCCTCTCGTTGCTAAGTACTACTCCTCGACAAGCTCAGAACGCATTATGAAATCCAACACAACATCACAAGGGTCTATCATAAAGACCAAATCAAATCTCTTTCTCATTTATCAAATCATATCAATTTGTGGATTCCTAACTCAACACATTTTAGCTCAAAACATTTTAATCTTCCTCAACATTAATAAGGTATGAATGCATTGAACCATAACTGACTCAACATTTGGACAAGGATATGAAGACTCAATACATAATATTTTAAATAATTTAACTCATCAAAACCATCCGAAAAATACCAAGACTTATTGCAACTTCAATATCAACATTTCTCAATTTTCCATTCAACTCTCATTTAAAGGTACTTGAGACATCAACTCATAGTAGGGATATAGAATTTCCAATATCAATTATAAATTCATAATAAGGAAATAGTGGAATGATAGTATAAATCAAGGCTTAACAAATTAAATCATCATACTCTCATAATCAAATACTTTTTGGACATAATTCCTTCTCAACATCATACCCATATCGGATGACATAATTCCATAGCTCATGGACAATAATATAAGATATAAAACCATATTTCCAAATCATGGTAAAACATGTAAAATCTCATGTCAATGTAATTCATCAAAAATACCGGGCACAAGATCGAAAGAATAATCTTTTTCAAAGCCCCACATACCTAAAAATGGAAGATGAATATGAACTTCCGACTCCGGAACTTTATTCATGAAAATAAAGGGTGCTTCTCGAAGCCTTTAACATGAACAACTCGAATCCCAAATCAACTTGAAATTTCTACGGTTCAATCAAGAGACATAGAAGGATGAAATTTGGAGTAGTAGGGTTGGGGTTTGAGCCTTAGGAAATTTTGGAGAAAAATGAGCTATTGAATGCTATTAATGGACTTAAATCCATGATTTACTCGGATGGATAAATACCCTTAAAAATCAAATAATACCAAATCTGTCCTTTGGTGGACTGTTTTGATAGGCTGAAGTAGATCGACCATAACTTTTTTATCCGATGGAAAAATTGGATGAAACCAATTTCATTGGAAAGAGAACTTTTAGAGATTTCTGTTGATATATAGTAGCTCACCCAGATCATTATGTACAAGGAGTTATGATCGTTTGAAGTTGACCCTAAAATTCGCCTGGAATCAGTATTTTTTTCCTGCACATTTACAGTTCACTACTATTCACGGTTAGATTGGAATGATCATAACTCATCGCTCGAGTGTCCGTTTTGGATAATCCACATATAGTTGGAAATCTTATTCGATGCTCTACGCGATGATGGGTAGCATATCCAGAAATTCCACATAGAAAAATTATTAATCAAGATAAAGAACATAATTCAACACATTTTCGTCCGAGATCTTAACGGAAACCAACCAATGGGTGATCTACACCTACTACAGAACAAAGCTTCAAAAGGGGCCATTCCAATAGTAGCATGAAACTGTTATTGAAAGAAAACTCGATTAATGCTAAGTTCTCATCCTAACTACCTTTAAAATCAAGCACACAAGCCCTCATCATATCTTCTAAAGTCTGAATGGTCCGCTCGGCCTGACCATCTGTTTGCGGATGGAAAGCAGAACTTATACGAATTTGGGTACCGAGACCCTTCTAGAAAGATTTCCAAACTGAGAGGTAAACTGAGTACCTCTGTTATAAATAATAGCCAAAGGGATTCCATGAAGTCTAACGAGTTCCCGAATATATATTCTAGCATAATCTTCAGCTGTATACGATGAATGCACAGATAAGAAATGAGCTAATTTCGTCAGCCAATCTACGACAACCCAAATCGAATCATGATCGTGATGAGAAGGAGGAAAACCAACTATGAAGTCCATATTCACTTCTTCCCACTTCCAAGTAGGAATGCTAAACTCTTGCATTACGCCACTGGGCCTTTTATGCTCTATTTTAACCTGTTGACATGTGGAGCACTTCGCTACAAATTCTGCTATGTTCCTCTTCATACCGTTCCACCAATATATTTCCCGCAAATCATGGTACATCTTGGTAGCACAAGGATGGATGGAGTATCGCATACCATGCGCTTCCTCCATAATCCTCTACTTCAAGTTATCAACATCAGGAACACATAATCTTTCTCGGAGTCTCAAAACGCAATCTCCTCCTTGGGAGAAAACCTTCACATTTTGGTCTTTAACTGACTATTTTAACCTGACCAAGGTACGAACCCTGTCTTGCTTCTCCTTCACTTCCAAAACTAAAGAGGATTCGGAACTGCTTTGCACTTCTATACTACCCTCAGCATCACCAAACAACCTAACCCCCAATCTAGCCAAACAATGTACCTCACGGGCCAACTCCTTCTTACCAATCTCCACATGTGCTACGCTACCTATGGACTTCCGACTAAGGGCATATGCTACTACATTGGCCTTTCCCGGATGATATAGCACGCTCATATCATAATCTTTCAACAGTTCTAACCATCTTCTCTACCTAATATTCAACTCCTTTTGGGTGAATACATACTGCAAGCTCTTATGGTCCGTGAAGACGTCGACATGGACACCATACAAATAATGTTTCCAGATTTTCAAAGCAAAAACCACGGCAGCTAATTCAAGGTAATGGGTAGGATAATTCTTCTCATGAGGCTTTAGCTGCCTGGAAGCATAAGCTATAACCTTGCCCATTTGCATCAATACACAAGCCAAACCGACTCTGGAAGCATAACAATACACCACAAAACCATCAACACCGCCAGGCAAAGTCAACACAGGGGTTGAAGTGAGTCGAGTCTTCAACTCCTGAAAACTCTTCTCGTAAGATTCAGACCACAGGAACTTCACTTTCTTTTGGGTCAAACGGGTCATAGGAGACACAATAGATGAAAACACTTCAACAGAATGATGATAATAACCAGCTAGACCCAAGAAACTTTGGATATGAGAAGGAGAAATAGGTTTAGGCCAACTCTTTATAGCCTCTATCTTTTAAGGATCAACTCTAATACCTTCGGAAGAAACAACATGGCCAAGAAGGCTACAGAGTTCATCCAGAACTCACACTTATTGAAATTAGCATACAACCGATGAGTTCGAAGAGTTTCCAACATGATTTGGAGATGATCCGTATGATCACCCTCACTTCAAGAGTATATAATAATATCATCAAGGAACACAATTAACAATAAATCCAGATATGGCCGGAATACACGGTTCATTAGATCCATGAAAGCCGCTGGAGAATTAGTTAACCCGAAAGACATCACTAGAAATTCAAAATAACCATAATGGGTTCGGAAGGCTATCTTGGGGATATCACATTCCCTAACCTGAAGTTGGTGATAACCGAATCTGAGGTCTATCTTCAAAAAGTAGCTCGGACCTTGCAATTGATCAAATAAATCATCAATTCGAGGAAGTGGATATTTATTCTTGATAGTAACCCTATTAAGCTGTCGGTAATCAATACGCATCAGCAAAGAACCATCTTTCTTACGCACAAACAGGATAGGTGCACCCCACGGGGACATACTAGGCCTGATAAAGCTTTGTCTAAAGGATTTTTCAATTGCTCCTTCAACTCTTTAAGTTCCGCGGGAGCCAAGCGATATGGAGGAATGGAAATAGGCTGAGTATCAAGAAGAAGGTCAATCCCGAACTCTATCTCTCTATCAAGAGGTACTCCAGGGATATCTTCCGGAAATATATCAAGAAACTCAATAACAACATTAATTGACTGAATAGTCGGGGTTTTAGACTTAGTGTCTTTAACCCGAACCAAATGGTGGATGCAACCCTTGGAAATCAACTTTCTATCTTTAAGATAGGATATGAAATGTCCCTTAGGAATCACAGAACTCCCGAACCATTCGAGGATAGGTTCATCAGGAAACTGAAACTTGACCACACGGGCACAACAATCAATAGACGCATAGAATGAGTGAAGAAAATCCATACCCAGAATGATATCAAAGTCAACCATATCTAGCTCAATCAAATCAACAAACATAACCCAATGAAAGACAGTAATGGGATATTTCTTATACACCTGCTTAGCAATGACAGACTCTCCTGTCGGAGCAGAAACCAAAATAGGCTCAGAAATTAGTTCAGGATCCATTTCAAAAATTATAGCAACTAGAGGTGTCACATAAGAAAAACTCGAACCGGGGTCCATCAACACATAGACATCAAAATAGAAAATACGGAGCATACCAGTGACAACATCGGGAGATGTCCTCCTGCTCCTGACGAGGATGTATAGAATAGAAACGATTCTGGCATTGACCGCCAGTTGTACTAGATGAAGCACCTTAAGGAGGAATAAGACGGGTTGCGGATAGCGGGGCACTAGTAGCCTAACTCTGGGGACGGGCATCACGACTCTGTTGTCTTGCATACGGGTAGTCTCTAAGTATGTGGCCCAACTTTCCACAACCAAAACAGCCCCTCTGCCCCATATAACACTCCCTAAAATGGTCTTTACCATACTTAGCACACGAAGAAAGATGAGGCCGGTTGCTTACACTGTCCTGAGACCTGGAAGGTACCGACTTATTCCTGAGCTCCTGCCTGTCCCGATATATGGGAGCACTAGCTGAGGAAGGCGAAGGTATAAATGTATGTCTCTAAAACTGAGGGCGACTCCCTCCGAAGAATCTAGTCTGACCAGACCCCTGTTGCTCCGATCTGACTCTCTTAATCCCTCTTACTCTTTCTCTTTCTTTTATCTTGTCTGACTCAATCTGTTTGGCGTGAATCATTAAACCAGGAAGATCAATCTCCTTGTTGATCATGGAAGATCTACATTCTTTCACCACATAACTCGACACCCCAGTTAGAAACCTGCTCATACTAGTCCTCGAGTCAGCCATCATATTACGAGCGTACTTTGATAGCTGATTAAACTTAAGACAATACTCCTTAACCGACATGGAACCTTGTCTCAAATTTATAAACTCCTCTATCTTAGCTTCCCATAACTCAAGAGGAAAGAATCTATCCAAGAAAGAATCTTGGAACAATTTCCAAGTCACCGTAGCGGTATCTTTCTCTCTACCCTTTTCCATATCTGCACGCAGTCATAGGCAACATCCTTCAACCGATAAGAAGCCAGCTCCACACTTTCTTCCTCGGTCACAGGCATAATCTGTGTAATTTTCTTCATTTCATCAACATACATCTGTGGGTCCTCACCTTCTCTCGACCCATGAAACTCTGGCGGATTCATCCGCATAAAATCATGAATTCATACTGCTGCCGAATTATTTTCCTTCGGAGGTAGAGCGTTGGCCTGAGTATTGGCGGTAACTACCTGTGCTAGTGTCTGAAAAGCTGTCCAAAATTCGTCATGGGATACCGTCTCATGTAACCGATCAACGGGGTGAGGTTGGTTGTTGTTTTCGCGAGCTCGACGTGGAGGCATTTTCTGTCGTAAGAATGAATGAATTAACAGCAGAAGGAAATAGTTGTAAGCATTATAGACTCTAGTAGAAAGAAAGAAATGACTTTTCCTAGAACGCCCCGCAGCCTCTTGATCATAGGTGTGGCGCTCTACACACCGATGCTTAAGACTCTACGTAACGCGGCTTGTCAGACTCCCTAGGTATCTTCACAACCTTAGGCTCTGATTCCAAGTTTGTAACGCCCTGAAATATCATCCCGAGATGCCACACGGTGCCCAAGGCTACACGTAGACTTAAGCTAACCCTTTAAGCCAAAACACTACCCTTGGGTTGCAACACAAACAACATACATGCTATGCTAAGGATATATATATAATTACATATCATTTCACATCGCACATGGCACGGAATATCGTTAGACTGTACATATATGGAATGTCTATACACAAACCAACCTAACAATACACGAGTCTGACATAGCCTCTATACAGTAAAATCAACGAGCCATTGGGAAAAACCCCCAACTAACTCAACAGACCAAAGGGATCACAAAACAACAGCACCAAAACTAGCAACTTGGTCCTCGAACCATGAGAACTCACCACTGAAGAAATGTAGATGCGGCACTCGGATATCACTGTCGCGGCTGCGGCTGCGGATGAGTACCTGAACCTACATCATGGTAAGAATGTAGCCTATACATAAATATGTGGGTCAGCACAAGATACGTACTGAGTATGTTGGGGCGCACGCAAAATATAAATTTGTTTGGGTTGTGTGTTAATGCAAAGAGGTAAGGTTATAGCCTATGCATCTAGACAATTAAAGTCGTATGAGAAGAATTACCCAACCCATGATCTTGAGTTAGCTGTTGTGGTCTTTGCTTTAAAAATATGAAGATACTATCTTTATGGTATTCATGTTGATATGTTTACTGATCATAAGAGCCTTCAGTATGTGTTTACTCAGAGGAAGTTGAATCTTAGGCAGAGGAGGTGGTTAGAGTTGTTAAAAGACTATTATATGAGTGTGTTGTATCACCCGGGCAAGGCCAATCTAGTGGCGGATGCCCTTAGCAGATTTTTTGTGGGTAGTGTTGCTCATGTAGAGGAAGGTAAGAAAGAGTTAGCTCCTAATGTGCATTGTCTGTATAGATTGGGTGTTAGATTACTTGATTCCACTGAGAGAAGTACTTTGGTGCAAAGTAGTTCTGAATCCTCTTTAGTTTCGGAAGTGAAGAAGAAGCAAGATAGAGATCCTAGTTTGGTCAGACTGAAAGAGTCAGTTAAGGACCAAAAGGTAGAAGTTTTATCCCAAAGGGGAGAAGGTGTGTTGAGATTGTACGGTAGGTTGTGTGTTCCTAGTGTTGATGATCTGAGGTAGAGAATTATAGATGAAGCGCTTGGCGCGTGGTATTCTATTCATCCCGGCACTACCAAGTTGTACCGAGACTTACGGGAAATCTATTGGTGGAATGGTATGAAAAGGGATATAGCTAGGTTTGTAGCTAATTGTGCAATGTGCCAACAGGTTAAGGTAGAGCACCAAAGACCTAGTAGTGAAATGCAAGAGTTTGGTATACCCACTTGGAAGTGGGAGGTGGTGAATATGGATTTCGTGACTGGGTTACCTCTTTCGCGTCGTCATCATGATTCTATTTGGGTGGTTGTAGATAGGCTGACTAAGTCTGCGCATTTCTTACCTATGCACACATCTTACACAGCGGAGAATTATGCTAGATTGTTTATCCAGGAGTTATTCAGGCTGCACGGAGTTCCCTTGTCTATTATTTTGGATAGGGATACTCAATTTACTTCTCAGTTTTGGAGGGCGTTTCAGCAGGGTCTTGGTACCCAAGTTCTTTTGAGTTTCATTTTTCATCCGTAGATAGATGGTTAGGTTGAGAGGACTATTCATACCTTAGAAGACATGTTGAGGGTGTGTGCTCTTGATTTCAAAGGTAGTGTGGATGAGCATTTTCCATTGATAGAGTTTGCCTATAACAATAGTTAACATGCTAGCATCGAGATGGCACCATTTGAGGCCTTATATGGTAGAAGATATTGGTCATCCATAGGTTGGTTTAAAGTGGGTGAAGTTTCCGCGATTGGGCCTAAAACAATGTTTGAAGCTATGGAGAAAGTTAAGTTGATTTGAAGAAAGGTTAAAGACAGCTCAGAGTCGTCAAAAGTCATATGCCGATGTGAGGAGAAGAGTTCTCGAGTTTAAGGTGGGTGATTTGGTGTACTTGAAGATTTCATCCATAAAAGGAGTGAAGAGGTTTGGTAAAAAGGGAAAGCTTAGTCCTCGTTATGTTGGCCCGTATAGAGTTTAGATCCGTGTTAAGAAAATAGTCTATGAGGTTGAGTTTCCTGCGGAGTTGTCAACCGTTCATCCTATTTTTCCTGTCTCAATACTTAAGAAGCATATTGGTTATACTGTTGTGGTAGATCCTTCAGAGAGTGCTGATATTTAGAATAGTCTTTCATTCGATGAGATTCCCGTTGATATCCTAGATTTTTAGATCCGTAGACTGAGGAACAAAGAGGTTCCCTTGGTCAGAGTTTTGTGGCGGAACTAGTCAATTGAGGGCGCTACTTGGGAGGCAGAAGCAGACATGCGAGCCAAGTACCCGCACCTCTTTTCTACGACTTCAAATCGATCAAGATGAAGGTATTATTCTTCCTTACTTCTGCACTTCTAAAGCTAAAGTTCAGCTATATATCTATTCTTGCATGAGTTCTTGCAATTTCTGAGGTATTTAAGAATTTAGAGAGATTTTGATCCATTTAACAAATTGCTTCAGCTATGTGTACTTTGTTTTCCTGTTTTCCTAGTCTAACTAACGACATTCAAGGATGAATGTTTCCAAGGGGGAGATATTGTAAGACCCCGCAAAGTTCCCTCGTAGTCCGGGCCTTAGAGCGTGTCAAGTGAAGTGTAATTCCGGCCCTAAAAGATTGAGAACTGACTTCCCAAATGATTGTTGTTTAAACCATATTGAATTTTCTTAAATTTGACTTTTTTTCATATAGAGAATTGAATTACCTTTCCAACAATACCAATTTCGTTGAAATCCAGTATCGGGGAGAGAAGTTATGTCCGTTTTACTGAGAGTTGTCGGAACCACCCAAGTGCGACGGACGATCCGACAGACCGTCGAGTTTGCGACGGAACATCGCTCGGACCGTTGCAACCAAGGAAGTTACACCCTTTACTAGACCAAGTGTGATGGACAGGATAACGGACCGTCACTTCGACCGTCACACCAAGGCAGTGTGTTCTTTTTCTGACCGATGTGCGACGGACGATCCGACGGACCATAAAACTAGAGACAGACCGTCGCTTCAACCATCGCAGACCCCGTTCAGTATTTTTAACTTGTTTTAAAAAGGGGTTTTTGATATTTTCCACTTTATATCAACTAGATATACTCCAAACGAAGCAAATGGCTTTATTCATCATCCAAAATACAAGAGAGCTAGGGTTTCTCCCTTAAGATCAAATCTAAAACCCTTCTCCAAGAAATTTAAGAACTCACCATAGATTCTACAAATTGAGTTGATATTTGAGTTCCCCAAGTTCAAGGGTTGCAAGAACCCTCTCTCTAGAGGAAGAAGAAGAGTCTGAAGCAAGCTTGTTCATCAAATTTCATAATCTAAGGTATGTGTGGTTTTGAACAAGGGTAATCCTTTCACCCTTGTACCCAAAGGCTTATTTAAACTATAATTTTCTGCAATCTATGAGATTTTACATGATATTAAATTAGAGTTTTTCACCCATTGTTATTGATTGCAATATCTTGATGTTTCCCATGAATTGCAAGTCAAATAGTATGATTTTGCATGTTTTCTTAAGAAATTGAAGCGGGGTTTATACCCTATGTTGTTACTCCTTGAGAATTTAAGAGTTTCAATGTTCTAGAAATTGAAGTATATGAGTATGTTGATATTTTGAAACAAATTGCTGTAACTTCCAGATTTCTACATGAACTATGAATCTATATACTATCTATTATGAATTATGATGAGTTTTAACTTGAGATTAAATTATGGGTCATTAATCCCTACTTGATACTTGTAATTTTATGAACTATTGTTCTATAAGCTTCCATGATTTGAGTATTTTGAGATTATTGAAAAATGTTTTGACCTAATGGTCATCGATTTTTGAAATCCACTCTACCACATGAGATTACAGATTTGATTGTTGGGTTCTTATGAACCATGAGATTATTTTGAAAGTGGATTTCCATGAGATGAGCGAGATAAACTAAAGGTAGTAGTATTTAGCACCGAGTTAGGTAAGTTATAATGGTTTCTTACCCCAAAACTACGTGCCATCGTAAGTTTGAGATTTTAGGCCTGAGGCCGAGATGATAGGGTCCGAGGCCGAGATAAGTAATCACTGAGTTTAGGTTATACTCAGTGGAAAGAGTATGATGCCTCTCCCTAATGTGAGGCTTCTTCCTTAGGAGTACAAGACGTTGGAATCCATGTAGCTCGCATGGTTTATGTCGGTTAAGAGAACCTCCCTAAAATAAAAGTATTTTTTGCTGAGATAGAATATTTTCCCTAAAGATTTTAGATGAGAAATTTTTCTAAAATGAATTAATTGCTTTTGAGTATTTTCCAAAAAAGGAAGTAGTTTTCTCTACTAACACGAGTTGATCACCGGTTTTTAAACGAAAGTTATATGATTCTGAATTTCCAGTGTTTGAGTTCAAAAAAGTTATAAGTTCTTAAGCAATAAAGAAGTTTTACTCTCCATGAGATATATGCATGAGTTGAAAGTATTGTTTAAAGATTCCTTCATCCTATGAGTAATGAGAATAAGAGGAGAGCACATATTTTAAAGCCAAAGTATAATGACTCACGAGATTTGTGTTACATGCTTCATTTTACATGATTTATGAGCTTTACATTTAAGACTTATTCAAGCCATGTGAGTCATTCCTATTTGCATGAATGATTTGATTAAAGAGTATTGATATGTTTTATGTAAATGCATACACCCCCATATACTCAGTACATTCCCAAGTGCTGATCCATACATATGTTTATGTGCTACATTGTCTTATAATGTAGGTTTAGGTGCTCAGTCCCAGCCTCGTCAGTGATTTCCGAGTACCTTGTCTACATGTCTTCAGTGGTGAGTCCCCATGGTTCGAGGGCCTTTCTTCAGACATCTTAGTATTTTAGTAGTTATGTTATTATTTCCAGTTCAGTTTGAGTCAGTTGGAGTCCTGTCCCAATGGCTCTCTAGTTCATAGAGTAGTAGAAGCTTTGTCAGACTAGTTGTCAGACTTTGGTTGTGTTGAGATTTCCCGTATTATGGTCGTTTGGACCGAGTATTATCATCGTATTTCCTTTCATTTGATATGACAGTGCCGGTGTTTTGTATACTTCTTCTTGAAATGAGTTATTATGAGTAGTGACAGGCTCAAAGGGTTAACTTTGGGCTACTTGTAGCCTTAAGCACCGTGTGACGTCTCGAGAGGTGATTTTCGGTCGTTACACTTCAGCTGATAGGCAGCGAACTCCACACCCTCTATATTCTTGGAATGCATAACATGAAAGATCTTTTCCATCTCATCTAGAAAACCTTGAGGATCCTACTCCATCTTAACATCAGTAAAGATCGAAGGGTTTAACCTCATGAACTGTCCAACCCTTGTGGCCTCAAAAGATGGATTAACAGGAACACCACACTCAGATTGAGAAGCTACCAACTATGCCAGCATATGAATGGAATGACAAAACTCAATATTCGTTACTTCAGCTTGAGGAGTTTGAGATGGATTAGAGAGAACTGGTGGAACTCTAGAACAATACAGAATTGGACCTCTAGACTGGGTATAGACCCTATAAGTAGAGCGGGTCCCATAACCATTGTCCTTAGTTGGAACATCGGAGTTTTTGTGAGCTCCAAATCATCGAGGAGTCATGATCTAAAAAGAAAACAAATAGGAATTAGAGGAAAATTCAGGACCTTAGACCTTACAGCTTGAAAAAAGAACTCAAGAAAGAGAAACAGTCCTAAATTCCTCGTAGCCTCCCGTTTATGAGTGTGGCGCGCTACACACCCTTAAAAGTGACTTTACTCGACAGGATTTTGTGGACTCCCAAGTGACCATGATCCTAGGACTCTGATACCAATCTGACATGACTCAAACTAGGGCATAGTCATGTCGGGTGCCTCAAGCCCAACCAGGACCGAAGACTACCCCCAATACCAAACCATAACCACCCTACACCCTATGTCAAATGAATTTCGAACATATAACAAGATAGAAAAATCATAAATCAAATACAGAAATTAAAGTCTATAAACCTATCGAACTGGTGTCAGACCAATACCAATGCCAAGGATGACACCAATAACGACACCTGCTATGCCCATAGTAGTCACACAAAGCCTCTAACCGTAAATAAAGAACATTTGATCCAGACATTCCCCCGACCATAGCCAAAACCAACATCCAAGAAATGACCAAAAGTATAAAGAAAGGTACATAACATGAAATGGGGTCCTTCGGAGTATGGAATCTCACCACTTTAGTCCAACATACAGTTGTTCCTGAATCTAAGATCACTGAGCAGGAAGAGTAGTATAGTCGGTTCCTACATCGCGTGGGGATACAATGCCCGAAGATAGGTTAGTGGGTGAAATAATTGCACAATTAGCTTACTTTATAAACACACCCACAATTTTAGACATCAATATATGCAAGAAATATGTAAAAACTCACCACACTATGACACGTAAACATTTTAGTGGGTTTGCTTTCAATTCTTCATGAGCGACAGCATCATCTTTCCCTGCCTCCTTTCTATTGTAAATTCTCCTTCTAGTATCTGACTAACTAATTCATTAACCTACAAAAGGTTTCCGGCACTAAAGGACATCACTTGGAAGACATGTACTCAGGAATAAGGATAAAGTAATGCCATTATTCAAAACCAAAGTAAATATCCAAATACAAACACATTCATACATATATATAGTATGCCGAGAAAGGGAACTGGGTTTGGGATTCATTTAAAACCTTAACCTGAGTAGTGTATCTTAACCATCCTAAAATCACCCACGGGCCATATGGGTCCAGTGTTATCCCCTAAACGCTCCCCAGTGCGTGTTGACGCACGAATCAGAGATTTTATAAGGGATGGGGGTTTCTGTGTACCCTTCACCCTCTATGATACATATATACAAGTATAAACTTAGGGGATTACCTTGTACCCCATAAGTATATAGTCACCATGACCAACCCTCATGTCGGTAAACATGAGTTTCTAGTGTCCGTCCATTAGACTCACACCTTCATGGCTAGCTATCACAACCCGCTATTATTTCCCGATTAAAACCATTAGCATACAACCAAATGACCAATTCCATAGTTTATTACCAAGGCATTATGAAGTGGTATTTTCACACCAACTATAGCTTGGAAGCAATGTCATTAGCTAAGCCTTAGAGGATTCCCATGTACCCCATAGGATTTCCAATCAATCAAAACCATGTCCATCAAGGCCTTTCCAAATCATCTAATTCAATCAAAGCATTTAGGATTCCATTACCATATTATGCAATGCAAGGTTTTCAATAAAAGTCAAACTATGTGGAAAAAAAACATTCTCATTAACATTTTAACAAGCATGCTAAAGGCATATAGTTTCCAAAACCAATGCCAAGAATCAATTAACTATTTCCATGAAACCTAACATGAAAAACCATAAATAGAACATGGAAAAATATAATCCAACCATTAGTAACCAAAACCTCCAAAACATATTTCAAAACCAACAAAAACCCACAATAATTCCATGAAACCCATTAAGTAAAACAAGCTTCTAGTTTTAACTAACAATGAGAGAGGGGTAACATGCCTTAGATACCAAAGAAAATGGAGAGAAACCACCTTTGAGAGCCTTACTCGACCACCTTGAAGAAATCCTATCCTCTTTTTGAACCAAGATCTTGAGAGAGATTTAAGAGTGTTTGATTTGGGAATAGTAGGTTAATGAAGTATCAAGAGTGTTTAAGTAATGGGGTCAAGAGAAGTTAAGAAGGAAAATGTCCAGAATACCCCTACATAAACTGTAAAAATTTCTGCAGGTGGGTAAGGTTTAGACCCCTCACTCGTACCCACAAAATACGAGCGGTACCTTCCACTAGTACCTTGATCAGAATGTTGGACATCACATGCTGTCCAACATTTGACTCCTTAACCTAAATCATACCCTACCATACAAATAGTTTCCCTTAAGTCATACCCTAAGCAGAATATTAAGGCTAGATAACGAGCAACATACATTTTGTCACTATACTTCTTGTATCATGACATATAACTCGTATAGAGTCTTGTCGTACCTTGGATAGAAAACAACCAAAACTACACTGAGTAACATACAACTAGGATGCCTAAACCATACCCATATCATACGACAAGTAATACTGAGTCATATGATGATCAGAAATCTCAAACTCAAGAAATTTCTAAGGACCAAAACCTAGGGTGTTTCAATTATACACTTGTGTTACCTAAGAGTACTCTCATTCTTATTCTCATCGATTGTTCATCACCTTCACATCAAGCGTCATCCATCCTAACTCTCTGAGTTTAACCCCAAAAACTATTAAGTCAATCTATTTCATTTATGCCTCAATGGTAAATAATAATCAATAATCATTACCTCGTATAGAATACAACTATAAACACATATTATGATAAGTACCTCAAGTTTATGACACTTAACCCTTTTAACTAACTCTACAACTTTAGACAAATACAAGTCAAGTTAGACCATGACCAAGTTAACAACCCTGACCCTAATAATATCCAAGTTAGCAAACCATGACTCTAATCATATCCAAGTAAATAAACCATGACTCTAACCATGTACAAGTCAACAAACCATGACTTTAACAATAAAAATCCCAAAATATATGACAAGTATCCAAACCACACAAGAATCCCATATATACCAAGCAACATCATAATTTGATTCATTTATGGAACCCATAACAACAACCATTATATAACTTGGTCCACTCATGGAATTAATACAAACAAAAATAATAGCAATAATCATATACCTGGTCCACTCAGGAAACTGTCACACTAATACATACCTTGTACATACATTCTAAGGGCCTTATGTTTTTACACTAGTCAAGACCTATAGGGGACAAGCTCTTATCCATGTATTGTACAAATGTGGTACTCGATCCAACCAATGAATCATATCAACCATTCTTATGAATATGTCCAAATATCAGTACATTCCAAAATAATAAATGATATATTATCATAGAAATCACAAAAATAATGATAACAACCAACATTTGTAACAAGCTTTACATATAAATTCATTAAATGCGATTATACTTAGAATATCAGTTAACATATTCCTTCATAAAGTATTCATTGCAACAATAGGAAACCACCCAAACACTTGGTCAACTCAAGCTACTCATTCCATATAAGCAATAATCATTCTTTAACACACAAAATCACAATAGATATTATTCACTTGTTTCATAAATTACAATATGTACAAAGACCAATCCACGACTTATTTAAGTAAGCATTATCAAACAACATCATTAAATTCAAGTAATTAATTTAGAAGTGCACACTCAACTAAATGGATTTAAAATCTAGTAATACATTCATCCAATCCTCCTTTATTCATACCAAAACTATGGATCCACTATTATCTAGAAATCCTTACATTCAAGTCATTACAAGGTTAGGACCTACTCACTTAGCCAATAATTCAACTCTATTCAACTTACAATATAGTTTTAAGTATACACCTTTATACTTTTTACTTCCAACCCTTAGCCTAACTTGACTTTAGGATTTTAAGTTAAGTCACTACCTTCCTATACCATAATCAGTCCTCGTCACTAACCATAAGTAAGATTATCCCATATTACAATAACACATAATACCAAGTTCACCCACTTATGGTAAATAGGCTAAATAACTAGATTATGAGCTAACACTATCTCATTGTCTTCTATAATTACATGATTCATATTACAATCCACCATAGATTCATACAAACACAAAACATCCCTCAAGGACTCATATATTAACTTATAAACATACAATTAGGTCCTTATTATATTAAATTCATGCTTTCTCTACCCAAACTCCCTGCCCACAAGCCTAAGCATGACTTCTCCCATTAAATCTACATTATAGATTCAATTACTAACCACAGTATACTACTCATAAGCCATAACCTACTTGGGCGCCAAGCTTCTGCAACAAGTATCTATGATGTTGTTGATTCTCCTTCTTTTTCACATTTTTGAATGCTAATCATCTAAAAAAAATACTTATAAGATTAATTAATAAATTACTCTTCAAAATATTACCTTGGAGATTCAAACACACTAGTTTTACTCTTATTCACGACCTATAACCTTAACTAAGAGTCAATTAGTCATCAAAATAGTTTTTTCAAGCACAACCAAACTCTATTAATGGAGTTTTTAGGTTAAAGGTTCCACCTTCATAGAATTCAAGGTCCCTAACTATAAATTTTCATGTTTTATAATCAATAATTCAGGCTAGGGATTGTTAATTAGAATGATTCTAGGTGATATAAACCTAACCTATAAGTTTTAACCATTATCATGAGCTTAGGATTCAAATCCTCAAGAATTTCATGTTAAAGGTTTCTCTAATGATTCTAGGATATTGATGTTAAAGAATTAAAAAATGAAGAAACTTACCTCATTGAGGAATTTTCACCCATACCAAGAGAAAATTGTCCCTCTAGGGCTTAGGAATAAAGTTTTAAAGTTTGGGGACTGAAACCCATCAAAATGGGTTATAAACAATTATGCATCACACTGTAGAAAACTGACCCCTTATAGTGACACCATTATAGCAACCTGAACTACTACAGCATGCTCAGCTTTCTAGCACAGATATTTTTTATTAAAATGGTCATAACATTTTACTCAGAAAGTAGATTGACAAATGGTAGATTGCATTGGAAAAAAGACGTAGAGATATTTAATTTGACAAGTATTAGGACCCCTAACTCCTTATATTCTAGGAGGAGTTCTTGTTTTATTATATTCTAGGAGGAGTGCTCATTTGAAGTTGGCCATAGTTTAAATTTAGCCCTAAACTAAATCAACAAGGATACTTTCAACTTAACTTTGGCCAAGGGGTATTATATGAACTTAGTACATTTTACGACCCAAAATAGGTACATGATAGAACTTTTCAAACCCACCGTACAAGTAATCCTAATGTATCCCAAAGAATACAATTAAGGATAAGAAAGCGGAAGCTGAAGAATGAGAAATCCCAAATATGTGTGTGTGCGTGTGTGTAAATATAAGACACGAGTCTCAAAGATACATTATTAGTTTGGTTTTTATCAATACAAGCCTCAAATTATAGAATTGTAACAATAGCTATAATATCTTAAATACGGGTAAGCATAAGATAAATAAATAGAGATCTATATAAACTTGGAGTCTGCCAGCACTATCTCGATCTCTGCAACACCAATGTTGGAAAAAATAATTTAAAAGATACTATTAGGTCCAAAACTAGCATGGGATGCAAAACAAAGAAAAAAGGGAAGAGAACTAAGGGTGAGTATGAAACCACTTATACTCAGCAAGCATCATAAATAACCGACCATAATCCCAAGAAATGGTGATAACCACCACCCCAACTACCCAAGGTTCCCCAAATAATCTATATCCCTCAATTACATTATTTATTTCTAAAGGGGTAACCCAATACATTTGTCAACTAATCCACCAAAAATAGGGTAGGAATGATAACCTAGGTGAGTCAATGTTATTTATTCTAAAATTAATAAAATAAGGAATGCTATTTATGAATAAGACTCACTAGCATAATATAACAGGCTCAATCAGTTATAATCAACCAAGTAATATGGGATAAAAATTAGAATAAAGCATACATATATAAGAGTGTATCTCATACTACCAATAGGGGCTATACATTTATCTCTCCTAGCAAGCCTCAACCATAGCCCACGTCTCATAAAATTCCAACCTCCAAATTAGTATATGATGATATAAGATTATGCAATAATGTGAAATGAATGCTCAAAGACAATATCACAAACAAAGTCCTAACATAGAAATACAAGAGTAAATACTAACACCATATCAAACCATACAAATAATGATAAGGCAATGCAAATAATGTAATGCAATGCCATTATAATGATGGGATGGTGGTGAAATATTTGGAAAGTTATCACATAACTTTCTGTATACACCATTGAGCTTGCAACTATTAAGTAGGACCTATGGGGGTTCGCAACCCATATACTTATATAATCTCAATCTCATGTCTCAAATCAACTTTACCGGCACATCTCTCGATATAGGCATTTTATAAAGTGTCTCATTTTTATACAAAATTTAGAATGCCTTAGTGCTACCAATGTCTCATGAATATGAATGCGTGATATGAGGATGTAATGTTGACAACCACTCAGTATGAAGATCAAAATCCATTCAACATATGTATAAGTGAGCTCAAAATTAACTTAATGTATCAATAATTCATGATATCAGTTTCCACTTAACAACTCAAAAATAAATAGTCATGTAGTCATTAATATTATCATCTCCAATACCTCACTCGGGCATCACTATAATGGTAATGCAATCAAATGTTCAAGTAAGTCCTAGATGTCAAGTGAAGCCCTCACTCAAGCGACATAATGATAGATAAGGCATTTTAATGCACATATAAGGCCTATAATGATAAGTCAAGCCCCCACTTAGGCTACATAATAATAAATAAGGCATTTAATGCATAAACACGACCAATAACATCAAGTTAAGCCCCTACTCAAGCATCATAATAATATATTCTCTCAATTTAACAAATAATATGCATATAAGCCCCACTCAGGCACACAATCACAAATAGTTACTCAGGTCTATAAATATGCATACATAAGCCCCATATGGGAAACACAAAAAAAATCCAAATAAACATAAAACTACCCAAACCTAGTTTGGTCCATCCATAAAGTCTCATCCCCTATTACAAGTATATCCATAATTTAGGTATTCTCTAAAGGCTCAATCATTCCATCAATAATGAATATAATAACATAATTACCTCCTAAAAGGAACTAAACCATAATCACCACAATGAAGTCAGCTAACAAGATTCAATCTCTAAAAATAAGCACCCTATATTAATTATTCAAATTACTGTATTATAGGCAATAGTTTGGCTACAATTCATCACAAGACTTTGATACTCGCGGAGCAACCATTTTATCTAAGTGGAATCCCCAATCCAAAATAAATCACAATATACAAACAAACATGCATACAATGCTAAAACACTTTAGAAAGAAAGTCAAGGAAAATCCCAACTTTTCTAAACTAAAGATCCATAACCCGAACACCATCTAAAGCCTCAACCGAATGCTTGACTCCCTCAAATCATCTCCAAAAATGACCAATCTAATCAAATATAAAATCTACACATCAATAGAAATCAAATGAATCCATATGGACTATACTTAAGATGGGTCTAAAATAGACCTCAAAAATGGATTTAAAAATAAAAAGGGTAAAATTGAGATTTTATTCTAGAAACATAGTTCTCAATGTTGTAGGAATCTACAGTAGAAACCTTAATTAAAAAAGAGTTAAAAATGTGACCCAAATCCAAGAAAAACCATTTCAAGCTTTACTAGTAAAAACTCAAAAAATTCATTGAAAATTAAAAAGGGTAAAAATGAAATCTTACTTGAAAAGCATAATCCTTAAGTGAAAAGGACTCTATGGGAGAAAATCTAAGCAAAATGAATAAGAATCCAAGCTCATCAAATCAATGAAATACAAAATTTTTAATTTGGGGGAAAACCCCTAAAATCATTTCAAAATCTTTGATTTAGAAAATTTAGATGATAAAGTTGGTAGGAAATAATTTAAAATTGAGCTAGGAATTTAATCACAATAACTTACACAAGATATCTCTCTAAACATTGATACGTCCAAATTACACCTCTCTCATGAGAGAGTAAATGATCATCATTAAATATATAACCCAACTAGGTTGGGGTCGAAACTCACAGGGAGTATGGTGTTAATCAAGACTATTTATGATTCAATCGAATAATAGCTAATAACTTCATATAAATGGGGGGGTTAGAATTCAAACAAATGTTACTGTTCACTTCGTTTTAGCAATCCAAAGTCGATGTTTCAATATTATATTTCAAATTAATGATGAAGTAAAACCAGAGTTATGTTCACTATGAATGTTGCTATATGTTAAATAATAGTTGCAATAGAAGATTCTCATGACATGTAGGAAACTACAAATTATCACTATCGATAATTGATATAAATGTCTTTTGACCTATTTAGATGCTTGATTACCTAATTCTCTCAAACATAGGAAATCCTTATGTTTAAACTGATTTCATCTCAAGTTGATTAATCTTGTTAAATCATTAATCATTAGATGGAAATTTAACATTTCCAATCCCCATTGATAATTCCCTTCCTTTAATTACTTCTTAGTTCAAGAAGATCAATGTAAGGCTTAATCTATTATTTGCAACCAACAGAAAAGATTCATTACAAAAGAATTATCAAGAAGATCCCACAGTCATTCAAATCTTAGCCAACTATATAATTCATAAAGCAACAATCATACATCCCACAACTCCAGTTATGGGATTTAGTTTCTCATGAGATAGAAATAAATAGCATGCATTAGATCCATAATGTGAAAGTAGTTAACTTACAAAAGATAGAAATTTAAGATTATCCTTCCTTTAAATTCAAATAAGAATCCCAGAAACCACAATAATAATTCAAAGATAAACTTGAGAAAACCCCCAAAAATATAAAAGTTGTTCCTGTCAATAAGTTCAAGATGCCTGAAAACCTAAGATTTTTTCGTATAAATACTCAAGATCTTTTCTGTATTTAATTTTCAAATTTCAGCTTTTTTACCCCATAGATGACGACCAAAGATGATGACTTATCAGATGGTTGATGACTTATTAGACAAGTCATCAACAGCTTAGTCTCAATCCTTGTTCACTACCTACAGCTGACGGCCAAGTCTGATGACCTATCACATAGTTGATGACTTACCAGACCATGTCGTCAACTGCTCTCTCCATTTCTTGTAAACTATCTATAGATGACGGCCTCCTGTGATGACCCATGATATGGTTGAAGACTTATCAGACAAGTTATCAACTAAAATCTTCCTATCTACTTCATCAAAATTCGTCCTTCTTGATGTAGTTATCATAGATTTCCATGCACTTTCCTGCAATATCACATGAAATATAATCACAAACAACAAAAATTACTTAAGAAATTGCAATTATTTCTAGTTAAAAGCCTCAAATGTTCTAACACAAAGCTAGCATATCAACACCCTCAACTTAAAACACTTGCTTGTCCTCAAGAAACTACCACAATATTATGAACACAACTAAAGCATCAATGTAAAGAGTAGCATTTGTTTCCGTTATGTTGCACCCATTAAGAAACATGTGATCTTTTTCCGCCAAGCAACATCAAGATTCCATACTGTCTTCAAAGTTCATGCAAACAAACCACTTCCTAAACTTAGAGTATTCAATCAAACGTTCATCAAGTTCCACAACCATTCACATGCCCTCACACAGAAGAAAAAAATTCCTGAATCCATATAACTTCTTTGTTCTTATGGTACCATACACTAAAATGCTCACTCTTAGATCAAAGGTCCAAATTGTGCATCTACAATGCCATATGCTTTCCCTTACCATTCCATTTAGTTCATCTAATAGTCAGAATAAAATCACTAAAGGGATTTTTTGGATTGAATCAAAGGTTTGAGTGCGGGGAAAGTTAATTTAGGATTCATGAATTAGCCTCTCTTCGATCAATTACACCATTTCGGCTACAACCACTCATTCCCTTATATTCTTCTCCAAAATAACTTTTGTAACCTTTCTTGGTAATTTAAACTCATACCATTTTTACCTTTTTTTATATATATACCAACTTTCACAACACTTGTACAAACTCTTAAAACATCTTTTGCACCATCAGCCTTTCTAATGTAGCCACCCTCAACTTAGGCGATTTACCTAAGTTGATGTGTAACATGTCCAAAGAGTGACTTGGCTAGAACAAGGCTTACTTGAGAATTCAATGAAGGGTTATTAAGCTATTGTAACAAACAAGGTATTATACTAGATCAAAAAGGGATTAAAATGGAATATCATAGGTACCTAAGGGTTGGTTATTTTGGCTAATGGCTTACTAATCAAGAATGTCCTATGATCACTTCTCAACCGACTACTCGAGGCCCTAACGGAATGATTTGGGAATGTTCTAGATGCATGCACACAATAAGGACATATTCAAAGAAAAATATCACTCTATCATGGCATGGAATTGTGTGGACCTCACCAAATACTCAATTAAAACTCAAGATCAAACCGGGAATATTACATGCTTTCATAAATAGAAATGGTTCCCTTGTTCCTAGTAGTCAATCTCACAATCAAAAAATTTGGTGGGTACATCATTTTTACAAGTTTTTGAATTACAGTTAAACACTTCACTTGCTACTCAGTTACATGCTACTTCTCATGCATACATAATACATAATTACAAATAAGAACGAACAAAACAACCAAACCTAAACATGTTGGTTCTCTATATAACACTTAAGGGTATAGAACACAGACTACATACCCTTGAGATTAAAATTAGCCCTACCCCCAAAAATAAAAATATGCATTTCCCTCGATCCATATCTATCAAACTATAATATCAAGGGTGAGAAAATTCTTATTGCGTTTTAAGCGCTTATATCATGAACTGCTGACTTTACTATTGCATCATTAGAGAGAGAAATCTCATCAGTCACATTAGGCTTAACTGATGAATATACCGCAGTGGTTGGAGAAGTGAAAAACACCCCAACAGTCCAGGAGGTCCACTAGCCGAGGTTCCTATAGCTTGGGCTCTAAATAACTCTTCAAGTGGCTCACCCTTTACTTTCGACAGCTTCAAAGCTTCCTTCATTTTTTCTTGTCTTCTTGCTTCTTTTCTCTCTTATAAATACTCCTTTGTTCATTACTGTCACTTCTTTTTCTTTTGCCTTTATCCTTATTTTTTTCCACTAGTTTCCCAGTGATGTCAAAAAGTGGCTCTTCTTCTTCAGACTCTTCAACCACTGGTTTTGAGAGTATGAATAGTTGGTGGCTTTTCAAGGCTGTGATGTTAGATATAGCCTTTTTAAGGCTATTTTAAATGCTGCAAGATCAGATACTGACTTCTTTTTCTACCTTTCATTTATCCGATGCTCTATTTCATCAATATGCCCAAGGAGAGTCAAGAAAGATGCAATGGCTTTCTTCATTTTCTTGTCAATAGCTTACTCAAAATGATTAGCGAACAACCTCTATTGAACTCAAACCTTTTTCCTTGCTTCACCAACTTATTAAAATTTTTAGAAGTCAATGCATACTCAGCCACCGGTGCTGCAGTCACTACATTTTCTTCTCTTTCTGAAGCAGATGCATCACCTACAAAAGAAGTAGCCTGGGCAGACTCTGGTGCTGAAATTTGCAAATTCGAGTGGAGCCTTAAGAATTGATAGGTGTCTGCACTCTATCAGATCTTATCACATCACTCTCTATATTTGATTTTTTTCTATAATCAGCAATGACTCACTCTCGTCAAACTAGTTGGGATTGTGAGTTTTCTTGGCATAAACCTCTTTGTCTAATCCTTTGATAATAGGTACAAGAGCTACTTCACATAATTTTGTTATCTGACATGGGAGAAGGTATACTGTATCGGGTCGTGTTGCCCGAATCTTTATCTCATCAACAATTATTTCCCCAAATTTCAAGGGAAAGTTAGATAATAGGCTTGCTACCAGAACTACCTTATCTTTACCTATGATATTGTCTCCTGCTATCGGTATCAGTCTGCACCTTACCACTCCTCACCAAAATCTTACTTCCTGAGTCCAGACTGCTTAAAAATTCTTGCACTTGGATTATGTAACAACTTGGGCTCTCCATCATCTATAACTTGTGTCAACTAAGGGCATTAATTTTCCCTATCTATCATCCTATTATAGAACTTTTGTGAGGTGATTGGGGGAATGATGTTTGGACCATATAGAAATCAATTAATTGTACGGTCAGATAAGTCCACCATCACACCCCTCACCAGTATTTGGTTCATATTTGGTTTGTCTATGACTTTCTCCTCCTTTTTGCACATATTCTCCAATGTCACCTGGTAATTAGCATAAAACTCCCTCACCAACATTGGGTAGCATGTATTTCCTTCCTTTGTTTTTAATGCTAGCCGTACTCTACAAATGCTCTCTCTAGCTGTGGGTACCTTCTTAACCAAGATGTAAAGATTTTTATCTCTTTATTTATAGGTCTCTTAGGTATCCATCTTCATGTTGCTACCAACTGATGTGTGAGCAGACGCTAACACATATAAGGCTTTTAACTGAGAATAATTGTGAAGTCTTAAGCAACTTTTGTCATTTTTGATATGTTTATGTCTGATTTTATAGTTTAAGCTGATGGGATAAAGAACCAACAAGAACGGAAGAAAAGCAGTTGAAATATGGAGGAATCTGAAGAAAAGTTTCACTGATGACATCTGTGATAAGTCATTAGCCCAGTCATAGGTTATCACACTTATCGTCAGACTTAACAAGAGATTTGGCATGAGTTGAATCCTATGATGATATTTGGTGATATGACGTTAAAAGTGTGATACGCCATCATGAATGTCGTCATCCTTAACTAGAGAATGGGTGTTGAAGAGAAGTTATGATGACATTCATGATAAGTCGTCAGCCCAGTGATAAGGCATCAGGAGCACCATCAGACTTAGGCAGAACTTGGAAGCTGAGGTGAAGTTTTGACGACATTGGTGACAAGCCGTCAAACTCTCGATACATCATCGTTATCCTTAGGAAGCAAGATCCAAAATTACAGAGGAGCTGACGACATCAGTGATAAGTCATCAGACTCCTGACAAGCTATCACGGATGTCGTCGTCTATTTTGAAGAAAAGCTGAAACTTTTATTTTATTTCCTTATTTAGGATTAACTATAAAAAGCATTGTTTAGGGTTTTTCTAGGGGTTGGCACTTCAGTTTTAAGAGACGTATTTTTGATATTTTCTCTCTCGAGTTTCTTGGCTTGAAAAAGAAAATACTTTGAAGAGATTGTTATCAGTATTTTTGGATTTTTCCTTTGTGATCTAATTTGCGATGCACTAGTTATTATTTATCTCTGTAAGTTTATCTTTCAAATCATGTATTCAATTATGTGTTTTGATTATTACATCATGAGCGGCTAAATTTCTTTAACCTGAATTATGGGATCTAGGGTTAGGTCTTGATAAGGTGCTAAGTGTTCAAGATTCGGAAGGTTGTAGGATTTCTTGATAATTCTGAAGTTTTAATTAACGTCTGTTGGTTGCAAACAGTAGACACACCTGCTTTGATTTGCTTGAGAAATTAAATCAAATATAGTAGGAGGTGAATTATCAATAGGGACTCAGAAATACTTCGTTCAATAATCAGCGCTGTAATAAGGTTGGTTAACCTGAGGTAAATCTGGATAGTGAACAGAAATTCCCTAAGTCCAAGAGGATAAGGAAATTAGATGCTTAAATAGGTCGAGAGATATTTGAGCATATCATCGATAAAGATAGCTTGTTTTCCTAACCACCGTAATAATCTTTAGACACCTTTAGCATCTATCATGTACCATAAGCCCTAGTGAACATAATTTTGGTTATTCCATAGACTCTTGGTTTACAAACACCGAACGTAAAGTGACAAACAACAACTTGTTAAACCTAAACCCCCATTTTATCTTTTCGTATCATTTGTGTGAATTTAACTTGTAGCTTTAGTTTCAAACTAGTTTAATTAGTACTCATAGTGTTCCCTGTGGATTCAACTCCGACTCTAAAGTTGGGTAAATATATTGACGACGACCGCCTTGCACTAAATTTACATGTAAGTTGAGCGTTATCAAAAATGGCGTCGTTGTCGGGGAGCAATTTGGAGTATTAAGTTGGTTTGGAATTTTAGCCTACTTGCTTGAATTCAAACTTGTAAATATTTGTTTTTAGTTTTCTTTTATTTCTTGTGTTAGGTAGATTTTTATTTTAGTTTGCTTATTACTATGGCATCATGGAATGAACATGATCTTGGTTGTTTCAAATCTTATCTTGATGATGCATGTCTATATTGTGATGGACCTCACTTTTGGGAAGATTGTAGATATGCTCCCCGAAGAGAGATATATGCACCATCTCCATCCTACCAAGAGTATGATTGTTCGTTATGTGGTGGTCAAGATGGACATTGGAGTGATTGCCTAAATTCCCGCTCTCCCTGGTATGCTAACCCAAATTCTAGTTCTTCTTATGATTTTGATAGGTCTTATGGTCAAGAACAGGAAGAACGAAGCACCAGAAAGAGTGTCATTGAAGCTATGCTTTAACTAATGTTGGAGTGTGTGGACACAACGAATGATATCATACGTGATATACATCAAGACATAAGGGCAAATAATGAGGAAAGAAGAATGATAGAGGATATGGATATAGAGGTCAAGCATTCAAAGAACTTTTCCACATTATGTTTAGATGATATCTTGTTATGGAATCATTTAACATAATGGAAGAGTGTGAAGATGACAAGCAAGAATCCGATGTTGATGATGAGCCTGATGTTGAGCAACCCTCAGTGATTTCCCAACCAACCAAACCATTTATGAATGAATATACCAAAGACGAGGAGATGGTAGTAGAGTCAAAACAAGAAATCAAGCACAATCTTTGTGAAGACTCTAGTCCATTTTGGGGTAAAAATACTAATAGGGATGCTACTCCAAAATTGAGAGTTAGTCCTCATTCGAACCACTTTTCAACATTATGCTTGGTGGATATGATGAAAGTCGAATCACAAAAGAAAATGATAAATTTTGAAAATGAGGAGGAAGATTCTTATATTTTGGAGTTTGTCCTTCCAAAAGTGTATACTACAACCCCAATATTGAAGTCCAAGAATCTTAAAGATCGATGTCCATTTAGTGGCTATTTAAGATTCTCACCGTTGCCAAATGAGCTCACACAAAATTTTAATGCAAAATTGGGCAAGTTGTTCAAGTCTTCGAAGTGGCGTGATAGAACATTCGTCATCATACCCTCATATTTTCCCAACACACCCAAAGATGTATTGATCAAAAGTTGGGTCAACGTTTCAACTCCTCCAAGTGGAGACATAAATAATTATCAACAAGGTATCTTGATGAAGTCTGAGTATTCAAGATAATTGAGTCATGATGCGACACTAAATTAGGCCCTTCTTGGGAGACTACCCAAGGTATTTTTTTATTTGTATTCGTATTATGTGATTGACATCAGATCTTTGCACCCGTGGTGCCACAGGTATGTTTCTAACTCTCTTGTTTTGGTTTGATGCATTGGGGACATTTCATGATTTTATGTTAAGGGTGGGGCTACTTATGGGTGTTGATGTCCTCTTGGAGTTTTTGTTGTCATGCCTCTTTTCCCCGGAGTCTTGTACCTAGTAGAGCCGGCATGTTTAGGTGCATTGTGTTTGTTTTGTAATGTGTTGTGGTTAACTGGGGGGAAAATAAGTATCTAGGATAGTTGACATATTTTTGTTGATCTTTCTTGGAATGATAAATACCTCTCCAATTGTCTATCTGGTAACTGTGTGATGAGAATCTATATGTGACTATTGTGAATCTTTTTATGGCATTAGTATTAGGGACACGATAATCACTGCTAACAATTGCATGAACCGAATGGGTAGAAGCTTGTGATGTACCTTTTTGCCATGTGTGTGTAAGATGCTATCTAGTTCCCGTTGTGTGTTAAATCTAGAACTTGCCCGGTTGGTCTTGCCTTTGTTGTAGGATAGCGGTTAGGAAAGGATCATAGGCCGTTGTTGATATTAGTCCATTTTTAGCCTAAATGACCTTCCATGTGTGAATAATATCCCTTGATCCTAATTTTGAGCTTGAATACCTATTCTTTTTATTATACCTATCACTTTCCCATTTGTATCATAATTAACCTATTTTGGCCCTGGTCCTCCTTGGACATTGTGCACTTTGACTGAGGCAAATCTCCTAAGTTGAGGGTGGCTACCATAGAGGTGTGTGACATAGAATGAGTATTAAAAAGTTAGAATAAAAGAAAAGAATAAAAAGTTGGGAGCGGTGGAAAAAGAATAAGAAAAGAAAAATTGTGAAAAAAAAGAAATTATTATAAAAAAAAAATATCGCAACCATCCGGAGTATGTGTGATTAAGAAAGGAGAGAATTTAGTAAAGGTTGATAAGTGAGACCCAAAAAATAGTGTAGTGCTAAGGAGGCTTAGTCAATTTATATATCATTGTGTATCATACCAGCCCCAAGCCTACGTTACAAAGCCAAAGAAAAGACCTATAGTGATCCTAACTTAACTGTCTGAAAACTTAGGCAATGAAAATAAGGGCAAGCATATGGTATTTGACATGCATTGATTGGAATTTCTTTCTGAGAGTGAGTGTCCAAAGGTGGGTAAATATATTGACGATAACCGCCTTGCACTAAATTTACGTGTAAGTTGAGCGTTATCACCAACCCCCTATGGTAAATTTTCTTTGCCTCATTCGCTTTCTATCTTATACTGTCTCTAATGCCTGGATTCTTGCTTTTTATTACATTCCCCTAGTATGAGTGTCTTCTTCTGTTGGTTGCTCAGAAGAAGGTTGTTCTGAATAAGGTTTCTATAAATTGGTTGCTCCGAAGAGGGTTGTTTAGATAAAGAAGAGTCTTGTTCTTCAAAGATTACTTCCTCAATCACCTTCTTTTCAGGCTGGGGAGGAGGTTCATCTATCCTGATACTTTGCCTTGTATTATGTCTCTGAAGTTGTGGCTCTTCTTGCTGACTTTCAGACTCATTAAAAGTTTTCTTTTGTCACTTTGTTGGTTTTTTTATTTGACTTCCCTTTGGGTGGCATGGTGATAATTGCATCAAGGTAAAAGAGTCATTTAGTACCACATAATGAGTAAGCATAAAAGAGTTAATCATTATCAAAGTCACTCTTGAAAGTGTTTTATCAAAATGGTTAAGCATGTGTATGACGACTTGGTTTGATAAGTCGTCACTTAAGTGATGGCTTATCAGCTAGGTCGTCAGCCATAAATAGAATTAGCTCATCTCATGGTAACAAGTGATGACTTGGTTTAATAAGTCATCATTTAAGTGACGGCTTATTAGCCAAGTCGTTATCCCAAAATAGAATGCAACAAATTTTTAGCTCAGGTGGCGATTGGGTCTGATAAGTCGTCACTTAAGTGGCGGCTTATCATCTGTGTCGTCAGCTTAAAATATAATTCACATCCCCTTTTCACTTTGATTGATGACTTATCAACCTCTTTGCCAGCATAATTCATTTTTACTAACTCATTCTTTTCAATTTTTAGGCTGGAATTTTAAACTTAATGCCCAATTTCTAACTTGTTAACCCTAACTCGTGGTTTTTAACAAGACAATTCACCCATTTTGATATAATCAAGCTCGAAAACATGGGTGCAATCTCTTTTTCATTCAATTAAGGCTTCAATCTTTCATCAAATAACATGAATTTCAAAACTTAGTGAGAAGTGTGTTCTTGAACACTTTGAATCAATACGAAAGTTTGTTGATTTGGGTAACCTAATCAACTTTGTATTTCTCAATTTTGTTCATGAACACTTGTACCTTTTTATGCTCTAAGTTGCACTTGATTTTCAATACCTTTGACTAAAAATAATAAAAGCTTTTTAGAACATACCTTTGGGACGACTTAACTTCATTCTTCCAACTTTAGGATTTTCGACTTGCCAAGAGACACACAGGCTTCAGTACACTTGAAAAATAGCCACTTTGCAATACCTTTCTTGTCGTACGATCACCTGCATGATGTCCCCCAACTGGGGATTCATGGAAAACATCCAAAACATTTAACATATCAACTTTCAGGATGCACCTTCTGATAATATTGTTAGCACAATGCCTCAATAAGCATGGTTCATTCCAGAAGTATCTCTTGGCATCATGGAGAAATTTCTTTTACTGATGAAAAGAAAGATTCTCTGGGATAATATCACAAACCACAAAGTTGGCCAATTCCATATACCAGGGTACCATTTTGAGTATAGCTACTAGAATTTGTTCATCCTGAAAAGAATCATCAATATCAAGCTTTTCCATAGTGAGTTGATCTCCCTCTATCCTAGATAGGTGGTCTGCAACTTGGTTTTCACACCCTTTTCTATCTTTGACCTCAAAGTCAAACTCCTGCAAGAGAAACACCCATCTAATCAACCTTGGTTTGGCTTTCTTATTTGCCATCAAGTATCTCAAAGAAACATGGTCTGTATAAACCACCACTTTGGTTCCCAACAAGTATGCTCGGAACTTCTCTAAAGTATAAACAATAGCTAGAAGCTCCTGCTCAGTGACAGTATAATTTTTCTACGCCTCATTCAATGCCTTGCTTACATATTATATGTGGTGAAATAGTTTCTCTTTCTTCTATCCAAGAACTTCTTTAAGTGACACTCCAATTGCATCACACATTATTTCAAATAGTCTAGACCAATCTGGGGCAACAAAAATTGGGGCAACTACAAACATCCCCTTAAGGCATTGAAATTCCTTCATACAGTCATCATCAAACACGAACTTTGTCTCCTTCTCCAACAGCTTGCAAAGTGGATATGTAATCTTGGAGAAATCTTTAATGAACCTTCGATAGAATCCAGCATGACCCAGAAAATTATGGGCTCCCTTCACTGAGATAGGAGGGGGTAATTTCTCAATCAATTCTACCTTATCGCGATCAACTTCAATTCCCTTTGCTGAAATTCAATGTCCAAGCATTATGCCTTCCTTCACCATGAAGTGGCATTTCTCCCAATTCAGCACAAGATTGAATTCTTAACATCTCTGTAGTGCTCTACTCAAATTCACCAAACACAACTCAAATAAATCACCCACTATAGAGAAATCATCCATGATCACTTCTAAAGTGTCATCCACCATGTCGAAGAAAATCTACACCATGCACCTTTGGAATGTTGCAGTGCATTACATAAACCGAATGGCATTCTCTTGAATGAAAACATTCCATATGGGTATGTAAATGTTGTTTTCTCCTGGTCTTCTGGGTCAGTCAAAATCTGGTTGTATCCTGAATATCCATTCAAAAATTAATACCAACCCTTTCCTGCCAAGCGATCAAGTATTTTATCCATGAAGGGCAATGGAAAATGATCTTTCAATGTCCACAAATTCATCTTCTGGTAGTCCATGCAAACTTGTCACCCAGTAACTTTCCTAAGCGGAATTAATTTGTTCTTATCATTAGAAACCACAGTTATACCCTCTTTCTTAGGCACTCACTGTACTGGACTTACCCATTTACTGTCAGAGATTTGGTACACTACCCCTGAATCGAGCCACTTTATAATCTCTTTTTTCAGAACTTCTTGTATAGGTGGGTTTAGTCTGTGCTGATGCTCAATGGTCGGTCTGTATTTTTCTTCTATCTAGATTTTGTGAGTGTAGATGCCTGACGAAATACCAATAATATCTTCTATCGTCCATTCGATAGCCCTCTTGTATCTCCTAAGCACAGAAATAAGAACCTCAACCTACTGCTCTTCTAAGTCTGCTGCAACAATAACTGGTAAGGGGTTTTCACTACCCAGAAACACATACTTCAAATGTCCTAGTATTTTCATCAGTTCCAACACCGATGGCTCCTCAATAGAAGGCTTGGACGGTGATGTTGGATGATTTTAAAGGTCCAAATCTAGCTTTTTGGGGGTATAAAAGTCTTACCACATTCCTGTCAGTGCACATACAGTTTCATCAAATTCTTCGATTCCCTTACTATTAAAGTTCATCAATACTGCGGCCAAAGTTTCCACACCAAATCTCTCCTTAACCAAAATATCTTGCTCATCTTCATAATACACATTAACAATTGAGAAAATCCTAATTTCCTTTTGCTGTTTCATTGACTGACAAATATCAAAACTGATAACTTCATCATTGAGCCTAAATTACAGCTCATTAGTTTGTAAATCAATCAATACACTCCCAGTTGTGAGGAAAGGTCTACCCAAGATTATGGGTACCTTAAAATCCACTTCCCAATCCAAGATTACAAAGTTTACTGGGAAAATAAAACTTACCACCTGAATAAGCACTTCATACAATATATTGACCGGCCTCTTCATTGATCTATCTGCCATCAAAAGACATAAGTTAGTAGGTGTAGGATCTCCCAAACCCAACTTTTTGAAAATTACCAGTGGCATCAGGTTAATACTTTCCCCAAGATCACACGGGGCCTTAGCAAAACTAAGCGATCAAATAGTACATGGGACAGTAAATTCTCCTAGATCGACTTTCTTTTGCACCAATGATATTGTAGCAATAACACTAAAATTGTGAAGATTTTCCACCGACTCGTAGCTCATAATCCACTTCTTAGTCACCAGATCCTTCATGAACTTAGCATAGCCTGGCATTTTTTCTAGTGCCTCAACCAAAGGCACATTTACTATCAATTGTTTTAGCATTGCCATGAACTTGCTAAATCTCGTGTCATCTACCTTCTTCTGTAATCAGTGAGGGAATGGGGGAGGTATTTTGGTATTCTGCTAACTATTGTCTCTCTTTCCTTCCCTTTTCTTTCTCAATGAAGATGAATTTCAATATTTCTGAATGTCCTCTACACTAATAACTGATTCAAATAAATTAAAAGTTCTAAACATGCTCGGTTAATTAAACTATACCAAGGCACCACAAGACACTGGCTACAACCATAAGACCAAAAATCATTTCAAACCCACAAAAACTAATAAACCCATAAAGTACAATAATACCCACCAAAACACTGACTTAGCCTACCTGAGGCTAGTAATATCACTATCAACTCAAACAATGCTATAGCTATACACTAAAACGATTAAGCTAAAAATCAATATAAACACAATGCCAAACACTAAAATATCATACTTAGAACTCATAGATCATTAATCCACCATCACACTCCTATGCTCAACCCTTAAGACAAATAAGAAATACCATAAAACTCTATATATCATAGATATGAAATCTCTAAAAGACACCAAATACTTAAGCAACCCATCATAATGACACTTGGATTCCTAAATATATAAAAGACATCAAACAAACCAAATTTCTCAATAATTTGATGTCTATATATCATAAGAAACCCATCATATAAGGAACAATCAACCCATAAAAAAAATGCAACAACCACTATATTTCTTTAATGATCCTTCAGGTTATTTTTTATATTTCTTCTCATTTTAACTATTTACAACTTTCTTATAGTTGCTACAAGCCAATTATGACTTGTTGGAGCTGACAGTTCAGTTATCGGGCAGTTCATTTGTTTTTTAGAGCCAATTTTCTATATTGAAGCCATTTTTGTTAGAATTGGATACCGAGCAAAACCTTCAGTCACGACTTTATATTCTAATTATGACAGTTCCAACAGCTCCAAAACATCGATTTTAGGTAGGTTGAACCTTTTTCTTAGCTCCCAAGGCTTCTGGACTCATTTCAAGCTATCGATCGAAACTTAAGAAAATGATACTTGGGTATGGAACCCACTTTACATTGAAACAACCCAGGATGGAAAATGACACTTGGGTATGGGATACTTGGAAAAATACCAAGTCTTTAGCTTTTGTGACCAATAAAGTTTCTCTTTGGGAACTTTAGTAGAGGGTGTTAGTGGCCTTTAGGTGCCTTATCAGCCCTAGCCATCTCAGTATGGTTCTTTAGCAGTAAGTTGGCCACTAAAGTGTAAGCCGCATTGGATTTTCTATTTTAGTAGCCTGACAAATGTGGATAGGTACCACTTTAGCATCACCTGGGTGCTTTAGCACTAATGGCTAAAGCATCCCATTTCCCGTTTTAGAGGCACTTGGAGCATTATAACTTTTCCAGTTAGTTTGATTTTCTCCCATTTTCACACAAATTTAAGAGTTAAAAACCCTAGAAAGTATGAGAACTTGGGATAAAACATAAGTAGTGATTCGGGATATTTTGAGCTTAAAGTGCTCATTTCTTCATTGAATTCTCAGTATGTTTTTATTGGATTCATGCTTAATTTTCTCATTATTTTCCAAATCCCTAGAATATTAGTGGGTTGATTGTAGCACCATTTGAGTTTGTAATTTACCCATTCTTAAGGATAAATGTTCTTTGATCATAGAGGGACGTGTTGTCGATTTTGACAATGCAATTTTGCAAGCAGACCCCACATGAGATTTTTACGTAATTTTTTATCCAAAGCATAAAAATACAATATGGGCATCATTGTTCTCATAGTGATGAGTACTTTATGATTTTGATAGTGTGTTTTCTTATAGGATCTTCTCGTTAGGTGAAATCAATGACTTAGTAAATTTCTCCAGGCTTTTCTTTTACGTCCAAGCAGGCTAGGTTTACTTACCTCATAGATTAAGTTAATTCATAGTATATTTATAATATTATGCTAGATATGGGTTGGTAATTAGGTCTTGGAGGCATAATTATTACAGTTAGTATTATTTGATTACTTAGACTATTATGAAACTATAAACTAGTGGTAGTTAACTTGGTTATTGATGCTTTGGTAGAATTGCTATATTAGGGATAATTGTGGATTATTTAATATCTAGAAGTAAATTTAGATACCTTAGCCTAGTTTGGGGTAGAATTTGTATTAGAATGGATTTTAGAGATTAGAAATGGGCCCCCTCTAACCCACCTTAGGTCAAAACTCTTGTTAGATCCTTGTAAATTTATTGGGCATGCTATATGTTTACATTTCATATTTTAGAGTTGGAGATACTAGATTATTGATGCTTATGCTAGATTGGTACTTAGGATTTTGTTCTTTCTCTATACTAAGTCCAGCGATTGACTGATATTGAGTTTCGATTCAAGTCTAGCATTTGATAATGATATTGAGTTTCAATTTGAGTTTGGCATTGAGATTTTATTTATGGTATGTTATGGTTGCGATGTATTCATAGTTATGGCTTGATTTAGGGTTAATTAAGAAATTCTAGCTATTTACTTTCTTTAATTGCACTCTCCAGGCTTATAGGGGCCTGCATTGGATTATTTACCACACTTACTGGTTTATGGGGGCTAGTCTTGTAGTATTAATTATGTTTTCTTCATATTATATATATATTTGATTATTTATTTACAGTATTGGAGTACTATTCTAAGTTTTCCCTTTTACCTTCATTTATCTTACCTATCTTGTGTTTCATTATAGTTATATTATGATTTATCTCAGTCGGCCAATAATTCTTACTAAGTTCCCATGGATTTGGCACTCATACTACAGTTCTGTACCTTTTTTATGCAAATTCGATTACTATCTGTCCTCGTTGATGTTATGATCATGTTGTTAAGAGTTTGGAGGTAGGGCGAGCTCTTAGAGATAGAGTTTTCATTTTCTCTTTCTTCTACTTTGCTTAGTCTTTTACTATTTGAGGTTGATGTATATGGACTATTGCAATATTTGTATTCCTTTTGCTAGTGTCTTTATTAGCAACATTACTAGGTCATGGGATTGTTATTACTATCTTATATATATTTCAAACTATTATTATTACCTAAATTATTGTTTTAAGTCTTACTTGAAAAAATTTTGGCTTTTATGCCTTTTCCACTAAATTAGCCCATTTTTTCTAGCACTAGGATACTGTTCGACTTACCTACTAGTAGGATAAAGTAAGTGTCATTATGACTCATAAATCGATTCGTGACAAATTGGTATCAGAGCTAGGTTCACCAGTATTATTGGTACAAGAGAAAGTGTCTAGTAGAGTACCATGGATCAGAGCAATGATGTTTATTTCTTATCTTTGAGAGGCTATAGAATATTCTTAGGAGTTCTTTACTTTTTTCACCCATTTTGTGCTAAGAGACTGTGTTGTTTTTAATACTTTCTTTGGTTTCACTCTTTTACAGATGGCTAGGACACGTGTTACCACTACACATGACTAGGACCCTGAGTTCACAATTAGGGATCTTGTCGTAATTTGTGGATGACCTAGGGGTCAAGGACATCCTAGATGCCTCCCAGAAGATACAATGCTCGTGGAAACTCTACTGTCCTTTCTAAGTACAATGTGGACTAAGATCATCCTACTTTAGGAGTTCAGACTCGGTCTAGGGTTGCTGATTCTTATTGCCCTAATGGAGCTCCATTGGTTCCCCCATCCCCCATCAGAAACCTCAAGATAGTGTGACTAATGTTGGGTTTCACTAGTCAATTCATTTACTTACCCAGATGGAAGCGGGTTACTTATGTTGCTCCATCCTATGAGGCCACTAGAGTTGGCCAATTTATGAGGTTGAGTCCTTCTATTTTCACTGGTTCTATAGTTGAGTAAGATCCTTAAAATTTCATTGGTGGAATAGAAAAGATCTTTTGTGTGATGCGTGCTACTGATGTGAAGGGTGTAGGTTTGCATCTTATTAATTAAAGGATGTACAATACTTATTGAATTAAAAGTGGGAGCAGCTTAGGGGCGAGGATTCTGAGTCCACTTTGTGGGGCAATGTAATACACCATACTTTTCCTAGCTTAAATTCATCCCTAGAATGTCAAGAATTTACTTCAAAGATGAATACCATTTATTTCATACAGTATTTTCAAGATTTTGACTTTTCATTGTGTTGAAAATTGAATAAGCTTTCCATTGATACCAAATTTGCCTAAATCCGACACTCGGTGAACGAGTTATGGTATTTTTAAGTAGACAGTGTGTCACCTGGACTCTCAGCATGTCGTGGAGCTAAGCAAATTGATAGTTGTCAAATTCCAATGAGACTCTATGATTCCACCGCATTATGGAGGAGTCCCATTTCACATTTGTCAATTTCCAGCAAGACTACACGATAATGGCGCATCGCGCCAATGGCCAAAATGGAAAAACTATAAGGAACCGTGATAGCGCCTCATCACGGAGAAAGCCTAGTTCCTACTCGTCCTTTTCCAGTGAGCTACCGCTATTGTGGTGCGTCGCGGTGGCCAGCCAAATCAGGATTTTTGGTCATTTTTCCAGTTCCATTTGAGGATTTAAAGAGGGTATTTTGGTCAACTCCCAAGGCCCCAATCCGTCTTAAACATAAGATTAATCATATTTCCAAGCATTCTTACTCACTATTCACCATTCTCTTCAAAAGTAAAACCCTAGAAACCAAAAGCCCCTTCTCCAAGAAATTAAATTCCACCATAGATTCTCCAAGAAAGCTTTAAATTGAAGATTCCCAAGACAAAATAGTCAAGACCTCATATTCAAGAACTCAATTAGGAATCAATATTTCAAGATTCTTCATCCAATTTTCAATCAAGGTATGTGGGGTTATGAACAAGGACAATCCTTTCGTCCTTGTGCCCAAAACTATCTTCTTAAGTTAAATTCACATGATTTGCAATTAGGGTTCATACCCGATTTTTATTATTTGAAGATTGTGAGATTTCAAGTGATTGAATGTTGAATTGCATGACTATTTTCACATAATTATGTGTATAATGCAATTTTTCAGATTTTCCCAATTTGAGTTTAAGAATGATATTGAGATTCTTGATTTTATTATTTGGATATTGTTGAAGTATTTTCAAGAAGCATATTGAGCATGATATTTTTCTATGATTTTTACATGATTTTGTAGCATGGGTCATTAAGCCCTATTGAGTATTATTATTTCAAGATTGATTGTGCTATGAGCACTTTATGACTAGATTCTTTTCAGATTATTATAATGATTTGACCTTTTGGTCTCAGAATAGATATGAAATCCACTTTACATATTCAGATTACAGATTTAGCTTTATAGATATATAGTTGATTTTCATTATAAACCATTATACCTATTTTAAAAGTGAATTTCCAACAGAATGAGCGTAGCAAATAAAAAGAGAGTAGTATTTAACACCGAGCGGAAAGTGTGGGTTTAGCGCATCCTACTTTCACAGAACTACATTGCCAACGTAGGTACAGATTATCATATTATTCCTACTTCTATGTGGATGACAGTTACAGATGTGATCACTTGACTCAGGTTATAGTCCTTGGCAAGAGTATGACACCTCTACCCAACATGAGGTTTCTTCCTTAGGAGGATGAGACGTTGGACTCCATGTTAGCTCATATGGTTTATGTCGGTTAAGAGAACCTCCCTAATAGTAAAGACTTTCAGAATAGTTTCTAAAGTATTTTCCCTAAGATAAAGTATTTTTTCCAGATTTTAGAAACTAAGTATAAAGGCTCACATACTAACTCAGATATTACTTTACTTAAGATTTCAGTTATAGAATTACAGCTTTTAGTTTTCAGACATAAAAAGGTGAGACATTTTTCACTTAGCCTATATGATTTGAGAATAAGAACAGAATATAGATTTCAGAACTAAGTGTTGTGACTCACAAGATTTACATTATATGTTTTACTATTCATGACTTATGATTTTCAGATTTCAGATTACTCAAGCCTATGTGAGTCATTTACACATAGCATGAATTATTTGAAAATCTATGAATATATATATAGTTATTATTTTCCTTATGCATTCACCCCCATACACACAATACATCCTCAAAGTACTAATCCACATATATTTCTATGTGCTACATTGTCTAATAATGTAGGTACGAGTTATAGTACGTATATCATATTCTTATAGTTTGTAGATTCCAGTCAGCAGATGATGAGTCCTTCTACTTTAGGGACTTTAGTTAGATATTATTTATGTACTTTACTTTCTTACTCTTATGTATTAATTAGTGGTAGTTAGGGTCACGCCCTAGCTATCTGTAGTCAATATAATAGAGGATTCACAGATGTTAGTCAGAGTCAGTTATGTAAACTTTAGTTTTGTCCTTCAATTTTATCAGAATGTAAAATTGTATCAGTATTATACTTTTACAGATTTCATCATTATTATGTTTTTGTATAGTAAACTCAGTCATTTTATACATGTTTATTTAGATGCTTAATAGTATGTCAGTTCATGGGTTAGCTTGGGATCACTTGTGGTCCTAAGCACCGTGTGACATCTTGGGAAAGATTTTCGGGGCATTATAGGCAATTTCTCTAGTGCTTTTCTTGATTGCATTTTTTCTCAGGAGTTGAGGGAGGCAAAGGCTGAGGAATTCATGAATTTGAAACAAGGAAGGATGATAGTAAAGGAGTATGCCTTAAAGTTTCATCAGTTGTTGTGTTATGCTCCTGAGTTGGTGTCTAGCATGAGGGTTAGAATAAAGAAGTTTGCCTCTGGGTTATCCCATGAGTTGATCTTACAAAGCAAGGTTGCCTTGTTGAAAAAAAATATAGACATCTCTAGACTTATGGTCTATATGCAATAAGTGGAAGAGGAAAAAAAGAAGGTAGCAGAGATGGGTGAAAGGATGAGTAAGAGGTTTTGATATTTGGATAAGGGTGGAGGTCAATGACAAAGTCATAGAGATGGTGGAAAATGGTCTAAGAAGAAGTGGGGTAATTCTTATTCCTACTTTATTTCTAGTGATCCTTATCCAAAGTCATCGGGTGATCGTCATTCTTAATATGATAGTAGGTTTAGAGCATAAGAAGCCCAGCGTAATACCCCGTACCTTTTATAGTTAAAATCTTTTCCTAGAATATTAAGGGATAGCTTCAAAGATGAATATTAATTATTTTGTATGGAATTCTTTAGATTTAGACTTTCAATTGTGTAGGAAATTGAATTAGATTTCCAACGATATAAGATTCGCCTAAATCTGATAACCGGGTAAGAAGTTATGGCTATTTTAAGTTCCAATCGTAAGACACCGTCATTTCGGTCACTAGCGCATCGCAGAGAAGATTTAAATGATGATTGTATATTTCCATTGTCCCTCTGTGATATTGGCACATCACGGGGAGGGCCAATTTCCCATTTGTTAATTTCCAGAGGCCCAGCGCAATAATGGCGCATCACGCCATGTGCCAAAATGGCATTCCAAAGGGGTACCGTGATGACTTCGTGTCGCGGAGTCTGTCCAGTTCCCATTTGTCGATTTCCAGTGAGCCACTGCGATAGTGGCGCGTCACGGTGGTCACCCAGTTCTTAAAATATTGCATTTTTCAATTCTATTTGGGAGTTTAAAGAGGGTATTTTGGTCATTCTCCCAGCCCCTAGTCTGTCTTAAACATTGAATTAAAGATCTCCAAAGCACTTTACATTCAATTTTCATCGAATTTCTCTCAAACAAAACCCTAGCTCATCAAGCTTTCTCCCCGAGCAACTCAAATTCCTCCATTAATCTTCCAAGGAAACTCAAGATTTCGAATCCCTAAGTCAAGAACTCTAAGAATTCATCTCCAAAGCATCAATACAGATCCAAGATTCAAGTATTAACAACTAGATCATCAATTAAGGTATGTGGGGTTTAAACAAGGATAATTCTTTAAATTTAATTTTAATTACAAACATTCTAAATTATATATGATTTTCCATGAATTTCAAGTTAGGGTTTATACCCATTATTATTATTTGCAATATTATGAGATTTTCCATGATTTAGAAGTTGAATTACATGATTATGTTTATGTTTCCATGTATATTACCAAAATTTACAGATTTTGAGTTGATTTATCAATAATCATATTATCAAGCATGAACATTTTGATGATTTAACCTAAGATTGATGCATAGTTTATTTATCCCAAGATTGAATATGGTTACTTCAAGAAAGATGATGCTTAAAGCATCTTGTGAACATATTATTTTCAGATTTTCAGAAAAAGCTTTGATCTTTGATCATCAGTTTAGCTATGAAATCCACTTTACAGAATTTAGATCAGCTTTATTTACAGATTTAAAAAGATAAATGCATATTTTATTTTAGATAAACCCTTATGCTAGTTTTAAAAGTGGATTTCCAGCAGAATGAGCATAGCAAATAATAAGGGAGTAGTATTTAGCACCGAGCGAGAAGTGTGGGTTTAGTGCATCCTACTTCCATAGAACTATGTGTCCAACGTAGGTATAGATTATCAGATTATTCCCACTTCTATGTCGATGATAGTTACAGATGTGATCACTTAGCTCAAGTTATACTCCTTGGCGAGAGTATGACACCTCCCCCCAATATGAGGTTTCTTTCTTAGGAAGATGAGACATTGAACTCCATGTTAGCTCATATGGTTTATGTCGGTTAAGAGAATGTCCCCTCAGATAAACTAATTTCGTTAAAGCCCTAAGATGAAGTATTTTCCATATTTTAGAAACTAAGTGTAAAGGCTCACAAATTTATTCAGACATTATTTTACTTCAGATTTCAGTTACAGAATTATAGCTTTTAGTTCTCAGACATAAAAGGTGAGCCCTTTTTCACTTAGCCTATATGGTTTGAGAATAAGAACAGAATACAAATTTCAGAACTAAGTGTAATGGCTCACAAGATTTAGATTACATGTTTTATTTTTCATGATTTGACTTTCAATTTTCAGATTACTCAAGCTTATGTGAGTCATTTACATTTAGCATGCATGATGTTTTCTATAAATTATGATGATATTATTTACTTAGTGCATGCACCCCCATATACTCAGTATATTATCAAAGTACTAATCCACATATACGTGTATGTGCTACATTATCTCAGAATGCAGATTCAGGTGCTCAGTCTCAGCAACGAGAGTAATTTTCGAGTATCTCATTTACATCCCTGTAATTGGTGAGTCCTCTTAGTTTGGGAACTTAGCTATTCAGATTTCTAGTTGCTAGTAAATATTTTTATTATTCTTTTCAGACAATCTGAGTTAGTAGGGGTCTGTCCCAGTGACTCTCTAGATTCAGTTAGTAGAGGCTTGTCGGACTACAAGATTCGGTCTTAGATTTCATATGTCATATTTAGATCATTCAGTATTTTGTATTATCAAATTAATTTGATCAGAATTTTTAGATGTACTCAGAATTTTCAAATGGTTTTCCGCATTTTTCAATATCATATATTCATTTTTTCCTATTTTGAGATTCAGAGTTAGTAGAAGGTATCTAGGGTTAGTTCAGGACTACTTATAGTTCGGAGCACTATGTGGCATCCCGGAACCAGATTTTGTGGTGTTATACCCAGATTCAAGCTAGTGGGGCTTAGTCAACTCCATTATATCCCTCTTATAGATTCTATGGTCAGATGCATTATGATGTTTGTGAAGAAGAGAAGAACAAATGTTTTTAATATGGTCAGATTGGTCATATGCAGAAGGATTGTCCTTTTAGAGTTTCTTCTGGGGAAAATAAGATTCCTGTTACTACTTTATTCGCTCCTTCACCAAAGGGTGCTACTTCTTCTTCTGGCTCTAGTACTGAACAAAACTGTTTGTATGCTTATTCCACCCGCCAGGATTTTGAAGTATCCCCTGATGTTGTTATTGGTACAATTAAACTCTACTCTTATGATGTAGTGTCTACTTGATCTTGAGTCTACCCTATCTTATGTGACCTCTTATGTGGCTATTTATTTTGGTTTTGACCCTGAGTATATTTTGGATCCTTTCTCTGTGTCCACCCCAGTGAGTGATTCCATTATGGCTAGAAGAGTCTATAGGGGTTGTGTGATGTCGATCTATGGTAAGGAGACCTTGGTGGATCTAATAGAGTTGGACATGCTAGACATTAATGTGATTTTGGGGATGGATTGGTTGCATTCATGTTATGCATATCTTGATTGTCAGACCCGAAGGGTCAGTTTCTATTTCTATAATAAGCCTATGATTTAATGGGAAGGTAGCTCCCTAGTACCTAAGGGGAGGTCTATTTCGAATCTTAGACACCAAAAATTGGTTTCAAAAGGGTGCCTCTATCACTTAGTGCATGTTAAAGATTCAAGATCCAAAGGTCCTTCTTTATAGACTATCTCTGTGGTCTGTGAATTTCCTGAGGTCTTCCCTGATGATCTTCCTTGTGTTCCTCCTTACTGAGAAATTTATTTTGGGATTGATCTTCTTTCGAACACTATCTTATTTCTATCCATCCTTATAGAATGGCTCTAGCTGAGTTGAAAAAACTCAAGGAGCAATTGAAAGATCTTTTGGATAAGAGTTTTATCTGCCTTAGTATGTCTCCGTAGGGCGCTCCTATTCTTTTCATGCATAAAAAGGTTGGTCCCCTTTGTATGTGCATTTATTATCCCCAATTAAATAAGGTGACCATGGAGAATAAGTATCCTCTTCCGAGAATTAATAATCTATTCGACTAGCTTTAGGGTGCTAAGTTTTTTTCTAAAATTGATCTTTGATCGGGTTACCATTAGTTAAAGATTAGGTAGGTGGATATTCCTAATACTGTTTTCCAAACTTGGTATGGTCATTTTAAGTGTTTGGTGATGTCCTTTGGTTTGACCAATGCCCCGACAACATTTAAGGATCTTATAATCGGGTTTTCTCTTAGTTTCTGGATTTGTTTGTCATTGTGTTTATTGATGTTATTTTGGTGTATACTAAGAGTGAGATGGATCATGACGATCACCTCCGTTTAGTATTGCAGACCCTTAAAGAGCAGCAGTTGTATGCTAAATTCTTTAAGTGTAATTTTTGGTTAAATGTTGTAACTTATCTAGGTTATGTTGTTTCTTGTGAAGGGATTATGGTGGATGCCCAAAAAGTTGCAGTGGTTAAGAAGTGTCCTAGACCCACGACTCCAATCAATATTCGTAGCTTCTTAGGTTTAGCTGATTATTATAAAATATTTCTGGAAAGTATATCTTCTATTGAAGCCCCATTTACTAAGTTGACTCAAAAAAAGGTGAAGTTCTTGTAGTCTGACTCTTGTGAGGATAGTTTCGAGAAGTTGAAGGATAAGTTAACTTTAACTTCGTTCTTGACTCTGCCTGAGGGAACTGATGGTTTTGTAGTCTATTGTGATGCATCTCGGGTGGGATTAGGTCATGTGTTGATGCAGCATGGCAAGGTGGTTGCTTATACTTCTAGATAGTTGAAAGTTCATGAGAAGAATTTCCCGACTCATGATTTGGAATTATTAGCTATGGTATTTGCATTGAAGATTTGGTGACATTATTTGTATGGGGTTCATGTTGATATTTATTTTGATCATAAAATCCTGCAATACGTATTATCTTAGAAGGAACTAATTCTCAGGCAAAGGAGATGGCTTGAGTTGCTCAAAGACTATGACATAAGACTTCACTATCATCCAGGTAAAGCTAATATGGTTGGTGATGCTCTTAGCCGGTTGTTTATGGGAATCTTATCTCATGTGGATGAGGAAAAATAAGATTTGGTGAAGGATATTCACCATTTAGCTAATCTTGGAGTTCATCTCTTGTATTCTAAGGATGGTGGTGTGATTGTTCAAGAGGTGGAAAAGTTATCTCTTGGAGCAGAGGTAAAGGTGAAATAAGTGTTAGACCCTACCTTGATCCAAATCAAGAATAAGTGGGTAGGCAAAAGGTGATGGTTTTCTAGATTAGTGGTGATGGTATTATGAGATACCAAGGCATATTATATGTTCTCAATGTTTATGCATTGCGGGAAAGAATTTTGGCCGAAGCTCATGACTCGCGTTATATGGTTTATCTTGGTTCAATAAAAATGTATCATGATCTTAAAGAGATTTATTGGTGTAATAATATGAAGCAGGATCTGGCCAATTTTGTGTCTAAATGTATGGTGTGTCAGCAAGTGAAGGAGGAGAACTTAAGACCTAGCGGGTTGACTCAAGAGATTGAGTTACCGGTATGGAAAGGGGAAATAATTAAAATGGATTTTGTTTCCGGTCTTTCGTGGCCTTGCTAATAATTTAATTTGATTTGGGTCATCACGGATAGAATGACTAATTCTTCTCACTTCTTTTTAGTGTGGACTAATTTATCTTTTGAGGAGTATGTCAAGTTATTCATTGAGGAGATCGTGAAGTTACATGGTGCTATAGTTTCCATCATATCTGATCAAGGTACTCGTTCTTATCTCATTATTGGAGGTCATTTTAGAGAGGTTTGAGGACTAAGGAAACCCTTAGTATCGTTTTTCACCACAGACAGATGGCAAGAGGAAAATACAATTCAGGCCTTGGAAGATATGTTTCGATCTTGAGTATTTGATTTTGGTGGAAGTTGGGTTGACCACTTACCTCTCACATAATTTTCCTAAAACTATAGTTATCACTCTAGTATTAGTATGGCCCTGTTTGAGGCCTTATATGGTAGGAGGTGTTAGGTCTCCTATTTACTGGTTTGAGGTTGGTGAAAATAAGTTATTTGGCCTCGATTTGGTTTACCAAGCCACGGAGAAGGTGAAGGTGATTCGGGATATACTTAAGGCTGCCCAAATTCACCAAAAGTCCTACACGAAGGTAAGGTGAAGGGAGTTGGAGTTCAATGTTGGTGATTGGGTGTTCTTGAAGGTGTCTCCCGTGAAGGGAGTGATGCAGTTTGGTAAGAAGGGGAAACTCAGTCCCTGATATGTTGACCCGTACTTGGTTTTGAAAAGAGTTGGTAATGTTGCATATGAATTGTAGTTCCCTTCTAGTTTGAGCTCAATTCATCTAGTGTTTCATGTTTTGATATTGAGAAAGTACGTGGGTGATGCTTCAACGGTTGTTCCTTAGGAGGAGGTGGGTATTTCAGATTCATTGTCTTATGAGGAAGTCCCGATTGAGATTATAGATTGGCTAGTCCATTGGTTATTGACCATAGATGTGGCTTTGGTAAAGGTTCTTTGGAGGAACCAAAAGGTTGAGAAAGCTATGTGGGAAGACGAGGAGGACATGAAGTCCAAGTATCCGTTCTTGTAACCCATTTCAGAAAATCGTGTTGCAGGTATGTCTATTCCTTAACATCCTTGTTTTCTAACTTTGTTAAAGGAAATTGTGATTTCCTTTCTATCTTTGTTAAAGGTAAGTGTGGTCATATTGCGGTCAAATTATGCTAATAAGTGTCTTGTCCTATCATTCGAGGACAAATGATCCTGAGGGAGAAGTATGTAATACCCCAAATTTTTTGTCCTTGAAAATTTCTAAGATTTTATCCTCACTGTCTTGATTATGACTTACCCTACGAGCCGTAGGGAGTATTGATGGGTCCTATGGACCTTTAGTAGCCTAACATTAAGTGTGTGACTAAGTTTTGCTCTGAGTATGAGTGGCTCACTAAGAGTCGTAAGGAGTCGTTACGATTCGCTGGGTGAAAATCGTAGGATGTCCAGTGTTTACACCAAATGGGTTCTATTTGACTACAACTCAACCCTATGAGTCGTACGGTCCCATTACGAGTCATATCAGTAGAGTGGTAGGGTCAACAGTGTATGAGTGCCCAGGAAACTATCTTGGATATGAATCGTGGTAACGAGTTGTAATGAAACCTTACAAGTCGTATAGTGACCCATAGTCACTGACCACTAAATTTCAACTCTTAATTTGAGGGCACTTTGTAAAATTCCCTCCTTACCCAATTAAAACCCCATGTTCATAAAACACTTAAGAGGGGTTATTTCCCATTCATAGTGTAATCAAACACTTCCAAAAACTCTCTTAAGTCTCTCAAGCAGCCATACTTAGGGTTTCCAATAGGTAGATCACCTAAGGACTCAAGAGTGGAATTCTCTCCATAAACTTGGGTATTTCAGGCATGTTACTCCTCCCTAATTTCTAAATTGTTAAAATCAGAAGTTCTAAAAGTGTTGTTCATACAGTATTGATGTTGGTTTTGAAACATTGGTTGAAGGTATTGAATAACTATTATTTATGTGATGTTTCATGATTGTCCCTAATGAGTGGTGAATTTTTCACTCATTTGCACTCGACATTCATGCACATTGTCCTGATTTAAATGTATAAACGAGACATGTGTACGATTAAATGACCTAATATCCACATCTTGCATGCATATATGTTATGAGATGGAAAGATGTGGACTTGAGCTATCAGAACCCCAACCTTTATTTGAAGAATTTTGTAGAGGTGTGTGCACCTTTTGCTATAGCACACATAACCCAAGATTCCATCCAGATTTATCTTTTCCCATTCTCTATAATGGAAGAGGCGGTATTATGGCTTCGATCTCTTTTGGTCGTGTCTATCACTTCATGGGATGAACTCACCACGGCCTTCCTTGACCAATATTTCCCACCGTTCAAAATGCTCCAATTAAGGGATGAGATCATCCACTTTAGGAAATTGAATAGAGAGCCTATGTATGAATTGTGTGAAAGATTCAATGGAAAACTAACGCAATGTCCAAACCACGAGGTCCCCGAGAAGATGTTTCTCCAAATCTTCTGTCGTGCTCTTGATCCACTCAACAAAACCATGGTGGAAAATACGGTGGGGGGATCTTATGAAGTTGCATTTATTATGCGCAATGAATTTTCTTGAGGAGGTTACCAAGTAAAATTAGGCAAAGAATACCCGAGATGCCGAGGTTCCTAAGAGTTCTCCTACTACATCCTTAGTTGACAAGGAACAAAGGAAATGAGATGAATAAAGAAAAGAGAATATACTAAGATGATGCCATAACTAGAGCTTTGAACAAAACATGTGATGGTTGCACCCACAAAATCGATAAATGTCATGGCATCAAAAGCCTATGAAGATTAGGAGGAGGCTAAAAAGCTAGATAAGGAGATTCGGTACTTGGTAAATTACTAGGGGTGTTCCCGCCCCGCCTATAAAAGTCAAGGTAGGAATAAAGGTTGGACGGACCGTGACCACGACCATGATTTAAGGGATAGAGATCATTATTATGATTGATATGTACCCCCTCATGACTGGGAAAAAAATAAAGATGTTAACACCGTCGATACCGACAAATACAAAGTTAAAGATGTTTTGGCAAGGATTTTAATAAGAGCAGAAGGAACGGACAAAATAGTCCATTAAATGAAAAGTTATTTTTCACAATTTAATCAAACTGTGGTGTCCCACTTTGCCTCCATTAAGAAATTGGAGACTCAAATCGGGCAAATTTCCACCAAATTTAATGCTAGGCCAAAGGGTGGTCTTCCTAGTGACATTATTGTAAACCAGAAGAATGAAGTTCAAGTTTTAGCAATAGTCACTAGGAGTGAGAAGACCCTTAGTGATCATTTTAAAGAATATTTGGGTAACAAGATGCCTAAGTTTAAGTCAAAAGAAGCACCACCAAAATCTTAAGAAGAAGATGATGAAAAGGAACCAGTGGAAGTTGATGAAAGGTGGTGGGAAATGAGAAACCACAAAGTGATGTGAGGCCTACAATACAATTCCCTCCCCGTTTCCTTAAAGACTTCAAAGAAAAGAGAAGGGTGATAAACTCAAGAAATTCATGGCAAAGCTTAGCAACTTCTCTCTCAATATCCTACTTCTTGAAGCAATTCAAGAAATCCTGGGATAATATAAGCTCATGAAAAAGTTGATGTCAAAGAAGAAGCTCATTGAAGGTGACATAATTGAAGTCACCCATGATTGTAGTGCTATCATGAGTAACAAAATTGCAAAAAAGAAGGAAGACCCTAGAGTTTTTACCATCCCTTGCACCATCGAAAGGCATATGTTTGCAAAATTTCTATGCGATCTTAGTGTGAGTATAAACCTCATGCCTTTTTTCATCTACAAAAAGCTTGGATTGGATACTCCAACTCCAATATATATGAGATTGTTAATGGTAGATTGATCTATCAAGAGACCGGTTGGGATTTTATCTGATGTTCTAGTCAAAGTGGACAAGTTCATACTTTCGAAGGACTTCGTGGTTCTTGATTGAGAAATGGACCAAGAGGTACTCATTATTCTTTGTTGACCTTTCTTAAACACTGTAAGAGCCATTGTTGACTTGGAGTTGGGTGAGATGAGGTTTAGTGTTCATGAAGATGAGGTCTCCTTTTGGGTATGCAAAACAAAGAAACAACCCATGTAACTTCAAGTGATATCGGTTATTGATGTTGATGTCGAGGAGGTAAATGAGGGGTCCCTTGAGGACCCTTTGTGATAACAAAGAAAGATGTTATTCCGCAATGTAAACTAATGCACTATGTGGGAGGCAACCCACAAATTCCATGAAAGTGGCCCATATCCTTTATTTCTATTTTTGTAGTGTAGATTTTTTATTTGGAAATTGAATAACCCACGCATTTGTTACACTATAGAGTGCATTGCAAGATCTTAAAAAGGGGAAAGTGTGGAATTTTCTACTGTGAATTGAACAGGGGAAAATCTTTCTAAATGTTAAATAAGTTGAACAGGGGAAAATAGGGGTGCAGAAATGCTTTCAGTAACCGTGATTGTGAGCCATATGCCATGATTGTGGTCACCCACATGTCCATAATTGATGACCCTTGACCTCGATCGCAGATGCCTTAGCTATATGACCATCTAACTCCCCATTTCCCTCACACTCCCTTTTCAACTTTTCTCTCTAATTGGACCCATTTCTCGCCAAGTTTGTAAAAACTCTAATAGCATCCTTGCATACCTCTTGCATCACTTATTTGGTAGTTGTCTTGAATATATGCTTTGATTATTGAAAACAGGCCATAAGACGCATGTTGTAGAGAAGGTCAAAAATTATGATTTTCATGCTTAAATGCTAGTCAATTATGCTTGTGTGGTTTTCACTTCTAGAACATGGTGGGCACATAAGTGGGGAAGTCTTGAGTAACCAAAAATATGTGTGAAATTGAGACAAAGGAAGAGTGCACACCAAGTGCTCAAGATATTTCCCAACTGAGTGTTCACTAATGGATCTTACATTTTAAGTGCATAATCGAGTACCTAGTAGTTTCGTTCAGCAGTCTTAATGTGAATTCATGTTGTAGAACATGCTTGGGGCATAGAATTTGAAAGTTTTGAACATAGGAAATGGGTTTGAAACAGGTCTCAGATACCGCGATCATGGTCATCGAGACCACAATTATGGAAATACAATTTTGGATCTATGTCCTGTGATCGCGGTAACCAAGTGTTATTTTTTGCCATGCACAAAAATCCTACACTTCAATTTTTTTTTCAAACACCACCAAGCAACAATCCAATGAGCTTTAATGGACAATATAGCATAGTTTGTGCATGAAAATATCAATGATTAATCTGTTGTATTATATATTATTTTTCAAGATAAATCTCATGGACAAATACGACCGAATCCAATTCATGGCACCCGAGTGCCACACTCACTACTATGGTGATCTTCCAAGGACAAAGATGCTCCTGGAGAGAGGAATATGTTAGGATAATATGCTGGAAAAGCTTCCGGCATTTTATGACAAGCTTGAGGCTACATGGTGGCGATGTTTTGCCCCGGATCCATGCAAGGAAAATGAGCAATGGGTCCGTGAATTCTTTGCCAACCATAGTGTAGTGTGTTTCTTGGATCCATCAAACATGACTATCAAGATCTAGGAGAAAACTGTGAACTTTGGGGCAGAGCAAATTAATTCTATCTACGGGCTCCCAAATGCAAACATGGGTGAGTTTGAAGAAAAAGAGTGTGATCCGAGAATCTAGTTGTGGAAAGATTATGTCTCGGAAAGGAAGTGTCATGGGTAGAAACCAAGATCAACATCCACATGAATGACTTTACTTTTGAGGCTCGGATTTGGTTGAACATAATATGTAGTCGAGTCTCCCTTGTTCCCACATGACATCAGTCCAAGATTTGTAGAAATGAATGGTCCTGTACATTCTAGACAACATTCCATTGGATGTTGGTCTGCTCATGGTTTCTGATATGAAATTCTTCAATAACTAAGGTGGTACACATCTCTTCTTCACCACTTTGATTACTAAGATTTGTAGGAGATCTGGGGTTGAAGAATACTCTGGGTATACTTGGGTACACCCTGGTACACCCATCAATCCTTTAAGAATTTGAGGAGAGGGTACAATTGGTAAAAGCAAGAAGAGAAAGATCGACTTAGGGAAGTTAACATGTGAGGAGCCTAAGTCTTATAGTCCATCTACCACTAGGCCTCATGAGGATATTGGAGTTGATAATGCAGCCATCAGGGAGCTCCTGTCAAGTTTACCCCAAGGATCGGGAAATCCCTTCACCACTTGAAATTCATATGTCTCGCAAGCCAATTATGTAAAGTATTAGGAGGAACAGAAGAAACGGGGAGCTACCATTACTAGTATTAAGAAAGCTTAATCATTCTTAGCAACATCACATCATGATCTCCAGGTTGCATATGAAAAGATGGTCATAAGGGAGAAAAAGGAGATAGGTTTTTCAATAAGATGTGTAAGGGGGTGAAAGGCCTTTAAAAGGTCCTAAAACCTCGTGATCAACTTCATTCCTCCCTAGTGGAGAGTGATGATGAGGCCTCATCCAAGTGGTCCAGTACTAGGGAGGCTGATAATGATGCAGTGACTGAGAGTGACAACAGCTCTTGATATAGTTTTGGGAGAACTCTTATCTCTCTTTATGCTTGATTATGTAGTGAAGACACTGCTACCTTTTTATTTAGGGGTGCTTGTCTCCTATTCATTTGATCTGGGCCTATATTATTGATATTTCTAGATATTTTGTTATTTCTTTTTGATAATTTTTATTTTTATGTGGGTTGTAATATTCGGGCACTCTGATGGTGCCTATATTTGCATGAATTATTATTTTGTCATTAGATTTCTACTTTATCTTTATTTTACTTATGGTAATATCGGATGAGATTTTCCCTATGATATATTGAGTAATGACATTCTTGAGGGGAAAGCATCATGATTGGGTTTTGATCCATGGATGCAGGGGAAGTTTGAGTACCTGTGGCATCAAAGTCACAAATGCAAGGGAAGTCTGAATACCAATAACATTTAAGATTTTGGAATCGTACTTATACCTATGGAGAACATCGAGTAACCATATGGTTGGTTGGCCCTTATGAAAACCACAATGTGAGATCAAGGATTGGGTTGGTGCTATAATTATAAAATTATGCATGGTGCAAATGAAAAGTAAACACCCCCCTCTATCCAAAAATTTTCAAAAATCAAGGACATGGATGTGGGCAACCTTGTAACAAAACTTTTTCTCTTTTTGTGACTTTGAAATTTTGACTCATGAAAATTAGGAGATACTCCAATTTTTATCTCTAGCGGAAAGGGAAATTGAGCCTCCTTGGAAAATTTTGCATTCTATGTGTGGTGAGCTTATTTTTCCAAATCTCATGTGTACTTCTACCATCTAGAACTTGCCTCATTAGTTTTTCAATGATATTTTTTATTGTACTTGGTTGGGTAGATGATCTTAGGCCATCATTGTGACGTGGAAGTCCACTTTAGCATAAAAACTCTACCCTTGCATAGATGTTATCCCTAGTCACTCATTTTGAGCCTTTAGACCTTTCTTTGGCAAACACATTGTAAGATGTGAGCCTTTCAATCTTTATTTCTCTTTTGAACCCTACCCTTCCTTGAACTTAATATTGCAACTTAAGGCTAAAATCCTAAGTTGGGGTGGGGACCATGAAATAGGTAACTTTGGACCATGAAGTCGTAAGCGAATGCCTATGAGCTTAAGTATTGCGAACAAATGAATAATTAAAGAAAAGGATCTAACAAAGGATAGAGAATCACATTGGGTTCAAGAAAAAAGAAAAGAAAAGAAAATGGGTGAATCAAGGAAATAAAAAGTAGGCACATGTGTAAGGAGTGAAAACAAAAGAAGTGGCCCATGATCAAAAGTTGGATGAAATAGTGTGATATAGAGTTTCAAGGAGGGTATAGCCATGTTGTTCCTAAAATATATCCTACCCCTAACCTACGTTATAAGATCAAAAAGACCTTTGTGATTTCCAACCAAGTATTTTCATTTAGTGGTGATTGAAAATAGGGGCAAGCCTATGGCATGGTACTTGTTAGCATCGAGAGTTCTTGTGAGATGTAGTGTTTTACACTTAAATTCCTTGCTGTATAATTGATGACTTGGTGTGTGAAATTTTCTTTCTTATGAAAGAAGTATGTAAATAAGTTGAGGTGGGTGATTTTGTCATCTCCCAAAAAATGAGGTAAAAAGGAGTATAGTGTAGCTGCGGTTAAAGGTGAGTCATTTTTAGAGTATTAGTGATTGCTGCATGGTTTCTCTTTAAAGACTCTTGCATTCTTGACAAATAACATTTCATGTTGAGAGGTGTTGTGAAAATAATTTTGCTCATGTTTGAAGAGCTAAATTATGGTATTAACTAAGCTTGAAGTCATCATGATCATTTGAGTCATTCAATGAAAGCATAATGGTAAGAGTTAGTGTTGCTTGAGGACAAGAAAAGCTTTAAGTTGGTGGTGTTGATGAGTGGTGAATTTACCACTCATTGCACTCAACATTCGTGCACATTTCCATGATTTAAATGTATAAATGAGACATATGTATGATTAAATGCACTAATATTCATATTTTACGGGCATACAAGTTATGAGATGGAAAGATGTGGACTTGAGCTAAAAAGGATCAAAAAAAAAAAAGGAAGTGTAGTTGGAAGACTTGGAGTAGAAATAGGCCTCAGTTACCGCGATCGTGGTCTGAGGTTTGCAATCGCGGCTAGTCAAGAAGTTCAGCAACCAAGATTGCCTTGATCTACTTGTGGTTATAGTAGCCGCGATCACAACTAATCGAGTGCGATCGTGGCAATGCGGGATTAGGCCTCGGGGTAGTTTTGTAATTTTCAGCATCCGACCCCAAATCCCTTAAAACCTTAAAACTCTTTCCCATTTTGAACACTCTAGAGGGTAGCAACACTTTGAAATTGAAATTGAAACCCTAAATTGGGAAAGAATTGTAAATTTGATTTGGAGATTTGGATTTTGATATTTGTGAAGAATGGATGCCTTTAACAATCCTTACGGTATATGTTTCTTTCTTTTCTTCATGAGTAGCTAAATCTTTTAGTCTTGGGATTATCTTGAACTAAGGTGTAATTAGTTGTGGGTTGTGATGTATTTGTGCATATGCTAGTTAGCTGATAATGGGTTCTACTATTGTTTGACTAAATTAGGTGGGATTTGTGGGTGAAAACCCCAAACTCTTGAAAGCTCAAACCATCCTTGAAAGAGGGTTTTACGTGAACTTTTGGAACCCACATCATCCTTGAAAGAGGGATGTGAGAACCAAGGCAATAGTAGACAATTAATGGATTTAGTTTACTAATTCTTACTATTTTAGACATAAAAGTGTGCATGAAGTTTACTACATCTTGGGTATCTTCGTAAAAATAGGGATACCGAATTGAGGTACTAGGTGAATATAATTAACACACTTGTTAGGTATCCGAAAGGTTCAATAGGTGAAATTCTTGAGGTTTTGTTGACAAGCTAGCCTCAAGGACCCTAGACCTAGCCTTCCATATTGTTAATAACTAGCTTGTACAACAAATCTACACATACCCATACATAATTCGCTCGTAAGTAGAAATAATCCCAAGATTCTCTTTATATTGAAGTTAAATTATGATTCTTGTGTAGTTTGCAAAGTGGAGTTACTATTGACACACACAATCCCATAACCAAACACCCCCCATTTTAAATCATGTTGTTCACTCTATTTGCACTTCGGGTGATTTCTTAGTTAGTGTTAAGACCCATAAGACTAGAATTTTATTTTTCACTCCTTGTGGATTCAACCTCAACAAGAGTTGAGACATTGAAAATGACCGTCCTATACTACTTCATGTGGTATGGGTGAGCATTATCAGTCTCCATGTGTTATGTTTAAATGGTGGTTCTAAAATCAATACGATGCATGGGAATAGTGAATAAATTAAGGGATTGTGATTTCCCCAAACTTGTGACTTTTGAAGTGGTTATGACCGCTACCCCGTATTATGAAATTGGTTTTGAATATCAAAAGTATTCATATTGAACTAATCTTGAACTATTGCATAATTTGAAAAGTAAATGAAGCATCATGATTTTTAAATTAGACCTTATGGGGTTGTGTGATTCCCCAAGATAATGTATAATTGAACCAAGGGGGCTATGAATTTCCCTAAAGGATCAAATGGTTTTGGTATATTGATATTACTTTTCAAGTGTAGTGACATAACCCAAATTGGGGCCTTGTCATAATGGGCATCCCTAGTCCAACCAGGATCAGGGACTACCCCCGATACACAACCCAACCATCCAAATACATACCTTGAGTCAGATGAACTCTGAAAAATAATAAAATAGCATATCAGTTCAATTCCATACTCTGGGATAGGTCCATGACCGTGACCAACCCAAACAAGTCCAATCGTCCAAATCCCAACCACCATAAACCAATTCATTCATCCCATACCAAATGATTTCCAAAGATAAATATATATAATCCAAAATAGAATGGAACAATCATAAGTCAAATTTAGGTCACCAGTATTAGCCTCAATACCAATGCCAATACTAAGGCTAACATCAATACCGACACGGCCCATACCAACCAATAGTAGTCCCACAGAGCCTCTAACAAAAAATAAAATAATATCTGGTTGGTACATACCCCAACCATAGCCAAAACCAATGTATACAAAAAAACCAGAGTGTGTAAATACATCCATGATACGAAATAGAGCTTTCTGGAGTAATAAAGGTCACCACTTCAATCCAATAGCTAATCCCGAATCCGATCACTAAGCATGAGGAGTAAATGGGCGGTTCATGCATGGCATGGGGATACAGTCGTCCAAAGATAGGTTAGCGGGTAAACACTATCAAATACTCAAGATAAGGATAAAATAATGCCAACCATTAAAACCAAGTAAGCAACCATATGCATTCACAACCAAACACACATATATATAATCCATGTCGGTAAAAGAAACCGGGTTTAGCATGTATTTAAAACCATTAACCTGGGTATGTATAGCTTAACCATCCTAGAACCACCCACGGCTATATGAGTCCAGTGTAACCTGCTGAACGGGTCCCAATGTGCATAGCCGTACGAATCAGATATACCATAGGAGTAGGGGATTCCCGAGTACCCTTTGATCTCCATGATACATATGTACAAGTGTACTTAGGGGATTTATGTGTACCCCATAAGTATCATATATGATCTCCATGGCCAATCCTCATGTCGGCAAACATGAGTTTCCAGTGTCCGTCCATTAGACTCACACCTTCATGGTTCACTATCATACCCGGCCTTTATTGCCCAATTAAAACCATTGCCACCCAACCAAACTATCATTCCATTTATTATTAACCAAGGCTATAAGTAGTGTATTGTCATACCAACTATAGCTTGCAAGAAATTTCCTTATCGAACCTTTTATAGAATAAAGGATTCTCATGTACCCATAGATTACATTACATAGTTTCTTGGGGGATTCCTATGTACCTCGCAAGTAGTGCATTGATATGTTTACTTAGGGGATTCCCTTGTACCCCACAAAGCTTTCAATTAGACCAACCATGACCACCAAGACCTTACCATTTAACCATTTCAAACCATTTATACCATTTAGGGTTCCATTATCAAGTTATACATACAATAGTTCAATGAAAGTTTAACAATTTAACCAAAAACATTCTCATAGGTATTTTATCAAACAAGCTGGGGGCATAGTGTTTCCAAAGCCAAAACAAAAAACAATTGACTATTCCCATGAAACCAATTGTTCAAACCAGCCTAATAATATGAAAACCATAAGTAAAGGCATGGGAAAACCATAACCAACCATTATAACTAAAACACCTAACATATATTTGAAATCCAAAACCATAAAACATTTATGGCATGAAAATAATTCATAAAACATGCCTTTAGTTGGAACTAACAATGAGGGAGGAGTAACTTGCCTTATATTACGAAGATGATAGAGAGATATCACCTTACTAAGTCCCCAAATTGATCCTATTTATGAAACCCTATCCTTCCTTAACCCCAAGAGCCTTTGAGAGAATTTGAGAAAGTTTCTAAGCGCTTAAGAGTAGAATAATAGGGTAAATAATGTCCCAAGAATGATATAAGTCGTAGGGACTTAAGAGGTTAAGAGGGGAAATGTCCAGATTACCCCCAATTTAAACTGGTTAAAATCCTCACTGGATGGTACGACCACCCCACCCCAACCATACTGCAGGGTACGAATGGTACCCTTAAATTGTACTCTAGGCCTCACCTTGGACCCTAACACTATCCAACATATGAATACCAAGGTCAAACCATATCCAACCATACAGTTAGTACCATGAAGTGTACCCTAGGAGGAATAGAATAACCTAGACCAAACTTATGGCATTATACGACTAATACTTTACCATTTGTACCCTAACATATGATTTGTATGTTCTACCCGTACCTTGGACAGAAACCAACCAACCCACGTTGGTTACCATACGACTAACACCAACCAAACCATACTAAATCATATGACTAGTACCCCAAGTCATATAATGTCAGAAATATTTCTAAGGGTCAAAACCCAAGGTGTTCTAGTTTCCCCACTTGGATCATTCGTCCCCGAATGAAGGACAAGGTAGTACATGCATGATTTACACCCCAACATATCCATTCTAACCTTTAACTAAGCAAGAAAACAAAGATGCAGGGAAATCATCCTTTCCTTTAAAAAAAGTCAGAAAATAAAGATGTGATAAAAAACACATACCTCCCGCACGAATATCCGGAGCCAAAAACAAATGCGGATACTTGGACTTCATGTCCTCTTCTACATCCCAAGTAGCTTCTTCCACCTTGTGGTTCTGCCATAGAACCTTAACCAAAGCTACATCCTTGGTCCATAACCGACGAATCTGTCGATCCAAGATCTCTATTGGGATTTTCTCATAAGACAAAGAATCCTAGATACCCAATTATTCCAAAGGAACAACCGATGAAGGATCACCTATACATTTTCTCAACATAGAGATATGAATACAGGATGAATAGAGCTCAAACTAGAAGGCAACTCTAATCCATATGACACATTACCAACCCTCTACTAAACCACATAAGGACCAACATACCGGGGACTGAGCTTCCTCTTTTTCCCAAACAACATTACTCCCTTTAAGGGAGACACCTTTAGGAACACCCTATCCCCAACCTCAAACTCCAAGTCCCTACGCCTGACATCCATAAAATACTTTTGGCGACTTTTGGAAGCCTTAAGCCTATCCTAAATCACCTTTGCCTTTTCCATTGCCTGATAGACCAAATCTGGGCCAAACATATCCGCCTCACTAGGCTCAAACTACCCAATTGGAGATCTACACCTCCTAATATACAATGCCTTAAAAGGGGCCATCCTAATGCTAGAATGGTAACTATTATTGTAAGCAAACGCTACAAGAGGTAAATTCTCAACCAAATTACCACCATAATCAATCACACATGCACAAAGTATATCCTCCAATATCTAAATAGTCCTTTCTGCTTACGCATCCATCTGCAAGGGAAAATCAATACTCAAACTAACCTTAGTCCCCAACCCTTTTTGAAAAGACTGCCAGAAGTGAGATGAGAACTGCATACCAAGATTAGAGATGATCAAAATTGGTGCCCCATACAGCTTGACAATCTCATGAAGATACAACCTTGCATAATCCTCCATCAAAAAGTTAGGCCTCAATGGAAATAAGTAAGACGGCTTTGTCATCCTATCTATGATGACCCAACCCGAATTGAATTAATTTTGAAACCGATGAAGACTAGTAATTAAATCCATATTGATCACCTCCCATTTCCATTACGGTAATTCAACTTCTTGATACAAATCCCCAAGCCGCATATGCTCAACTTTCACCTATTGGCACACCATACATTTGGACAAAAATTAGCCACATCTTTCTTCATACCATCCCACCGATACATTTCCTTGATATCATGATATATTTTTGTCGAACTGGGATGCACAACATAGCACGATTCATGCACCTCACCTAATATTCTTTCATGCAAACCATCGACATCAGGAACACATAACCTCTCTTGGTACCGCAAGGTACCATCACCACTAATCTCAAATACTTTTACCTTTTGCCCACCTACCTTACACTTGATTTTAATCAGGACAAGATCTAGCATTTTCTTCCTCTTGATCTTAGCACCAATAGATGACCGAACCACTTCTTGTACCAACACACCATCATTATCGAAGTCCAAAAGACGAACTCTAAGATTAGCCAAGAAGTGAATATCCTTCACTAATTCCCGCTTCTCCTTATCCACATGAGCTAAACTCCCTATGGATAACCTGGTAGAAGTATCAGTGATAACATTAGGCTAACTGGATGATAGTGAAGACTCATATCATAGTCCTTGAGAAGCTCAAGCCATCTCTTCTGCCTGAGATTAAGCTCTTTCAGAGTGAACACATACTACAAACTCTTATGATTAGAGAAGATGTCCACGTGTACTCCATACAAATAATACCATCAGATTTTTAATGCAAATACCACCGTTAAAAGCTCCAAATTAGAAGAACAATAATTTCTCTCATTCACCTTCAACTGCCTAGAAGCATAGGCAATCACCTTCCAATGCTGCATCAAAATGCAACCAAGTCCCACCCAAGGCACATCACAATAAACAACAAACCCTTTAGTGCCTTTAGGCAAAGTAAAAACTGGAGCCGAAGTTAGCTTATCCTTCAGCTTCTCAAAACTGCCTTTATAAGTATCTGAAAAAGAGAACTTTACCTTATTCTGAGTCAACTTAGTCAATAGGGCAGATATAGTCTAAAACCTTTCCACGAACCTACTATAATACCTAGCCAAACCTAAGAAACTTCGAATATCATTTGGAGTCATGGGTCTAGGCCACCTCTTAACCACTATAACCTTTTGCGGATCCACCATGATCCCCTCGCTTGAAATAATATGACCCAGAAAAGTGATAGTGTTCAATCAGAATTCACATTTTGAGAATTTGGCATATAACTATTTCTCATTTAAGGCCTACAACACAACACGGAGGTGATTGGCGTGGTACACCTCACTCTTAGAATAAACCAAGATGTCATCAATGAACACAATGAGAAAATATCCAGAAACTAACAAGAGACCTTGTTTATCAAATCCATAAATGCTATCAGAGCGTTGGTCAACTCAAATGATATCACAAAGAACTCAAAGTGCCCATACCAAACATGAAAAGATGTCTTAGGGATATCCACCTCCCTAATCTTAAACTGATGATACCCAAACTGAAGATCTATCTTAGAAAAGAATTTGGCACTTTTTAATTGATCAAATAAGTTATCTATATTTTAAAGAGGATAGTTGTTCTTAACAATTACCTTATTCAACTACCTATAGTCAATGCACATCAGAAAGGAACAATTTTTCTTACACATGAATAACTCTGGTGCACCCCACGGGGATACACTAAGACAGATGAAACCCTTATCTAAAAGATCTTTAAGTTGCTCATTGAGTTTCGTCAACTCAGCCGCAGCCATTCTATAAGGAGGAATAAATATTAGACGAGTGTCCAGAACTAAATCAATCCCAAACTCAATTTCCCTATCTGGAGAAACACCAGGAAGATTAGTCGGATAGACCTCAAGAAACTCATTCACCACCATAACTGAATGCAAAGAAGGACCTTTCAAGTTAGAATCTTTACCCTGCACTAGATGATAGAGACACATTTTAGAGATTAATATATAAGCTCTAAGACATGATATAAACCTCCCCTTAAGGGATAGGGAACCACCATCCTATTTAATCACTGGTTCACTGGGGAACTTAAAGACAACCCTACGGGTCTGACAATCTAAGGACGCATAGCACGAGGGTAACCAATGCATCTCAAGTATCACATAAAAATCCACCTTATCTAATTCATACAAATCCCCCAAAGTCTCCCTACTACCAATAAATACCACACCCCCCCTATAGACTCTTTTAGCAACCAGAGAGTCACCTACTAGGGTAAATAGAATAAGGATCCAAAATAACCTTAGGACCAAAACAAAAATGCACAGCCACAAATGGGATTACATAAGAGAGAAGAACCTAGATCAAGTAAATAATAAACATCCCAAGAAAAGAGTTTCAACATACCAGTTGAAACATCAGGCGATGCCTCAGACTCCAGTCAAAAAGTGAGTGCATATAACTAATTCAGGCCATTATTGGTACCAAAAGTAGAAATAGATGTAGAAGCATCTCTTTTTAGTGAGAGAGCAGATAAACAGGCAACCAGAGCCTTGTTTGCACATGAAGCAACCTTACCAACCAAATAATTTCTCAGCACATAGCCTGGCTAAACGCATTTGAAACAATTGTCCCTTCCCTCATCGCAAAAGCCCAAATGAAAAAGACCATAGAAACTACAAGAAGGACATGATGAGGCCGACTAAGCTCTAGTAGCTTGAGATTCGGCACCCTTGATGATAGGAGTGTAAAGTACTATAATTTACCCATATTTTAGCTAAGTTTTGAGGAAAAAATATATAATTCATGCACTTTTAGTCCTTTTTTCTATAAGTGAGATAACAAACGTGATTAGCAAGTTTTCAGGTATAAATGATGAAGATTTCAGCATTTTATGGATAACTTGATGCCCAAGGAAGCTTCACGAAAGAAGGAAAGGAGAGCTTGGACGCCTAGGGACTAAAAGTGATGCATGGAAAACCTGTCCCGGGCAAAAACAACAATTCTAAAGACTTTGGGGATCAGCAGTCACTTATTAGGATTAGGATAAGTACGCAGTATCCTAGTAGGATTAGGATAAGTACACAGTAGCCTAGTAGGAATAGGATATGGGTGTTATAAATACCCTATTGTGCTGAACTTTTTATTAATTCACTCATTAATTCATTCAACCCTTACAATTCAACTCATTCATCCTATTTTCTATTCAATTCTATTTTCTTCGACATTTAGTACTATTCATGTTACTTTCTGACAGAGAAAGCACGGCCCTTGTCACCAACGTGAGATCATGATGATGTTTATTGTGATCTCTGTTGCAATCATGAGTAGCTAAACTTCTCTGTTGGGGTTATGGAAGCCTTATGAGATACTATCTATTGCTATGAGTTTGTGAATTCATGACACGTATGTTGCTTGTATCATTATTCTCTTCATCTTAATGCAAATTCTTGTGGTTGCAAACGCATAGAATACACCAGTATAGCATTAACTTGTTTGAAAGAAAAGTTATATGTCTGGAAAAGAGATAATGTCAAGGTAATAAGGCACCAACCCCTGTTAAAAAGTTAGTGCCATAACTGGATTAACCTCTTGGAGAATTTATACCGTTAGACACGCTTTAAGCTCGAAAGAGTTAAAGTGAAATAATCCTTGATGGTCGAAAGACGCCTGGATTTACCATAGAATACAATTCTCTATAAGCACATGCATGTCTGAATTCCGCATAACTCATAGCCAATAGATACGTATAACTCATACGGTGGACATAATCCCAACTCTCAATTCTCATTGGTTAAACATCTTACTGAACATTCTTTCCTTTTTACTTTGCTATTTTCCATTTTTACTCTACTATTTTGTTACATTATTGCATGCTACAAAATCCCCCCTTTTACGAGACTTGCACCAAAAGTCTAATAATTTTTGCTTACTTAGTGACCGGATATTCTCTGTGGGATCGATATCCAACCCAGTTGGGTTATATATTTGACAACGACCGCTTACACTCTTACGAGAGCTGTAGTTTGAGCGTTATCAAAAATTGGCGTCGTTGCCGGGGAATACAGTTCTCAACTAAGTTTGTGATAGTTACTAGACCCTTTGGTCAAAAGTTCTCAGATTTTACTTTTAGCTGTTCTTTTTGTTCTATTCAGGTTCTATTGGCAGGATGGATGCACAATGTGACATTGACAGAAGGGCGGCTCAACATGAGCAGGCTAGACTAGCTGCACTGGCAGCTGCTCAAGTGCATCAACAGAATATTGATAACCCAGGTCGGGCAACAAATCCTGATGATGAGGACCTGGGTAATAAGGAGCTACTAAATCCTAGGCGTATTGATGAGGTGGCGGCACCTATGCATAGGAGAGATCGTCAAGCTAGAATGAGACCTGACCGCCGAGCTGTGCAGGCTCCTTTTGATGATGATGATGACGATCTGGATGGAGTTGGTGCTACAGGAGCTATTATTCCTCCGCCCTTGGCACCTGGAGCAAAGTTCAATATCACCAGCACCATGATTCAACTATTGTAGCTCAAAGGTTTATTTGGTGGACTCGCAGGAGATGATCCGAATATGCATCTGATCAATTTTATTTCAACATGCAAGTCATTTGAAAATCCAGGAGTTGGGCAGAATGCAATTCGGCTGCGCTTATTTCCATTGTCTCTGTCTGGGGAGGCAACTCTATGGTTGAACGGGCTAACTCCTGATTCTATTACTAATTGGAGGTAACTGAAAGACGCTTTCCTAGAAAGATTCTTTCCGCCATCCAAAAGAGCACAGTTGAGAGATGAAATCAACAATTTTTGACAGCTTCCAACTGAAGCTCTCCACGAAACATGGGAGAGGTTCAAAACGAAGCTTATGCGGTGCCCAAACCATCATATGACCAATGTCCACTTGATGGAGATATTATACAGATCTTTGAATTCGGTGACGAAGCCAGTGGTTGATAATGCAGCAGGTGGGTCATTCATGGACCTCACCTTTGGTCAGGCAAGCAATATTCTAGATCGGATGACGAAGCAAAGTAGAGCTTGGCATACCAGGGATTCCGAGGTAGCAAGCCCCACTTTATCTATTGGCTTGACAGCAGAGCAGAGGCGTAGACAAGAGGAACGTGATCAAGATATGTCTCACATGAAAACACAGATGGATCTTCTTACCAAGCACTTATTATCAGGGAAGACCGAAAAGGTTAAGGTCGTTGTATCACAGGGAAGAGATGAATCTGACTATGAGGAAGAAGCGAACTACTTGAATAATCAGGGGGTTTCCGAGGCAATGCCCAAGGAAACCAAGGTCGGATCTATTATGATAAATCTGGATACAAGGACCGCGATCAAGGTAGTTGGAAAAATAATACCGACAGGAGTGGTTTGTATGTTCCTCCTGGAAGACGTGACGCCGCTGCATCTAGTTCTGGAAATATGTCTATGGAAGATATGATGGCTAAGCTGCTGAAAGGAGTAGAGGCAACCAGCACAGGAGTAACTGAGGTAATAAATGATTTGTCCTCAATGAAGCAATTGGTTGACTCGCATTCCACTTCAATAAAATAGCTGGAGCAACAATTGAGTCAATTATCTGTGGCATTCAACCAAAGAAAGGATGGAACACTACCCAGCGATACGGTGCAAAACCCAATGAACGACGAATCATGCATGGCTATTACTACCCGGAGTGGTAAAGTGTTGGAAAATCCATCCAAGGACAAGCAGGTGGTTGATGATATAGCGGATAATGTTATTGATGCAGAATGTGAAGAGGCCGAAGAAGCTGAAGAGAGTGCTCATGACGTCACCCCTAGACGTCTGCAGCCTAAAAAGATTGATAGTTGGAAGCAAGGTAAAAAGAAAGTGGGGGAGAAAACTATTCCCCTTCCACCACCACCTTTTCCTCAGAGACTGAAGAAGAAAGCTGATGATACCAGGTTCAGTAAATTCATGACTATGTTGAAGCAGCTGACTATTAATGTTCCTTTGGTGGAAGCGCTAGAGCAAATGCCCGGATACGCTAAATTCATAAAGGACCTTTTAACAAAGAAGCGGGCAGTAAGCTATGAGCCGGCAGATAATATTCATCATTGCAGTGCAATTGCCACAAGGTCCTTAGTACAGAAGAAGGCAGACCCTGGTGCTTTCACTATTCCTTGCACGGTTGGATCTATGAATTTTGCTAAGGCATTGTGCGATTTGGGAACTAGTATCAATTTGATGCCACTATCCGTCTATAGAAAGTTGGGGTTGGACGACCCTACACCAATAAATATGCAGCTCATGATGGCAGATAGGTCGGTAAAACGACCTGTGGGTATCTTGAATAATGTGTTGGTAAAGGTTTCCACCTTCATCTTTCCTGCAGACTTTGTGATTTTAGATTGCGAGGTGGATTCTGAAGTTCCCATAATCTTGGGACGTCCTTTCCTTGCAACAGGAAGTGTGCTTATAGACATGAGAGCTAATGAGCTTTTATTTCGGTTGAATGACGAAGTGGTCCGCTTTGATATATGCAAAGCAATGAAGCAGCCCAGCGATATGAATGTGTTCTCCGTAGCTGATGTTCATTATGAGGATAAGAAAGCATTATCTGTAGAGAAATAGCTTACTGTTGAGCCATTTTCTGTTGTGCTGCTGAATGTTGAGCATGAGGACGATGAAGATTATAAAGAAACTATGTGTGCTCTAACAGAAATAGGGTCCTATTCTCATACTCCTAAGCAGCCGGACCTTGATCTTAAGAATCAACCGTCACCAACAGCGAAGACTTCCATTGAAGAGCCACCAGTGCCAGAATCGAAAGAGCTCCCCAGGTATGCATTCTTGGGAAGTGAAAATACACTTCCGGTGAGTGTTGCGGATGATCTAAGTGAACAGCACGTAAAGGCTCTCATCTCTGCTCTGAAGAGGCACAAGAGAGCTATGGGTTGGTCTATTGATGATATAATTGGTATCCCTCTTGGGATATGTACGTACAAGATTCATCTCGAAGGAGATTTCATGCCTACAAGTAAGCATCAGCGTCATCTGAATCCATTCAGAAAACGATGCCCCATCTATCTCGATAAAGTCTAAGTAATCGAGATAGCTATGTCGTGCCGCGATAATAAATCAAGTGCTTGGTGGGAGGCAACCTATCGTTTTAAATTGTTTTGTTTTCTTAAGATTTTGTCGAGCCACGACCAAAACTAAGGCGCTTGATGGGAGGCAACCCATCGTTCTAATCGTTTTTGTTGCTTTTGAGTAAGTGTAGGTGCAAGAGGAGTAAAGGAGGAGATTGAGTTCAACTCTTGATTTGGAAGAATTGCATGTTCAAGGTGGTAAGTTAGGATTGAAGAAGCAAAAGGCTATGGGTTGGGCATTGCCTATGAAAATATAGGCAAAGAACAAGGCAAGGCCTATGTAAATCTAGGCCACGAACAAGGCAAGGCCTATACTATGGCCTAAGCTCTCGGAATCTAGTGTGCCATAGCATAGGCGCCGCCCATGCCTAAGTGTGCCATAGCATAGGTGCCGCCTATGCAAAAGCATTTTGTCTCTGAATCTCATATTCCATGGCATAGTCGCCGCCTATGCCTAACAATGCCATGGCATAGGCGCCGCCTATGCTCAACAATGCTTTGCAAAAGGCGCCGCCTATGGTCACTTTTGGTCTCCAAATCCAATTTTAAATTGGTCAAAACCCGACCCAAGCTTTCCCTATAAATAAGAAACTTAGTCTTAGACCAAAAATACATTGCAAACCTAAGAAAAGTGCCGCCTACCTCTCCAAATTCTCTCAAAAATTTTCCTTTTGCTCTTTTACTTCACAAGAACATCTTCCAAAGGCATCAACCAAGTAAGTACTTCTTTGTTCTTCTTTTATATTCCGTAAGTACTACAATACTACGCCTACAATAAATTGTTAGATCTTGAAGTAGTATTGGTGATTTGAATGTGGTTGATTTGTTGTGATACTACTAAGTGAGTGAAAGAATACGTAAGGATGATGTTAACTTGTTTCCAACTTGTCTTTGATTTTCATACACTGTCATACTTTTGCGGAATTGACATGGGCACGAAAATTGCATAATCTTGTAAATAGAAAGCTTACATGTTGGAATGACTTGTTCATCGAGATGAGAATCGTGGTTAAACTACCAACTTGTGAGGTTGTGATTATTTCTAGATGTTATAACTTGATTCAATCTCTACGTAGTAGTCTTGATCAAAATATGTATCAACCATGAAAGTATTGCCAAGATTTTTTGGAAGTATAACTGCACTGATTATATTGTTGGACTATAGCGCCTAAAACGTATATCGATGAAGTCTGAGTAATCGACATCGTTCACTTCACTAGTCCGTACCAATAAACTAAGTGTGGGGTGGTGCCACTACTGCTTGTTCATTGATTGTATCCACCGAGATGAAGCTAACATGAAGATTATTTTAATCTCAGGTACAATGGCACCAAAAGCAAGGCAAGGAAAGGATAAAGCAACCACTTCACAAAAAGGCTAGAAAAGGGGACGAAAAGAGCAAGGCGAATCCTCCTCGCTGCAAATACCTCGCCGCATGTTCAGAATTAAATGGGTCTTAGAGGAGAAAGGAAAGGAGTGGTATAGGAACAATAAAGAGAAGAAATATGTTCACATGGAGTTGATACACAAGGAGAGCCTAGCAAAGAAAGAACCTCGCATGTTGGCTAAGATAATGGCGTTACATCTTGATTTCATCTTCCGAGATATGGGAGAGTGCAATCTCGATTTAACACGAGAATTCTATGCCAACTGGTCACCGAAAACTACAGGGAGTGAAGTTAAGATTCGGGGCCAAGTTCTGCAACTAAATGCGGAGTTCTTCAACTCCTTTCTAGGCTTGCCATATATTAATCCCGCAACATTCAAGGAGCTTTATCGCAGACCTACATACAGGGCAATCAGACACACACTATGCGGAACCAGATCAATGGCACGGTGGAGTCATCACAAGGATACCGGTCGGCACAATACCTTCCCGTATGCCTCCTTGAACAGAGAAGCTAAGATATGGCTGCGAATAGTCAACTTTTGCCTCATTCCAGGGACACAGTACACAAAGATAACACGAGATAGAGTGTGTCTGGTGTACGCATTGATGATGAATGTCCCTATCAACATTGGGGCAATTATTCGATCTACAATGCGGAAAGTTAGGCTACACAAGAGGTCCCACTTCAGCTTTGGCAACCTGTTGACTGCAATATTGAGGAAGGAAGATATCGAAGAGGAACCGGCTGATCATAAGCTTCCACACAACCCGAAGAAGGTTGACCTCACAAAGGTTAAAGATGCTGAATCCATGCATGGAGTCAACCTAACCACTGTAGAAAGACATGCTCGCGATGAAAGCTTCTCCCGCCATTTATATGGCATGATGAAGTTTACCATGATGAGCGGGGTTCGTGTTCCAACTGCTGCAGAGCTCCAACAGTTGGATTATGACTACCCAATGAATGAGCATGTGAGGGCGATGTGTGGAGTAGGTGTATATTTTGAGGAACCTCTTGATGACGACATGCCAATCGATGATGATCGACGAATGCCAGACTCCGAAGTGGAAGAGAACTCTGATAACGACGACTCTGATGATGATTCCGATGCAGGGGGTATGACCCCAGACATAGAGGATGAGTCCGACTAATCAGGTTCTTCTTATTTATTTTTCACTGAGGGCAGTGTGTCCCGTCTAAGTGTGGGGTGCTGGTATTTACATTCTATACTTCTTTATCTGCATTTGCATTTATTTATGTTATTTATGTTTGGTTGTTTGATTTAGTTAGTAGTCGTAGAATTTTTTTATTTTGATGCATGAAATTATTCTGATAGGCGGCATGGTGTTATGACAAGAGTTTGTGCTAGAATCATTACTATTGAGACACTTAGGCTCTAAGTGTGACTCACTGTGTGATAATTGTGTGGTTTAATTCATTCATCTGTTGGGTCAAGAGTCTATACTGCTCCCAATAAAGTTAACCATGGGCCTTGTGTGTGTGAGATGATAGTATATTCTATGCTTGTGACTGATGCTAGAACTTGCCTGGTGTGTGTGTAAAGTGAAATAAAGAGTGTGAGTTTAGGAGATGATTTAGGCATTTCTTTGGCAACCGATACTTGTTTACCTTCGTTTTACCTACCCGTGGACATTATCCTAGTCAACCCCTTTGAGCCTTTAAGTCATTTTCTTTGACAACCTCATATGTAAGCCTAATCCATTTTTTTCAAGACCATAATTTGATCCAAATTCCTAAGTGCTTTAAGTTGTGAAGTCATGTGACAAAATAAGAGGAAATTGGGTGAGAGTGATGCCTTAGAGTGTATTGGTACTTGAATTTGTTATGAAAAAGAGTGGCTATCATAGAGGTGTGTTATAAAAAAAAGAAATAGAAAAACAAAATGATAAATTGTGTTTATGATTAAACAAAAAGATAGTTATGCTTGAATGGCAAAATAGGTTAAAAGGGGTGATAGATGAAAGAAAGGTAGCAGGGTTGATTAAAAGAGAGTGTTAATGGCATAATGTGATGTATTAAAGTGCTTAGGAACATAGTCACTATTTCTGGCCAAAATTGTCCTACCCGTCCCTTAGCCTACATTACAACCTGTAGAAGACTTATTTGATCCTAAGCTTAGCATTCTGATATTTAGTGGAGCATTACACTAAGGGCAAGCCTATGGTCATCAGTTGCAATATATGAATTCTTTTTGAGAGTGAGAGCAAGGATAATCTTATACCCATGTTCTGAAAAATGCAATATTTGAGAGTGATTATGGGTAATATCTTATGTGAGACACACATGGTTGATGAGTTTTGGGTAGTCTTGTATGATTCTTTGTGGATTAACTTTTGAATACGAATTAGCCATCATCACGAGTCTATGTTAGAGGTTAAATTGTTTCTAGTAGTGATCAGAAAACTACTCTTTGTTAATAATTGTTGTGCCTGTCTTGATGAATATTTTGTGTTGTTACTGTGAAACCCTAAGTAGATGTTTAGATGGACATGATATTTTGTTCGAGGATGAACAAAGCTTTAAGTGTGGGGTGTTGATGATAGGCGTATTTACACGCCTAAAGTACTATAATTTACCCATATTTTAGCTAAGTTTTAAGGAAAAAATATATAATTCATGCACTTTTAGTCCCTTTTCCTGTAAGTGAGCTAACAAACGTGATTAGCAAGTTTTCAGGTATAAATGATGAAGATTTCAGCATTTTATGGATAACTTGACGCCCAAGGAAGCTTCACGAAAGAAGGAAAGGAGAGCTTGGACGCCTAGGGACTAAAAGTGACACATGGAAAACCTGTCCCGGGCAAAAACAGCAATTCTAAAGACTTTGGGGATCAGCAGTAACTTATTAGGATTAGGATAAGTACGCAGTATCCTAGTAGGATTAAGATAAGTACACAGTAGCCTAGTAGGAATAGGATATGGGTGTTATAAATACCCTATTGTGCTGAACTTTTTATTAATTCACTCATTAATTCATCCAACCCTTACAATTCAACTCATTCATCCTATTTTCTATTCAATTCTATTTTCTTTGACATTTAGTACTATTCACGTTACTTTCTGACTGAGAAAGAATGGCCCTTGTGACCAACGTGAGATCATGATGATGTTTATTGTGATCTCCGTTGCAATCATGAGTAGCTAAACTTCTCTGTTGGGGTTATGGAAGCCTTATGAGATACTATCTATTGCTATGAGTTTGTGAATTCGTGACACGTATGCTGCTTGTATCATTATTCTCTTCATCTTAATGCAAATTCTTGTGGTTGCAAATGCATAGAATACGCCAGTATAGCATTAACTTGTTCGAAAGAAAAGTTATATGTCTGGAAAAGAGATAATGTCAAGGTAATAGGGCACCAACCCCTGTTAAAAAGTTAGTGCCGTAACTGGATTAACCTCTTGGAGAATTTATACCGTTAGACACTCTTTAAGCTCGAAAGAGTTAAAGTGAAATAATCCTTGATGGTCGAAAGACACCTGGATTTACCATAGAATACAATTCTCTATAAGCACATGCATGTCTGAATTCCGCATAACTCATAGCCAATAGAGACGTATAACTCATACGGTGGACATAATCCCAACTCTCAATTCTCATTGGTTAAACATCTTACTGAACATTCTTTCCTTTTTACTTTGCTATTTTCCGTTTTTACTCTATTATTTTGTTACATTATTGCATTCTACAAAATCCCCCCTTTTACGAGACTTGCACCAAAAGTCTAATAATTTTTGCTTACTTAGTGACCGGCTATTCTCTGTGGGATCGATACCCAACCCAGTTGGGTTATATATTTGACAACGACCACTTACACTCTTACGAGAGCTGTAGTTTGAGCGTTATCAACCCTGTGCCCTAAAGTTATCACCACCCTACTGACGTCTATCACCCGACTTCTTCGGGTGGGAGCACTAGCTGTGGAGAAAGAACCATAACTCCCTCACTTCTTCTTTAGCCACTTACCACTATCCCTACCACTTAGTTGTTGACCACCCTGCTCAAAGAACCTGAACTTCTTACTCTTCCTTTCCCCTATCTCATCTAATTTTCTTTTTTCCTCCTCCACCTGTTGTATATGAATCACCAATCTAGATATATCGATGTCCTTGATCATTAATGCAGTATTGCTTTTACGGATCAAATTCTTAGATAGTATTGAAGCAAACTTCCTCATCCTGGACCTTATATCAAAAACCAATTATGGAGCATACATAGACAACTAGTGGAATTTCAAGGCATACTCTTTGACCGACATATTCCCTTATTTTAGATTAACAAATTGTTTTGTCTTTACTTTCCTCAACTCCTAAGGAAATAAGTGATTCATAAAAGCATTAAAGAAAGTATCCCATAGATATGACTCATCAACCTCACCCCTTGCTTGACCCTATTCCTCGTACCATTGGCACGCCACATCCTTTAGCTAATAAAAAAAAGAATTCACCCCTTCTATATTAGTGGCCTACATCACCCTGAAGATCTTTTACATATCATCCAGAAAACTCTGAGGATCCTCCTCCACCTTAACACTGGTAAAAGTTGAAGGATTCAACCTCATGAACTATTCAACCCTTGTGGCCTCAAAAGATAGAATACCATATGCACCCCGCTCAACCTGAGAAACTACCATTTAAGCAAGAACATAAATTGACGAAACTCTACTTATGTCTGCCTGAGAAGGACTAGAAGGAACCGGTGGAACTCTTAAAATATCAGGGACTGGACCCCTAGACTAAGTATGGATTCTATGAGAAGATCGTGTCCTATTAAAATCATCCCTAATTGGGACAGAAGAGTTTTTATGAGCTTCAAATCATCGAGGCATGAACTGAAAGACAAGCAAACAAAAATTAGAAGAATCCAAGGCCTTAGGCTTAAAGATTTAAAATAGAATACCAAGAAAGAAAAACAATTCCTAAATGTCTTGTAGCCTCTCTCTTATGAGTGTGGCATGCTACATACCCCTAAAAGAGACTCTACTCAACACAGCTTTGTGGACTCACCAATTGACCATGAAACAAAAGCTCTGATACCAACTTGACATAACCCAAACCGGGGTCTTATCATAATAGGAATCCCAGGACCAAGGATGACCTCTAATAATTCATACAACTATCCAAATGCATACGTTGATTCCATTGAATTCCAAATGTATAACAAGATAGCATATCTATTTAATTCCAGACTCTAGGATAGGTCCATAACTGTGACCAACCCAAATAAGTCCAAGCATCCACAACCTAACCAATAACCATACCATAAGCTAGTCCATACATCTCATACCAAATGAGTTCCAAATATAAATATATTTAATCCAAAATAGAATAGAACAATCATAAGTCAAATTTAGTTCACTGGTATCAGCCTCAATACCAATGCCAATACTAAGGTTGACACCAATACCGATACCACATATACCAACCTATAGTAGTCCCATAAAGCCTCTAACTGAAAGTAAAAAAATATCCAATTGGGACATGCCCCAACCATAGCTAAAACCAATGTTTATAAGATAACCAGAGTGTGTAAAGAAATCCATGATATAAAATGGAGCCTTTCAGAGTATGAAAGCTCACCACATCAATCCAACAGCTGATCCCAAATCTAATCACTAAGCAGGAGTAGTCAAATGGTCATTTTGTACATCACGTGGGGATATAACCGCCCGAAGATGGGTTAATGTGTGAACTCTGACAAGTACTCAGGATAAGGATAAAATAATACCAACCATTAAAACCAAGTAAGCAACCATATGCATTCACAATAAAAAATACATCCATATAATCTATGCCAGGAAAGAAAACCGGGTTTAACATGCATTTAAAACCATTAACCTAGGTATATGTAGCTAAATCATCCTAGATCCACCCATGGTCTATATAGTTCCAGTATAACACCCTTAACGGGCCTAGATATGCATAGCCGCATGAAACGGAGATACCATAAGAGTAGAAGATTCTCGAGTACCCTTTGCTTTCCACGATACATATGTACAAATGTACTTAGGGGATTCTCATTTACCCCATAAGTATCATATATGGTCGCCATGACCAATCCTCATGTCCTCAAATATGAGTTTCCAGTGTCCATTTATTGGACTCATACCTTCATGATTAGCTATTACACCCCCCCTACTAGTGCCCAATTAAAACCATTGCCACACAACCAAAACACCATTACATTTATTATTAACCAAGGTTATAAATAGTGGTGTCATCATACCAGCTATAGCTTACAAGCAATGCCCTTAGCAAACCTTTTAAAGAATAAAGGATTCTCATGTACCAAAAGATTATATTACTTAGTTTCTTGGGGGATCCCCGTGTACCCCACAAGTAGTTAATTGATATGTTTTCTTGGGGGATTCCATTGTACCCCACAAGGCTTTCAATTAGACCAACTGTTACCTCTAAGACCTTACCACTTAACCATTCAAAATTATTTAAACCATTTATACCATTTAGGGTTCCATTACCAAGTTATACCATGCAATAGTTCAATGAAAGTCAAATAATTTAACCAAAAACATTCTCATAGGTATTTTATCAAACAAGTTGGGGACATAGTATTTCAAAAGCCAAAATCAAATACCAATTAACCATTCCCATGCAACCAATTGATCAAACCACCATAATAATATGAAAACCATAAGTAAAAGACATGGTAAAATCATAACCAACCATTATAATCAAAACCCCCAACATATATTTGCAAACCCAAAATCATACAATATTTATGCCTTAAAAACATTCTTAAAACATGCCTTTAGTTGATGAAACCCTAGCCTTTCTTAACCCAAGATCCTTTGAGAAAAATTAAGGGAGTTTCTAAGTGTTTAAAATTAGAATAATAGGGTAAATAATGTCCCAAAAGTGATATAAGTCGTGGGACCTTAAGAGGTTAAGAGGGGAAATGTCTAGATTACCCCCAACTTAAACTACTTAAAATCCCCACAGGATGGTACGACCATCCTACCCCAATCGTACCCTAGGGTACGAATGGTACCTTTAAATCGTACCCTAGGCTACACCTTGGACCTCAACAATGTCCAACATATGACCACCAAGGTCAAACTTTACCCAACCATACAACCAGTACAATGAAGTCTTACCCTACACAAAAGAGAATCACCTAGACAAAACTTAGGGCATCGTACGACTGATACCTTACCTTTTGTACCCTAACAAATGACATGTATGTTCCAAACGTACATTTTACTGAAACCAACCAACCCACACTGGTTACCATATGACCAATACCAACCAAACTATACCAGATCATACGAATAGTACCCAAAATTATATGATGTCTAAAAGCCAAAAATTAAGAAATTTTTATAAGGATCAAAACCCAGGGTGTCTTATATAGTTGGCATGATGATACCAATAATGTATACCTAAATGTGTATTATGGTGTAATGAATAAAAATGTGTGATTATTGTTTTAATTAGGTTTTAATAAGAGTTGTGTAGCTGAGTTGTGAATGTAAAGGTCTTGAGAGATCTCCACTGGATATTGCAGTTGCCAAAGTGGAGTTCTAAATGACTGAGTGGTTTGAGTCCTCCTTATTATTACCATATGATTTGGAGGTTCGAGTCCCTAATATTATATTACATGATTGGGTGCTCAAGTCACCTTCATATGCCAGGAGGTTCGAGTCCCACATAGCACATATGTATACCTTCTGGTTCGTGCGGCCACACACACTAAGGCCCTTTCTACTGGGGAAGTGCTGGGCCCATATATCTCATGGGTGCTTTCATATGTTATGATGGTTGTGCTACATAATCCAGGCTAAAGTTTTAAAGTACATGTTAAGCCGTGTTCCCTACCCCGACATATGATGCATATATGTATTTTCATATGATTATGTGTATTAGATTTTGAAATGGTTTGAATTGATATTCATGACATTATTTTATCCCCTATCCCTGAGTTACATGCTAGTGCTCCAACCGTTCACCATATTTGAATGTTATATCCCCACGTGATATAGGTACCAGAGATACCTTTATTTTTCCTATGCACAATTAGGTGGATAAGCTTGGTTCATCGGTTTGTTTTGGTGAAGTGGTGAACTTCCATTATTATAAAGACTTAGGTATTTCATCAGTTATTATCATAGATTAGAATTGAGAGATTCCATTATCATTGTCATCTGTCAAGAGCAGGGGACATGTCCCTTCCAAGACTGTTTTTTGGTTTTTTGTTTATAAGGCTTTGTTTAATTATTGTAGACTTGGGTGATGTTGGTCGGTTGTTTTGTTCGGTTACTAGTTATCAGTCACAGGATAATCTTTTATTCTTTAATATTACCTTGTGCTAACTTGTTATATTTTTGGAATTCATCCGATATTAGGGATATCATGTTGTTTGGTTAGGTGCAAGGGGTGGTCTCCAGTCCTCAGTGGACTTGAGATACCCATCTTGACCTAGCCCTGATTTGGGTCGTGATAAAATAGAACCCCAAAATCTTAAATTTATGATGAATTAGCGATGTAAGATAGAAAAATTTAGGGATATTTTAGGGATTTTAGCTGAAGGATAAGGTTTGTGACGTGGAAGATGGAATTTGTACTACTTTGTTACAAAAAATTCAAAATTCAAATTTTTGGGTATTTTTTGAGTTTGGATTTTTGTTGGATTACCTAGTTTGCAGGTGTTTGGTTGGGTTTTGCTGAAACTGTTATGATGAAATTATTATTGTTTATATCGAGTAAAGTTGTTGTGTCTGTACTGGAGCATTGAAGGTTGATGGGGTTGTACGTTGAAGGGGTAAGGAAGAAAAGGAAATCTGGGTCAGGTGGAGCCATAAGGAAAGTGGGTTGGGTGGAGGTTTTTGTGCAGTGGGTTATTGAAATATGGGTTTGGGAAGGGTTGTTGTAGTTGGTGCGTCTGGTGTTGGGTTTTGGGGTTGTCTCAAAAATAACCCCAATTAGATTAAGATTTAGCCATCTCATTCAATTTTTGCCCAAATTGAAAAATCAACTGGCCAGTTGCATTGCAAGAGTGGCCAATTTGATTTCAATCATGACTAAATTTAATAAGTTGGATAAATTAAATTGTAATTCAACATGAATTAATGCCCAATTTAATTATTAGTTTCTTGGTTTGATAAAATCAAACACATATTTTTCAAAATAAATTATTTTTTGGAACAAATTATATTTAAATAATGACTTTTTCCATTTAAATTAATTTTAAAGATAACCCTTGACTAAAATTTAATTTTTTGTAAAATAATTATTTAAGTAATAAAATTATACGATCTCGTATATACGGATACAAAAACACATAATTGCTACTTATAGTGACAAAATTACATAGATAAATATTTTTTAAAGTTTTTATCCAGATAAAATAAATATTGTAATTTTATGTAAAACCAAAGAAACTCATAATTAAACTTCGTCGTGGAGGACAAAAATTAGGTGTCAACAATTGCCCCTTTTCTTTGGGTAGGGTGAATGCAAGTAACCCTAGGCAAAAGGAGTTTGATGTTGCTAATATTTCCCGATCATAAATTTATTTCTTGAAAGAGATTGATTTTTGCATGAGTTTAAAAGAGTTATGTATGGACCCCGGTATCAAATTTCCTACATATCTCAGGTTATATGAGAATTTAGGCCACTTGCAGTTTATAACACTTAATTTTTAAGCACGATTTTCAAAGAATTCACAAGCTATTCGATTTTCAAATTTTACTGAAATCAAAAAGCTGGGGAACAGATTAGGGTGAGGTTGGAATATAGTCATTTTTCAACCTAAAGCCCAGTCTATATATCCCAGACATAGGGAATGAAACTTCTTGTAGTTCGACTCGATTGGTAGAAAATAGTCTTTTATTTTAGATGACCTTCGGTTTGGGATGAGTGATAAGTTATTTAAGCTTAGAAAAAAAGAGGATTGTAACCTCTTAACCATGAATGTGGGATCCTTCAAATCCATAGGCAAGAATTTACCTGGACATAATTTTCAAAACTCTAAGTGTGTTATCCCCCGGATTTGAAGGGAAAAAAAGGTTACTTCCAGTATGAGTTTAGAAATATCCTGAAAGTAAAATTAAAACTAGAATATCATAAAATATCCCACATGCCATCTAATAGGGGTATGGTTTGATGGTGGTGGAAGTTATCCCTCATCTTCCGTCTAAAGAGTTTGAGGTCCCTCTTCGAAATATGTCCTAGTTCACTGCTAAGAAAAGGTTCCACATTGTGCTGCATCCTTTTTGGAGTCGGCTGCGCCCATGGTTTTTATTTGAGAATTTTTTCATTTTTGATGCTCTCAACAACTTCAAACAAAATGATTAGTTGTAAATATAGCATGACACAAATGTAAAGTGATACACACCTGTTTGAAACTATATGTTGAGATACTTGAGGAACTAATTCGTACAACCTATTCTAAAAATATCATTCTAATTTAAATGGGGTGACAACCCAACATGTACCAATAAAGGGTAGACGACTTACCTTAAATGTAACATGCAACTTTGAACGGGATAAAGGCCTAGCATGTCTCTATCTTAAATGTCTCGTGCCACTTTGAATGGGGTGATAGCCCAAAGTGTCTCATTAAAAAGTGAATGACCTATCTTAAATGCAATGTGCCACTTTGAAAAGGGTGACAACACAACGTGTCTTATTGAAAGGTGGATGAACTATCTTGGATGTATTATGTCACTTTGAATGGGTGACAACCTTACGTTTCTCCTTAGAAGGCAGAAAACCCATCTTGAATGTAATATATCACTTTAAATTAGGTGACAACCTAATGTGTCTCATTGAAAGGTGTTCAAGCTATCTTGAATGTAATGTGTCAATTTTAGTAGGGTGATATCCCAACGTGTATCATTGAAAGGCGACCATCCTATCTTGAATGTAATGCGTCACTTTGAGTAGGGTGATGGCCCAACGTTGTCTTCTTGAAAGACAGACAACCTATCTTGAATATAATCTATCACTTTGAGAGGGGTGATAGCCCAACATATCTCCTTGAAAGGCAGACAATCCATCTTGAATGTAATATGTCACTTTGAATGGGGTGGCAACCCAATGTGTTTATTAATCACCTACACTAAACTTATTTATAGCAAAGGCAATGTAACGAGAATTGTGCAAACCTTGTATTAGTATGCCACACTAAGGAAGTTAAAAGTCCATAATGTAGTAACATATCATGCGGAAGGAGGTGAAAATCTATATAATAATATGTCATGCTAAAAGAGGTGATCGTCTATAACATAATAACATGCCACTTTGAAGGAGGTGACGGTCCATAACATAATAATATGTCACTCTGAAGGCGGTGATGGTCCATAACATAATAGTATGTCACTGAAGGAAGTGACGGTCCATAATACTATTCATTTTGAAGGAGGTGACGGTCCATAACATAATAATATGTCACTCTAAAGGAGGTGACAACCCATAACATAATAATATGTCACTCTGAAGGAGGTAATGGTCCATAAATAATAATATGTCACTCAGAAGGATGTGATGGTCCATAACATAATAATATGCCTCTCTGAAGGAGGTGATGATCCATAACATTATATCATATCATGCTAAAGGAGAAGTTGGTCCATAACATAATGATATGTTATTTTGATAGAGGTGACGGTCCATAACATAATAATATGCCACATTGAAAGAGGCGACAATCTATGACATAATAACATGTCACTCTGAAGGAGGTGAGGATCTATAACATAATAATATATCACACTGAATGAAGTGACAATCCATAACATTATAATATGCTACTTCAAAGAAGATGACGATCCATAACATATTAATATGTCATGCTGAAGGAAGTGACAATCCATAACATAATAACATGCCACTTTGAAGGAGGTGATGGTCCATAACATAATAACATATCACACTGAAGGAGGTGATGGCCCATAACATAATAAAATGATGTCTCAAATAAAGTAATAGTCTAATGTATCCTCTTAAGGGTGGAAAACCCAAATACAATAAGATGTGTCCTTTCGAAAGGGTGGATGACCCATATATAATAAGTTATGTCCTTTTTAAAGGGTAGATGACCAAATATAATAAGATATGTCATCTTGAATGAAGTGACGATTCAGTATGTCCTCTTGAAAGTTTGGATAACCAAAATATAATACGATGAATGGGATGACAAACCAGTAAGTTTCTTAGAGGGTAGAAACCCCTAATATCTAAGAAAAGATAGAAGTTGATTTGTTGAAATTCATACTTTGAATTAGGAATCCTTAAAAGGATTTCTTAGACTGTGTTGGTATTGCCTTGTTTTCCTGATGCGCCTTGTTGATCATTGATTTGAAAACTTTTCTGATATTGAAGTAGTCTTTGTAGAATTTTTGAGGATCTTCCTCAAAAATTCTACCCTAGTCTATAACATAGAAACTTTCGAACTTACTTGTAACTTATGACATCGTTTAGTATGGAATTTTCGAGTTCTTCTCAAAAATTCTGCCCTTGTCCAAAATGTAAAATACTTCAGTTCATTCTAACATAGATTAGCTTGAAATTTTGGAAACCTCTCAAAAGTTATGCCTTTGATTTTAGCTTCAGGAATGTTTGGTTTTCAACTTTGTAGCAAATGTCAAGTTTTTGTGAAGTGGACAAGTTTGATTACCAACATAAATGAACCTCTCTCTAAGAGGAAAGAAAAACCCTCAAATGGTAAAAATGTAATTCACATATCATAATAATTAACCATTGTAATATATAAAATGAATGACATATATTTGGTTTAAAATAGACTAGTCCAGTGTAAAGCCAAACATATGTTATTTAATAATTCATCGCTCTTCATCAATGTCGCATTATCAAAAAGTATGTATATATAACATGAATATTATAAACAATCATCGAGTTTTCCCCAAAACTTATATCTTCAACACCAATATTTTTCTCCATCCCATGATGGATATATAGATATGTATAATAAGGGGCAAAAGTATTAGCACAAATAATCATATAATAAAGTATCATGAGTCCAAGCATAATTTACAAATACTTCACATAAAGTCAATAAGCATGCTTTCTAGCATCATTACATTATAGTTTCCAATATCGACAATTAAGAAGATTTCCAATATGATTATTAGCATATTTATTAAACATGATCATGACATAAGCAATAGCATAGTCAATGGCCTGAATACTAGCCTAAAAAATGGCATAGTCAATAATGTAGACAAGGGTTAATCAAAAGCGTGATAAATGGCTCATCATTGCATAACCAATATTCTAGTAAATTAGACCATGATCATACCCATAAGAAACATTATAAGCAACGGCCCGTTAGTAGCTTATTCATTGGCCTTTTATTAGCATAAAGGTAATTTATCTCTAACTTGGGCAATAGCAAATCCATGGAATAATCTATAGCTTATTCATAACATAGTTAATAACATAATGTATGACTTGGGTCGTATCATAGTCAGGGGCTCATTCGATACCATGATCGTTAGCCAACCAATATCCAATCAAAATAACATAATCAATAGTTTGTCATAAGCTTTAGCCAATAAAACATACATAAGACATAATCACTTAAGCATTATTTCCAATGCCGTTCATCATAACCAATAAGTACCAAGACTCATCAATATTGCCTCATAAGGGCACTCTCTAGGCATTTACTAAGTGTACGAGGGTTCAAGAGATCTAATCTTTAATATTGTCTTAAGGAGGGTCAAAGATCCCATTCTAGATCCTAGAAATACATTCTAAGTCAATTTCTATCTTAGACTAGGCTAAGGTATCTAAATTAACTCTTTAATATATTGCAAGCCACAATAAGACCTAAGGTAGATATTCTACTCAAGCAAATTTTACTAAGTCCAATGGAACTAAGGCAACATTTATTAGTATAAGCATTTAAGGCCAACTTACTCTAGGTATGAGCAACTAGAGTATTTCACCTAAATTGAGTAAGCTAAGGCATTCTCATGTTAGGCATAAGCAATGAAGTCTATTCCACCTAAGATGTAGGGAAACAAGTCAAGTTTTTCAACTTTAAGATTCATTATAGACTAAATGGTCCAACTAACCCAAGTCTTGTATTTCATCAATCCAACACCTAAAACCCATCCCAATCTAATGAGATATCACAAATATATTGTGACATAGCTCAATCTAACAAGGAATAAACCTAGCCTACCTCGGCGTCGAAGAAAGCTCAAAAATCCGCTAAACCTTTGGTTTTTCCATATGAGAAGCCTCTTCAAGATGTCAAGCTATCCAAAATACAATTTACTCATCAATACGAGCATAACGATACCCATATTCCACTATTATGCTTCGGGTCCAAAAATCATGTCAATACCCCATATGGGTGCTGCTTCTTAAAATCACACTTCTAAGACCAACCAAACATGATGTCAAGCTTATGGAATCATAACCCTCAAACAATGGGTCAAAACCGAGCAAACTTTAGGCTAAAATCAAGCCCTAAGTGATTTGGAGCTTTGGTAAAATTTTCAAGAAATTCAAGGATGAATTTGAAGGATTCTTACCTTAAATCCAAAGATATTTGCAAAAATATATGTTAATCATACTCCCCAAGTCACCCCCAAGACTCAATTTCAAGATAGCATACTCTTTTAGGGATTTTACGTCTCAAGGATGAGTGGAAAATGACTAAAATACGGCCTAACGGGTCATTTTATACCCAAGTCAGGTGTCCAAGTAGTGTTATCGCACTGCATGGATTGCAATCGCAACAGGGATATTGTAATGGCCTTTGTGAGATCATAATAGTGCAATCACAATGGCTCTTGTGTAATTGCAGATGCACCAGCACCAATAAAACTTGGAAAGTTTTCCAAGTTCCCACCAACGCCTCGGGATTCATTCGGAATCCAAAATATATAAATGAACTATGTAACCACACTAAATTTGATATTTTGGATATGTTGGAGAAGTTAGATTTTCAATTTGAGTCATTTCAACCAAATGTGGGTCCCACACCCAATTTCTCAATTTTCTAACATTTCAACCAATAGGTTTTGGGATTTGAATCAAAGGTCTTCCTAGACTAAAATCAATATTATGGAGCTACTGGTGCATTCAAAATTTGCATCCAGAATCATTTTACTGAAATTTTAATTCGGTGGCCATTTGGAACTAGAAAGACTTCTAAATGGGGAATTGGCTATAAAAACCAAATAAACTGCCCGATAACCGAACTATTAGTTCCAGTAAGTCATAAATGACTTGGGGTAGCTATGGAAAGTCCCTAATGGCGAAAATAAGTAGAAATATGGAAAATGACCTGAAGGGTCATTACAGCATCCACTATTGTGGAACTTTCATTCTCGAAAGTTAAAGATGAGGAAATGCCTGAAGTCTCGAATAGGTGAGGATACTGAGTCCACATATCACTCTTGATATCCCATGTGTTCTCCTCTACTAGGAGGTGGCTCCACTGAACCTTAACAATAGGAATCTCTCTAGTGCACAATCGACTATCATCACTGGCCAAAATGAGCACCAGCTCCTGTACAAAGGTCAAACGCTCATCCAACTGGACTGAGTCCCGCCTCAGCACATGAGAAGGTTCGGTAATGTATCGCCACAACATAGAGACATAGAAACCTGGAAGAATATTAGAATAATCTAGAGGTAAAGCTAACTTATAAGATACCTCACCAACTGAGTGGAAAATCACAAAAGGTCCAACATATCTCATACAGAGCTTACACTTCCTTTGAAACCTGATCACACCTTTTATGGGTGACATACGGAGGAATACACAATCGCCAACTCCAATTTCAAGGCACAACACCTATGATTTGCATAGTCCTTCTTTCTACACCGAGCCGCTCTCAACCTATCCTGAATCACCCTGACTCTATCCATTGACTCCTAAGGAAAATCTATACCTCAGGGCCAAACCTTATAAGTATCAAATGATCCAATTTGGGAATGATATATCCTACCATACCAAGCCTCAAATGGCGCCATCTCAATACTCGAATGATAATTATTATTATAAGAAAACTCTGCCAAGGCTAAGTGCTACTCCCACTGGCCTCCAAAACACATAACACAGGCTCGAAGCATATCCTTAAGCACATGAATTACCATCTGTTTGCGGATCAAAAGTTATACTAAGATCCACCTGAGTGCCCAAATCCTTCTGAAAGGCTCTCCAAAATCTAGAAGTGAACACAGAACCACTATCTAAAATGATACAAATAGGTACACCAAGCAAATGGACTATCTCCTGAACATAAATATGGGCCAATCTCTCAGCACTGAAGGACATCTGAATCAAAATAAAATGTGTTGACTTAGTCAGACAGCCTATAATGAACCAAATACCATCGGAACGACAGGAAGAATGAGGCAACCCACTAAAAAAATCCATTGTAATTTATTCCCATTTCAACTCGAGAATGGGTAACCTCTGAGTCAAACCACCTGGTCATTGATGTTCGACCTTTACCTACTAACGACATAGGAAATAAGCTACACAGTCTACCATATCTCTCTTTATACTGCTCCACCAATAATATTGCCTCAAATCTCTATACATATTGGTTGTACCGAGGTGAATAGAGTACCTAGAGCTGTGACACTCATGAAAAATCAACTGAATTAAGTCATCAAGCTGAGGAACACAAATACAAGCATCAAACCTAAAAATACCCTCAGAATCAATAGTGTGTCTCTCAAACTCACCACTCAACACCTGATCTCGAAGGAAATAAAGCTTATCATCCTCAAACAGTCGATCACAAACCTACTCAAATTGTAATGACCTCACCTATACACTATCCAAAATCCTCGTAGGATATGAGATATCAAGGCAAACAATCAGGTTGGCCAAGGACTAAATGTCATGTGCTAATGGCCTCTGAGAAATTGAAATACAAGCCAAACTACCCATACTCACTGCCTTGCATCTCAAGGTATCTGTAAGTGCATTCGCCTTGCCCTGATAATACAAGATAGAAATATCAAAGTCCTTGAGTAACTTCATCCATCTATGTTGGCAAGCATTAAGCTTACTCTGGGTAATAAGGTGCTGAAAACTGCTATGATTGGTGAAAATCTCACAATGCACATCATATAGATAATGTCTCCAAATCTTAAGCACGAAAACTACCGCTGCTAACTCCAAATCATAAGTGGGGTAGTTGCACTCATGCACCTTAACCGGCATAGAAGCATAAGCAATAACAAGACCCTACTGCATCAATACACAACCAAGACCAACACCATAAGCATCAAAAAACATGGTGAATCACTCACCCTCAACAAGAAGAGCTAACATAATATCTGAAGTAAGAAAGTACTTCAGCTTTTCAAAGCTCAACTCACACTTCTCAAACCATTAAAAAGGAACCTTTTTTAGAGTCAATCTGGTCATAGGGGCTGAAATAGTAGCAAAACCCTCAATGAAGCATCTATAATAACTAGCCAAACCAATAAAGCTAGAACCTCAGTCGAAGCTATGGGTCTATCCCAATCACAAATTGCCTCAATCTTGGAAGGGCCTACCATAATACCATCCTTAGACACCACATGCCTAAGGAATGCCACTAACTCTTGCCAAAACCCATACTTAGAGAACTTGGCAAAAAGCAAATAATTTCTCACAATCTGTAGCACAATCCTCAAATGTTGCGCATGCTCCTCACTACTTCTCGAATACACGAGGATGTCATCGATGAATACAATCACTCTAAATAAGTCCTGACTACATGGTTCATCAAATCAATAAATGCAGGTAGGGCGTTAGTCAACCCAAAAGACATCACCAAGAACTCATAATGACCATAACGGATCCTAAAAGCTATCTTTGGGATATCCTCAGCTCAAATCCTCAACTGATGGTAACAAAATCTTAAATCAATTTTAGAAAGCATGACTACACCCTAAAGCAAGTCAAATAAATCATCAATGAAAGACAGAGGATAATGGTTCTTCACCGTCACATTATTAAGCTGCCTATAATCAATGCACATATGCATAGAGACATTGTTCTTCTTCATAAAAAACACAGAAGAATCCTAAGGGGATACACTCCGTCTAATAAAAAACTTACCAAGAAGATCCTAAACCTGAGAATTTAGCTTTTTAAGCTTGGCAAAAGCCATATGGTAAGGTTCCATAGAAATAGGTTGGGTTCAAGGCTCGAGATCAATGACAAATTCAATTTCATGGACAGGGGGAATACCAGGCAGGTACGTGGGGAACACAATAGGAAACTCACAAACAATAGGAAAAGAGTCAAGCGACGGACTCTTTATACTAGCATCACAAACATAAGTGAGATAGGACTTAAAATACCTAGAGATAAGTCTACTAGAACACATATAAGAGATAATCCCCATTGGCTCACAGATACAGCTCCCTGCCACATGACTGGGGGTATGTTGGGCATGGCTAAGGTAATGGTTTTTGTAAAACAAACCATGACTGCATGATAGTGGGATAACCTATCCATGCCCAGAATCACATTAAAGTTTACCATATCAAGAATAATACGATCAGCATAAGTATCAACATCACTGATAGTCACCACACATGATCTGAATACTCAATCCATTACTAAAGAATCACCTATGGGAGTAAATACACCCACAAGAATAGATAATGAATCAAAAGACAACTCTAACCATGGTTCGTAACAAGCAAAAATATAAGAATAAGTGGATCTAGATCAAATAAAGAAAGGGTCGACTTGCGGCACACCAAAATTATACCTGTAACTTCAACATCCAAAGTCTGAGCCTCGGGTCTAGCAGGTTTTATATATTTGACCACGTCTACCACCTAGTTGGGAACCTGACCGACCTCTTATCCTACCTTCCTGAGAACCTTCTTAAGTACCTTAGAAACCACTCTTATGACTATAAGAACCACCTTTAGCTGAGGGGTGAACTACTCTAATAGAAGGAATAGTCTTAAGTTGAAACAACCATTATCCCATGACTAGGGCAATCATTAAAATAGTGACCAGAGAGTCCATAAGTAAAACAAGAAATAGGAGTTGAACCAGAACCAATAGATCCGACTAACCTAGAATGACCACCGTATCTAGAATAACCAGAAAATAAACCCCTCAAAGATTGACCAGTGTCCTTATTAGGGAAATCTCAAGCACTAGACTGACCTTCATTAGTAATTTGAAGAGATACCTGAACAGGTCGACTAGGCTGACACTGAGGTTGATAGTATGGATGCAGAGGATACCCACTCTGAGAACTTCTATCTCTGGGTTGGAAACTATAAAGGATCCCATTGAAGATACCCTGAAACCTAGGCATCTTATCACGACCCTCATGGTGTATCTCCTTTATCACTATATCAAGATTTGAAACCTCAGCAAAAGACCTACCCACAGCGATCAAACTTTGAGTGGGCATACGAATGGAAAGCCTCAGCCTTTAAAAAAAGAAGCAAACTCCCTCATACTCAGTACCTAGAATAGAAGTTACATGCCTAGCCAACTCATAAAAATGATCCTCATACTCTGCAATTGTCATAGAGCCCTTCTCCAATCTAGAGAACTGATCTCTCAAATAATCTTTAAGGTTGCGAGAAATATACTTCTCCAAGAATATCTTGGAGAACTAAGTCCATTATAAGGGAGAAGATACAGTTGGTCTATAATCCATATAACCTCTCCACCAATGATAAGAAGACAAGTCTAACTAAAATATAGTGTAATCCATACCACGATTCTCAACAAGGCACAAACTATGAAGCCTATCCACACAAGTAATCAAGAACGCATTGCATCCTCTCTAGGAGCACCAAAGAATCTCGACGGAGCTAATCTCAAGAATCTGCCCAACATCTTCCGCTCTTCAGAAGACATAAAAGGATGAGCAACCACCGGCTAGGTGACTATCGATTGAGCAACTACTGATACAGGAGGAACCTCAACTCTAGAATTCACAGCTATAGGTTTCACCCCCGCCTTAGTACAACTCTGATTTTTAGACTATGCATCACCAGGTGCCACACCACCAACTATACCTCAAAACCAAACCAATGTATCTCTGAGCACCGATGAAGAAATAAACCCTAGTGGAGCTTCGACTGGTGCCTGTCCCATTGCTGGCTCTGGCGTAAGAATCTTTAGCTCTGGAGCAAAAATAGGGTCTGGGGAAGGTAGCCTATCCTGTCCCCTAGCTGGGGATATATCACAAGGTTTTCTATGACCTCTAGGTCATCCACAAATAAGAGAAGGATCCTTAGGATCGATCTTGGTACCCTCATCTCGTGTAGTGGTAACACGTTTCCTAGCCATCTGTGAAAGAGTAAAGTCAAAGGAATACTCTACAAACCAACTTAGACTCTTAGCACAATATAAGTGAAAGAAGTGAAGAACTCCTAAAAATGTCCCATAGCCTCTCGAAGATAGGAAATGTACGTCAATGTTTTGATCAGCAGGACTCTTCTAGACACTTGCTCTTGTACCAACAAGACTGATGAAACCTAGGCTTTGATACCAATTTGGCATGACCCAATTTATGAGTCATAATGGAACCTACCAAATCTTGCCAGTAGGAAAGCCGATACCATAACCTAGAGCTAATAAAATGGGTTAATTTGATAAGGAATGCCCAACATAGGCCAATTTCAACAAACACAAGTTATAAATAAATGAAGTCTTCTAAATAGATAGACAGCAAAAAAGATACCAATCCCAAAACCTAGTAGAGCCAGTATAAGAGCATCTAATAGTATTAATACAACTCAAGTCTAGAATAGTCAGTACATTTTTCTTGAATACTAAAGACTGAATGTAAAAGATAGAGGTAAATTAGGCAACTCAAACTCCAAGATCTCACCCTATATTTAGAAATCAATCACTATACAAACAACGATAAGAGGCGACACCTAGTACTCGAATCTGTACCAAAAAGGTACAGAAGTGTAGTATGAGTACCAAAACAATTGGTACTCAATTGGCATCGTCAATTGACTGAGCTAAATCATGATATAAGAATGATAAAATGTAAGATAATAAAAACTAAGTCAAGGTACAAAATTAAACCGAAATCATATCAATCATCATTGTACATAATAAGTAACTAAACTGGATTAACAGTATAACATAAGGCATAAATACAAGACAATATTGTCATACATAAGAATTAGATAATTTGGAATAACAATGTATCATAAAGCATCAACCCAAGACATCACTAGTACAAAGTTGGCTCCCATACTCCAACTGCATAAAATAAAGATCTCATCACATCATCCCATACCACTGGAGAGTACACCTAAGAGAAATAAAAAAAAATCTAATCAATAATATATCCAAACTCTACAAGTATCATCAATCGAGAAGTTACCACACTTCTCATTTATCATCAACATTAATAATTGCACAACATGTGACAATATATTTATAACAATAAATATACCATCATTTAGACAACTATATCCTCAATACACACTACTAGCTCTTTATTGTCTAACCAATGCTTATAAACTATTCCAATTACTCAGTACCCATCAAATAACCTCTAATTGCTACTTAACAACTATTCACCATATAATCACTATTCATGGGTGAAAAACTAGTCATTTTTCACAAACTATCCAATATCTAGCAGCTAAATTCATCACTAAACCATATTTATCAACTAGCTAATACCTATTTCTAGCTATCACAAGCTTTCTAATTACCATTTATCAAACAAATGTCGATCACCAATTATTCATTATTCACCTAATTGACTAAACATCATTTGCTAACTAGAATCACTAATTCACATATGCTCATTTGGCAACTAGTCATCATCATCGACTAAATTATTTTTATCAACTAATCATCTTTGCTATAAGTCTTTATTTATGCTAAACATCATTAAATAATCATTATTACTAGTCGTCAATACCACTAGTCCTCATTATTGCTAAGGTTCTACTATCCATAAGGCATTATTAACTTCTTAATTAATATTCACCACTAATCATCTTGTCAGCCTTAAATTAACAACTATACCACTTTATACTTTTATCACTAGAAAACTATAATCGGCATCTCTAATATCAATATTATACCCTACTACACATGAGCATAAATAACATATATTTGCCATACATAAGGATAGTCAGACTCAAATCAGTAGACGTACACATAGGCATATCAATAATCATCTTCTGGCCTTGTCGGGTACAGTTTTATTGTCATAATATCCTCCAACCTTTTTGGTTATCATCATATCATCATAATATCCTTGGTCCTTGCTGAATATTATCATAATATCCTCTGCCCTTTCTGGGAATCATCACAGTATCCTTTGGCCTTGTCGAGTATCATCTTATCATCATAGTATCCTTCGTCCTTGTCGGGTATCATCATATCATTATAGTATCCTCCAACCTTGCTTGGTATCCAAATATTATAATAATATCCTCATTAATCAATAATAAAGAGCAATCCCCATAAGGTTTAAAGTAAAGGACATATCCCACAAGGTTTAAAGTAAAGGAGAAGCCCCACGAGGGCTAAAGTAAAGAAGAACCCCCACGAAGGCCAATGTAAGTAAACATAAAAGGAGAAGCAACAAGAGCATACCTCTGTAATTTATCATTCCTCATCAATGTCACATTATCAATAAGTATATATATATATATAACACAAATATTATAAACTATCATCAGTTTTTCCCTGGAACTTATATCTACAACACCGACATCTTCCTTCATCCCATGCCGGAGAGATGGGTATATAAATATGTATAATAAGGGGCAAAATCATTAGCACAAATAATCATATAATGAAGTATCATGAGTCCAAGTATAATTTATGGAATACTTCACTTAAAGTCAATAAGAACGCTTGCTAGCATAATTATGTTATAGTTTTTTATACCAATAATAAAGAAGATTTTTCAATATAATTATTAGCATATTTATTAAACATGATCATGACATAAATAATAGCATAGTAAACGACCCAAATACTAGCCTAAACAATGGCATAGTCAATAACATAGCAAGGGAATTATCAAAAGTATGATCAATGGCTCATCATTGCATCACTAATAGTCTAGTCAATTAGACCATGAGCATACCTATAGAGACATCATGAGCAATGGACCGTTAGTAGCATATTCATTGGCGGTAATTTATCACTAACTTGAGCAATAGAAAATCCATGGCATAATCTATAGCTTATTCATAACATAGTCAATAACATAACTTATGGCTTAGGTCGTATCATAGTCAAGGATTCATTTAATAGCATGATCGTTAGCCCAATTAATAGACAATCACAATAACATAATCAATAGCTCATCATAAGCTTAAGACAATAAAACATACATAAGACATAATCACTTAAGCATTATTTCCAATGTCGTTAATCATAACCAACAAGTAGCAAGACTAGTCAATATTGCCTCATAAGGGCACTCTTTAGGAATTTACTATGTGTCCAAAGGTTCTATAGATCTAATCTTCAATATTGTCATAAGGTTGGTCTAAGAGCCCACTTCTAGATCCTCAAAATACATTCTAAGTCAATTTCTATCTCAGACTAGGCTAAGGTATCTAAATTAACTCTTTGATATATTGCAAGCCACAATAAGACCTAAGGTATATATTCTACTCAAGTAAATTTTACTAAGTCCAATGGAACTAAGGCAACCTTTATTAGTATAAGCATTTAAGGCCAACTTACTCTAGGTATGAGCAACTAGAGCATTTTACCTAAATTATGTAAGCTAAGGCATTCACATGCTAGGCATGAATATTGATATCTATTCCACTTAAGATGTAGGGAAACAAGTCAAGATTTTCTACTCTAAGATTCATTATAGCCTAAATGGTCCAACTAACCTAAATCTTGTATTTCATCAATCAAACACCTAAAACCTTTCCCAATCTAAGAAGATATCACAAATATACTATGACATAGCTCAATGTAACAAGGAAAATTTCTAGCCTATCTTGTCACCGAAGGAAGCTAAATAATCTGCTAAACCTTTGTTTTTCCCTTTTGAGAAGCCTCTTCAAGACGACTAGCTATCAAAAATACAATTTACTCATCAATATGAGCATAATGACTCCCATATTACACTATTGTGCTTCGGGTCCCAAAATCATATCAAAATCCCCATGTGGGTCCCGCTTATAGAAATTACATTTTTAGGACCAACCCAAAATAATGTCAAGCTCATGGAATCAAAACCCTTAAAAAATGGGTGAAAACCAATTAAACTTTGGACTAAAATCAAGCCCTATGTTATTTGGGCCTTTGGTCAAAAAATTTAAGAAAGTCAAACATGAATTTTAAGAATTCTTAACTTAAATCCAAAGAAATTTGTGAAAATATATGTTAGTCAAGCTCCCAAGTCACCCTCAAGACTTAATTTTAGGATAGCACACTCTTTTAGGGTTTCTAGATTTCAAGGATCAGTGAAAAATAACCAAAATACGGCCTAAAAGGTTATTTTATACCCATGCCAGGTGTCCAGGTAGTTCTATCACACTCCATGTATTGCAATTGCAATAGGTCAATCATAATGGCCTTTTTGTGATCTCAATAGTGTTATTGGAATGGCTCTTGTGCGATCGCACATGCACTAGCACCAACAAAACTTGGAAAGTCTTCCAAGTTTCCACCAATGCCTCGAGATTCATTTGAAATTCAAAATATATAAATTAACTATGTAATCGCACTAAATTCAACATTGTGGATGTGTTGGCAAAGTTGGATATTCAAATACGAGGTCTTTTCTACCAAATATGGGTCCCACACCTAATTTCTTAATTTTTTAACTTTTTGACCAATATATCAAAATGGGATCAGGTGCATTAGAGACCAAACCAAAGGTATACCCAACCTAAAATAGATATCCTAGAGTTATTTCCATAGTTGAAATTTGGATCTAGAATTGTTTAACTCATGTTTTCAGCCAGTGGCCTTTTGAAACCCATAAAGACTTCTAAATGGGGAATTGGCTCTTAAAACCAAATGAACTGTGCATTAACCAAAGGGTCATTTCCATTAAGTCATAAATTACTTGGTGCATCTATGGAAAGGCTCTAACAGCAAAAATAAGAAAAAATATGGAAAATGACTTGAAGGGTCATTATAATGGATTGGTTAGCTCCTTATCATGTTTTCATAAACTGTAATGCTAAAAATATGACCTTAGCTTCACTGGGTGGATCAAGGATAGCTTGGAAGTATGTACCTCATTCGTGTGCCAAGAGTGTTATATATTTCCTTCAGGCTTATCGCTTAGTTAAGAGGGGATGTTTATCTTATTTAGCTCATATTTTGTGATATTAGTGTTGATTCACTGCCTTTTTTAGATTCTATTCATATTGTCCATGAGTTCATGGATTATTCCCCTATGGATTAGGTATTCCTACAGATCGTGATATTAATTTTGCTATTTATGTTGAGTCGAGCACCAAGCCCATTGTTATTCTTCCTTATAGGATGGCCCCAACAAAGTTGAAAGAATTAAAGGATCAGTTGTAGAAGTTTTTGTATAAAGGATTTATCTAACCTAGTCATCACCTTAGGGTGTGCCTATATTGTTAGTGAAGAAAAAAGATGAGTCTATATATATGTGTATTGATTATAGGCAGTTAAATAAGGTGGAGGTTAAGAATAAGTTTCCTCTTTATCGTATTGATGATTTGTTTAATCATATTTAGAGTGATTTAGTGTTTTTGAAGATTGACTTGAGATCCAGGTATCACCAATTGAGGAGTAGAGCTTTAGATATTCTTAAGATAGCTTTTCAAACTCGGTATGGTCATTTTGAGTTTTTTTTCATGTCCTTTGGATTGACCATTGCCCTATTCATATTCATGAAGTTGATAAACTAGGTATTTTAATCATATCAACTTTTTTTTCATTATACTTATTGATGATATCTTGGTTTATTCCAAGAGTGAGGTTGGACATAAGGAGTATTTGCGAATTATGCTTCACAGATTAAGGGATAAGAAGTTGTATGATAAGTTCTCCAAGTGTGAATTTTAGTTAGAGTTGATTTCTTTCTTGGGTTATATGGTGACCAAGGATGGTGTTATGGTTCATTCGGCCAGATTACACTAGTTCGTGATTAGGCTAGACCTACTTTAACTACCGAGAGTTGGAGTTTTTATTAGTTTTGCAGGTTACTATCAGCTCTTTGTTAAGGGTTTTTCATCTATTTTAGCTTCATTGACCAGGTTGACTTAGAAGAATATTTACTTTACATGGTCTGATGCTTGTGAGGTGAGCTTCCAAAAGCTTAAGGATTTATTAACTTCAGCTCCTATCTTGACTTTTCCTAAGGAGCGTGTAGGGTTTACAATATTTTGTGATGCTTTAGGTATTGGTTTAGGTGTTATGTTGATGTATCAAGGTAAGGTGATTACATATGATTCTCATCAGTTGAAGCCCTATGAGAGGAATTACCCTACCCATGATTTGGAGTTGTGCATGGTTGTATTTTCTTTGAAGTTGTGGAGGCACTATTTGTATGGAGTCTTTTGTGAATCTTCTCAGATCATTGTAGCCTTCAGTACTTCTTCACCCAGCGAGATCTTAATGTGAGGTAGCATCATTGGCTAGATTTGCTTAAGGATTATAATCTTACTATTCTCTATAATTCAGATAAAGCTAATGTGCTTGTAGATGCCTTGGTCAGAAGTCGACTACCATGGTTATCTTGGTTCATGTTTTGATCTATGAGATGCATTTGGCCTTATAGGTTCAGTCTTTATCTAACCAAATAGTTGGCTTGATATTTCAACACTTAGGCATGTTTTGGCATTTGTGGAAGCTAGGTTCTTAATAATAGTGCAGATTTAAGCTCATTAGTTTGATGATATTGGTTTGAGAGTTATTCAAGATAAGGTGTTGGGTGGTAAGGCTAAGGAAGCCTCACTAGATTTAGATTATGTTTTAAATATTAAAGGTCAAATTTGTGTGCCGAGAGTGGGCGATAAAATTAGATTTATTTTGAAGGATGCATATTGTTCTAGGTGTTCCATCCATTTAGAAGTGACTAAGATTTATTGTGATTTGATACAGCATTACTGGTGGTATGGTATGAGAAGTGATGTAGTGGATTTCGTAGCTTATTTCCTATGTTGCCAATAATAAAAATTGAGCACTTAAGGCCTGGTGGTTTACTTCAGAGGTTATCAATTATTGGGTGGAAATACGAATGGATCACTATGGATTTCATGACTAGGTTGCCTTGCACTTCCCATGGTTCTAATAGTGTCTGGGTCATAGTGGATCGATTGACCAAGTCTTCTCATTTTATTTAGATTCAACTTTTTTCGATGATAAGAAGTTGGCTCGTATCTATATTCATGAGATAGTTTGTCTTCATGGTGTGTTATTATCTATTATCTCATATCGAGGTTCAATGTTCACATCTCACTTTTGGAAGACTTTTCAGGAGGAGTTGGGTACCCGAGTTGATCTCAGTACAGTCTTTCACCTTTGATCGATGATCAGTAAGAGTAGACTACTTAGGTTATGAATAATATGCTCTACGCTTGTGGGATGGATTTTGGAGGTCAATGGGAGGAGCATCTAGCTTTGGCAGAGTTAATGTATATAATAGTTATCATAGTAGTATTAAGATAGCTCTCTTTGAGGCATTGTCGCTCTCCAGTTGGTTGGTTTGAGGTTTTTGAGATTTTTCCTTGAGGTATGGACTGCTTTGTTAGTCTTTGGATAGAGTTCAAATCATTCAGGATAGACTTCTAGTGGCTCAGAGTAGGCAGAAGTGTTATACGGATCATAGACTTCATGTCTTGAGATTTAGTGTTAGTGATTGAGTTTTCCTTTGTGTGTCGCCCATGAAGAGAGTGATAAGGTTTGGGAAGAGGGAAAGCTTAGACCCAGGTATGTTGGACCTTTTAAGATTCTTCAGACTATTAGGGATGTGGCTTATGAGTTAGCATTTCCCCCAAATTTATCAACTGTTCATCTAATTTTTCATGTTTCCATGCTTCGATGTTATATTTTGAATGAGTCTCATGTCATTTATTAGGTGTAATGACTATTTGGGTAATTTTCCATATTTATGCTTTTTTCCACTATTTGGGTTTCTCTATAGTTGCCCCAAGTCATTTATGACTCACTGGGATCGATGATTCGGCCACCGAGCAGTTCATTTAGTTTTTAGAACCAAATTTATAATTAAAGGTTTTCACTAGTTCCAAATGGCCACCGAGCAAAAACTTTAGTGAAACAACCTTGGATTGAAAATCAGACTTTGCCAACTCATCTGGAATATTAAATTTGGTGGGCTTACTTATTTTGTTTAATCAAATTGGATTTCGGATGCATCCTGAGGCCTTGGACAAAACTTAGAATCAAATTCCAAGTTTTAGCTATCATCTATCATGGATAGTGATACCGCGATCGTGGTGGGTTGAGTTCGATCACAATGGTCGCCATCGTAGCCTCGTCCGTATGTGCGATCGCCCTTCCTGAGAGCTGAGAAAGGTCTATTTAAAGGCTCATTTGGCCATAAATTGGCCATTTTCTCTATCTTCTTGAGACCTAGAAACCGTAATATGGTGTGCTAATCACAAATTGGTCATGGTGAGTGACTTGGGAGCTTGGTTATCATCTTCTATCATATTTTCTTCAAATTTAAGTATAAATCCATTAATTTTAGTATTGGATTCTTGATTCTTGACCCAAAACCCTAAATATCTTAAGGCTTGATTTTAGCCCCAAATATGGGTAATTTGTACCAATTTCTTATGGGATATAACTCCCTAATGGTTTTGTAAAAGTGGGTTGGTCTCAGAAACTCATTTTTTGTATGTGGGACCCACTTGGAGGTTTTAGTATCATTTTGGGACCCGAAGCACAATAGTGAAATATGGGTATTGATAGAGTCGTATTTATTAGTAGAATATGGTTTTGTTAGTGTGATGGGATTTTTGGAATTGTGAAGTAAAGACGAGCATATGGTGCATGATGTGAAGTTTTATGGTTTGGCTTCGAGGTAGGATTCTGTCTACCCTTCTTCATAGATATTGTATAATATATATCATGTTTGAATTGGATGTTAGGTTTGATTATGAGTAGAATAGCTTATCCTTGTTTGTGATGTTGGGAGGTTAGATGAGGCTTTTGGACATGTAAGATGGCATATTTATACCTCTTTTGACCCTATTACCTTCTCTCTCTAGTTTAGATTAGTTGTAGCTTGGTTATGATGTAATGCTATGTTTGAGTTGTGGTTTTTAGCATTTGAACCATGGATTAAGGATTTAACCTTATTGGACTAGTGTGATAGTCTTAAAATCGTATTTTTTGTAGAGTAGACTTTAGTACCCTTGTTTCTAGATGAATCTCCTATCTAGGATTGAATGTGGTTTACATGACATCTAGAAGTTGGACTAGATACCTTAGCCTATTTGGGGCATGGTGTTCCTAATTATGGAAATTGAGGCTTAGAAGTGGGATAGTTCGACCCACTTAGTCCTAGACTTGTGTTAACCTTGTGGGCTTAGTTGTGGATGTTAGACATAGATGAGGCTATTAAACCTTAGTATAAGGTTACTTCATGATGTGTATCTTGTATTGATGTTCCTCGGATTATGGGTTTTGAGTTATGGCTATGATACTCCTTGTGGAAGTGATATTGGGCATTTAGAGATGATATTCCCCTTTAGATATGTTTGTGGCCTATAGAGATGCTATTTTCTCTTAGACTTGATGATTGACCTATAGATATACTATTTTCTCTTAGACTTTATGATTGACCTATAGAGATGCTATTTCCTTTTAGATATAATTGTTGTGCCTATAGAGATGCTATCTCCTTTTTAGTTATGATTGTTGGGCCTATAGATGCGATATTCCTCTTATATATGACAATCGCCCTAGAGAGGTGATATTCCTCATAGTCATGATATATGACCTATTGATATGAGATATCTTATATAAGAGATGACTACATGCTTATATACATGCTCATTGATATTATGCTTCCTGGATGTGAGATGCCTCCTATGTAAGAGATGATTATGTGCTTATTGATATTATGCCTCCTATATGCAAGATACCTCTTATATGTGATATGACTAAAAGTATTCTACAACTTTTAAATATGATTATTGATATGAGTTCAGATACGTATATGGGCCTAAGGCTGTGATTATAATGTTATGGCTATTTTGGATATATATATATAATTAGGCAAAGGGTTATGTTATGCTAATGATTGGATATCTAAGAAGTATTTATCATTGTAAGGGATTCTATTATAATTTATGGAGTCGTATACATGTTTTATATACACATCTCTCCGATATGGGACGGAAGAAGATGCGGTATATTGCTTATGACTTATTTGATTGGGTACTGGTGATGGCAGGCATAGATTTGGTACATTCATGATTATTGTATTGGTACTTATATGATTCTAGATGAAATATGATCTTATTATTGCTATGTTGAATTAAGGGTTAAGCTATGTGGTAGTTAATTATCTATTAGAAGACTATAGCACTTGGTGGCTAGGAATCAGATGTAATAGTTAACAAATCTTGCTTAGTTGAAATATGGTAGTTAGAGATGGTTGATATATGGCTAATGATGATATCGGTTTAACATAGGCGAAGGTTAGTGATGCTGATGACTAAGTTTATAATATTGATTTGTTGTTAAATAAGGAGTTGTGCATTAATGAGGTTAGATAATAAATGATGTTGGTAATAATAAGGTGACTAATTAATAATGATGAATAGTTGATAAATGGTTGATTAATGAATAGTCAAATGAGGATTAGTTGGTTAACGATATTTAGTGAATAAATGATGTCAGTTAATAAAAAATGGTTAGATGATCAGCGGTTATGTGTTGTTTAATAATGGTTAACGATTATATGATGATTAGTTAATAATTTGGAATAGTGGATAAATGGCAATTATGGTCTAGTGATGAACCTTGGCTATATATTAGATGTCATTTATCTAATAAATAATGGTTAGTTGCTATCACTTGAATAAGGTTAATGTTTAGACAAGTAACATGAGTCCATGTAATGACTAGTGAACTAGTGGTTTCATTCTAGATAGTGTTGGTCAGATAATAATGAGTAGTTAGGAAGTATTGTCTAGATAGATACTTTATGGTGATATGATTATTCTCTTGCGTATATTATTATGTATTCCATATTGTTAATTGTGATAATATTGATATCCGGAAAGGACAGAGGATACTACTGTGATGATATTGATACCCGGCAAGGCCGGAGGATACTATTGTGATGATATTGATACCCGTCAAGGCTGCAGGATGTTATTGTGATGATATTGATACCTGGCAAGGGCAGAGGCTACTATTGTGATGATATTGATACCCGACTATGCCGGAGGATACTGTGATGATACATTGATACCCGAAAAGGCCGGAGGTTGATTACGATGATGATAACGGTTATGGTGATTTGTGATATTGATTATGTACCTTACATTTATTCCTGCATGTGTATAGTCTATCACCAGTATGCACCTATGTCTATCAGCTGGTATGGGATGGTTGCACAAACATGGGTGAAGAATATGTCTTGTGTTCTTGTGTGTTGATTGAACCTTTCGAGTCTCAGGCAGTGGGGGTATGCATCGGCTCGGTTAGGTATGTGGTTTTCTAGAGTAGCCAGTTATTCGCATTGTTATTGATGTTGTTATTAGAATGTTATGATCATTATTATGGCTAGCTTATGACAGATTTGCCGTTGATTTGTTATCAAGATTTGAGGTATGTTTTTGGCCTCTTTTATCTTAAGATTTCATTGTTATGCACAATTATCTCATGTCTATCCATGTTAATTAGAAACCCTAAGCATGATAGTATTAAATCGTGATATTATTATAATTAGGTCTTAGAATGAGGATATGTTGATCTATATTATGCTTTGAGATAACCTCATGCTTAAATGAATATATATACATGTATAGATAGCTATATAAAGCTATGACACTACCGTATATCCCTCACTTCATTATTTATATTGTATATTCATTTCTTGACCTTGTATATTGCCAAATATATGTTTTTCACTCTTTATTCGTATATTGACCTGGGATATATGGTATAGTATGAATGTATACTGAATTTAGATGGAATGGTATTTTTCACCTTGATACTTCCTTAGTCTTGTTATGTTAGACACGTGTACTTGAATTGGATAGTTGTCCCTTGTTATTCTCATTGACTTGTTATATAAGCTCCGGACTCTTTGGTGTAGTTTTCATTCTGTTTATATGTTGTATATATCTGCTTTATCTTTGGAGCTCAATTGGAAGTTGCCTATTAAGTACCATTCGTTTGGTACTCATACTACACTTCTGCTGCCTGCAGATCATAGTATAGGTTATCCTCGTTGATGTGTGTGTCGTGCAGAGTAGCCTTGGTTCAGAGACTTAGAGTGAGCTCCTGACGTTTGGTTCATTACTTATCTCTCTCTTATGTATTAGACTAGTCTCTATATTATATGCAGAGACAAATTGTATTAGTGTAATTCTCTTGATAGTTTACTTTTGTACTCTTATTATATTTAGAAGCTCTTGTACAGATACCGCCAGGTTTTGGTATTCTATTATGTATTGATCTCTATGTCGCTTATTTTGCATTTTTTTCCTTATATTGTTGAGTAGTTCGTTACTAACCATTTTAGTCTACGGGTTGGCTTTCCTACTAGTGGGTTACGGTAGACACCATCATGACCTTAGAAATATGGTTGTGACATTGGGATTTTGTCTAGTTAGATGAGAGGTAGTCTTTTGTTAAGGATCATGTGTCCATTCTAGCCATAGATGTTAGATGGTTGCATTCTAGAGATATTCCAATGGTTAAGGTTTAGTGGATACATTGACCTATAGATGAGGCTACTTAGGAAGTTGAGTCCAATATGGTGGTAGTTATCCCCTACTTTTTGCCAATTCAAGTATTTCCCTTACCTATAGTTTGAGGATGAACTAGATTCTTAGTGGTGGGTGATGTAGCGACTTAATTTTTGGTGATTTTTGTGAATAATTCATTTCTGTATGATTTGACCATTTTACCCCTACCTGTGGTTGCTTTGTGGTATTTTGGGGGTGTGGGAATAATTGGCAAAATTCCTAATGCATTTCGGTTTAATTTGTGCAAGTTTGTGGTTTTTGGTGGTTAAAAAGGTTTTATAGTTGACTTTGGTCAACATTTGTTGTTTTGTGTGTCGGATAGAAAAATGAACTACGCCAGTAGACCCTAGCATCAATTTTAGGTTGGTAACATGGTTGGTATGGTTTTACAGCTTGTATAGCTCATTTTGACCCTTAGTTCGAGATATTGTGAAATTGGGGGGGTCAATTTTGTGAAAATGATATTTTTATGAAATCTGATGTCGCCATTGAGTCCAAAGCGTCGAATTTGATAGGGTAGCATAGTTTGTTTGTGTTCTAGGGATTTTGAATGAATCCCAAGGGGCCCACAGAGACTTGAAATTCTTTATGTTTCTGGTTGTTGCACCACTCAATTGGTGCAGCTGCTTAAGTGGCTAGTCGGTAGATTAAGCGAACTAGCTTCCACCAGTGAGTATCGCTTAAGTAACCTGTGCATCATATCCAGGTATCACAAAAGAGACACTTGGTTTTATAAGCAATGACGGCTTGAGCGACCCAGTTGTTGCTTAAGCGATGCCTAGGTGGTATTTATACCCCCATTTCATGATTTTAACTATTTTTGACACTTGGAGCTTGGGTTTTAGAATTTTTTGGTGATTTCTTCCATTTTCAAGCTTCGGTAAGCTACAAATCCCTATTTCAATTATTTTTTATTCTTGTCATTTAAATCTTGTTAAAACTTGAATTCAAAAGTGGAATTTGGGGATTTTGGCTCGAAAGTCCTAAATTAGTAATTCTTTGATTTAAACTCCTATTTCAACCCATTTTCACTTGAATTTTTCTTCTATGGCTTCCTTTAATCATGGGTATATATTTTTGGACTAAAATTCTAGTTTTAACCTTCATTTCTTAAAACAAGTTTGGGGGTTCTATTTAGACCTGACTCAAAAATAGGAAATTCCTTTTGATGCATAGATTCAATATCTGTATGTTTTAGTTGATTTCGAGTTTGTTCGTAAGGAGAAAGCTATGTGTTAAAGGATTTTTTGATCAATTTTCTACATTCGAGATAGGTTATGGCTTAACTTTCTTCAAACTGGGTTGGGTAGTTAATATTTGTATGAAATCATGTTATAGGCGTGGGAACTAATCATGGAAATGGCTTTATTATAGTTTTGTGCCTGCCTGGGGGCCTGTGTTGTTGTTATTTGGTGGTTTTGAGACATTATTTTCTATGTGTGACCATATGGGCTCTTATATAATGTTATTGGCCAGGTAATTACATAATTGGTCATTTTCTTGGTGGAAAATGTCTAAGTTGGTACTTATGTGGTATCAAATACCATTATTTTGGTATATCTTATTGTATTGGTTTATGGACAATATTGGATTCATGGATGGTTGGCATATTGAGTGGATTTTGGCTCACATGGATGGTATATTGGTTGGATTTTAAAATTCTCATTCCGGTTGGTTGTGAGCATTACATCCTTATAGCATATACATTCATGAAACATTGGTACCACCGTGGAATACTGGATTTTTCTGACAGAAAATGTGACATCTTTAAAAACCCTCTACCGATGTATGTGTAAGAGAGGAGTTATCGATACTGGATTGAAATTTTGGTATTGGAATTGGATTGTATATTTGTTGATGAACACCTCATGGGTCCTACCTCGGGAGCACAACTCGGTAGGTGTATATGGAGGTTGTGTGACAACCTCGTGCATCACATCATCATCATCTTCATTATATTAAATACATTTTGTACATTTTGTATTGTATTTTTGTTCTTGATACGATATCTATCTATTTGTGCTTTTTTCTTGTACATTTATTTTTGTATATGTGTATATTGTAGAACTGTTAGTAAAGGCGGTGTGGGCTACCAGTTGATACATTTTCTGATTGTTGGTGACGTGCCTATATTGTGTATTTTATATATTTTATTTTCTACTTTGCTCAGTCAACCTGTGATACCTACTGAGTACAAGAGGACCGTACTCATCCCTGTTGTGACCTTTCGATGCAGATCTAGGTACGACCGCATTATACGGTAGCTAATTCAAGTGTTACTTGGAGTATCTTCGAGGTAATGACTGGTCTATTCTTCCAAAGTTGATCTACTACCTCTTATTCTCTAATTCATGTCTTGTTTTGTATTCAGAGACAAATTATGTTCCTTTTTGGACTATCAATTGTATATTTTGACTTTTAAATGTATTTAGTTGGTTCTTACACTATAACACCGAATTTTGAGAGATTTATGGTATCTTTGTTTTGTATTTTTTTGCTATTATGGTATATATGTGGTTCGGCTTCGTTCTAAAATCCTTGCCTTGGGTTTTGGTATTGTTTTCTCATTTTATCTCAATTTGGATGATAGGCTTACTTGGCAAGACTTGCCGCAATAAGTGTCATCATGACCCTTGGTTTTTGGATCGTGAAAAATAATAATAATAATAATAATAATAATAATAATAATAATAATAATAATAAGATAACAAAAGAGATGAATGCACATAATCATCTCCAAGGCCCTCCATCAGCACCCCTCATTTATAGATATCTCTTGAGTCTCACATGATAAAGTTGACCCAAGTTCAAACTTCCAACCCATACATAGACAAACTAGCAATAAAGGACATTTTCTTGGATATAGCTCGCATACCTCAGTAAATATTAGTGTGAGGTGATTCTCCCAATCATTAAGAGTAGGATAGTCTCTAGGAAAAAGTTTTCTATTCATGAAGTCCTGCAGCAATGTTGTTAAATACGCACAAGAGAATTATATTTATAAAACTATAATATTGATAACTAACATCGCAGGGAAAATATTTCGGTACAATTAACATATTTCTTATTTCAATATAAAATACATAGGGACGTCAAGTGCATACACCACATACTGCTCAAACCTTCAAACATCCTTTTGTTTTTCTCATTTCATGACTGACAAATTTTAAATACCTAGCAGCTCTTACTATCTGTTCAAAATAGAGATGTTCAAAAATATTTTACGAGGAGTCAAAGATAACCTACTTATCTACTACATTTACCTTGTAGGCTCCAGTAATTTTTTTTTCTTAAAAATATCAGAAGAGCATCATGTTGGAAATAGGTTGAAAGACAGCAATTGGTTTGTTCTTGACCATTCCCACTGACTAATTGGTCTAAATATATAGTTCTCCAGTGTAGCTTAGAGCATATAATCAGATAGATTTCCTCATGTAATCTCATAATTTAATTTAAGTTGTAACTGCGAACAAACTAAAGACCAGTTAAATAATAAAAATGCATAATCTGGAATAATACTCAAGTACACATAGTCAACTGCTTTTATTCATTAGTACTAAATGTCTTTTCAAACAATTTACAGTTAGATTCACTTTGTCATGGAAAATCAAAAAAGACTTGTAAGAAAAAAAAAAACAAAATATGCTTAGGAAGAATCAAAAATGAGGAAAACATTCTTCAGATAACAATGGCATGAACTTTGGTCCTCTATTTTTTGTCATACATGTTACATTTCTTCTTTAGTACTTCTATGATATGGACTTAAAATTTCATGTTTGAAAAGATATATTCTTTACGCACTATAATATTAGAGTTTAACCTTTTATGCCCTATAACTAAAAATTCATTTGTAAATTATAAAGTACTTTTCTTACTCTATATAATTATGATGAATTTCAAAGCATTTTCACTACATATACAAATCAGGAGAAATGTAAAGGCATATTGATTCACAAGAATATAGATTTAATAAAGTTAAATAAAAAATAAGTATCAAATACTTTACTTCATAACGTCATTCGATATTTTTGGTATGACAACTACGTCATTCAACATTAATTTGTGTATAATAGATTTTGAGAGAAGTTCATCTTCAATTACAAAGGAATCTATGGGTAAAGGATTGTTGGTGGATGAAAATACTTATTCAACTAATTTAAATATGCAATATAGTGATATACCAGGTAAGTCATTAAAAGAACACAATAACTCACCCTCTTAAATACAACTTCATTAGTTTAAAAATTCATGCATCAAGGACATATGCTCTTAAACCAACAAACTCTTGATGAAAATGTAGATGAAGATATGTTTGAAGGTTTGCATAAAAAAAAAAAAACCATAATTGATATTGTTAAACTATATTAAGAAATTTAATATAGTTAACTTCTAAATTTATTATTTTACTATCATTATTTGTAGTAGATAAAATCGAATAATGGACAACTAACAATGAAGGTAAGTATGTTTTTTATTACATTTACTTATATATCATAATTTGTGCTTTATTTACAATAAGTATGATAATTGTATTCATATTTATTATATTTTGGCAATAATGGGTTATTGGAACATAGAAGATCCTACTTGTGAAGTGAATACTGCGGGGCCTACTTCTAGTATGAAGAAAGAATTGAGAAGAAGTATAAAATAAAAATTAGTATTCACTTTGTGTTGTGGTAGTGGAAAGATCAAGATACCAAATCCAAAAAACCTCCTTCTGTTCTAAAGGAATTATTGCTTAGATTAGGTAAACATATCCATTTATAAATCATAAGGAAACATCATCGTCTACACATATATAAGGTTTAACAAACTCAAATTTTATGCAAAACTCAAATTATATGCAGGAAAAAAAGTAATCATTTCTGAGAGAATATTCAAACATATAATTCCATATTTTCTTTTCCATAAATAGGAGGAAAAGTAGATGAATATATTAATTTAACAAAGAGACCAAGAACATTCAGATTATCTGGGTGGAACTATTATAAAATTGGAAGCTTATCCACTGAGGGATCTTCTCTAAGATTCACACAATTGTATATTTATGATATAGAAGATGAGTGGGCAATAGAATTCATGCTATTAGGTGATTATTGTTATTATTGTTCAATAAAATATTTAAGGAAAGGCTTAAATTTACCCCTCTACTTTGGAAAATTCGTCAAATATACCATTCATCATACTTTAAGGTCAAATTTACCCTCGCCTTCATACTGTAGGGCCAAATGTTCCCCTCTACTTTGAAAAAATAGCTAAATAGATGCTTCATCGTACTTTGGGGTTAAATTTGCTTTTGTTGTCATAATTTGGGGAAAATTTACCCTCGTTGTTAAGAAACTCTTCACTTATACCCTTCCTTTAACAGAAAGCCTAAATAAACTTTAAATGGCTTATCTTTTAAAAATAAAAAACACACCCTAGTCTAACCTGCCTGATCCGACCAACAAAAAATATACTCTCCCCCAATATTATTGGTCAGATTTTTCCAACAAATGAATATACTTCTATTTCAACGTGCAACCCTAATATGTTGTTTACAAATAAAAAAATAAAATGGAATGGTATAATGCAGAAGCATGAAACTAGAGAAAATGTCTATTACAAACTCTGCTCTTGTTCCATTTGTGTTCAAATTTCAAAATTTGGTTATGCAATTCTATGTGCATTTGGATTCTAGAATCAATGGATATTTTCTGAGCAAATGACATGATCAAAAAAATTATGTAGAGCTAAATTGGATGTAAGGAAATAAGAATGAAGAGACGTCACGATTGGCACATAAGGAGACCTCTTAATCCCATCATCTAGATAAATATACATTGAGCTAATTTGTTGCATTTGACTGCTAAGTGCCATTTTTCATGAGCTCTGCATTCATTTTTTCATGAGCTCTGCATTCATGCAGATCCATGAACTCGAGGAGGGGTATATTTGTTTGTGTTTGCACTAATACAAATTATTTTTTTATGAGCTATGCACTGATAAATATTCAGTGGCTTGATATTGTTGGGAAAATTTAACCAACAAAATTGAGGGGGTCTGTATTTGCTTGTTCTTTTTTGGTTTCTTAAGTAGGGTCAAACGGGTCAGATTAGGACATGTTTTATTTAAAAAAAAAAGAGAATTTAATGTTGATTTGGAATTTGTTATTAACAGAAGGGTACAGGTGAGAAGTTTCTTAACAACGAGGGTAAATTTGACCCCAAAGTATGACATCGAGGGTAAATTTGGACTTTAAGTATGACAAAGGGTATATTTAGCAAAATTTTCAATGTAGGGAGGTAAATATGACCCCAAAATATGACAGTGAGGGTAAATTTTACCCAAAAATATGACGAAGGGTATATTAGCCAATTTCAAAGTTGATGGGCAAATTTGACCCTTTTCTAATATTTAATTATGATTTTCAAAAAGAATAATGATTTTAGTTTATTTCAATAATTATTTTTCTTGCAGTCATGGTGCAAGTAACAATAATATTCATGATGAAATCATGAATGATGTGAAGCAAATGATAGATGAACACAATGTGTTGGCAGTCTTTTAGAATGGTTAGAAATAGATTTCAAGCAGATCAAAATTCAAATTTGCATCTCAGATTAAAAGACAAAAGGAGCTCTAATGGAAGAAGATACAACTTACCATCAGTTTTAGAGGTAGATACTTTGATAATTGGTGATTTGAACCAATAAGGTCTAACAAAGATATTGTTATTAACAGTCAATTTGGACACTTCAGAGGATAAATAAGTTGAATACATCATACTTAGATTTGCAACATCCTCTGTTTTTACCATATGATGAAGATGGATACAGAGAAGATATTCTTTTAAATGTTAATGATGAATCAACTGGTGGAAGAAAATGTTCTAGAAATCATGAATACTTGTCATATAAAATTCAAGAAAGATAGCATGAAGTTCTAATAATTGTATCATCTAAAAGATTATTTCAGCAATTCTTGATTGATGGATATACAACGATGGAACTTTTTGGATTGAAGTTCATTAGACTTAATCAAAAAGGTTGAGATCAGACTTTTATAAGGAATTAGATGAAATTTTTTTGAGAAGAGACATAAAACCTTCTTCTCAAGGGCATGGAGTTATACTCTTTTCCTCATTCACTAGAGGGGCACGTTACATATTGCAATTACTAGGATGCCATTAAAATCTACAAATGGGATGGATACCCTGATATTTTTATCACATTTACTTGCAGTCCAAAATGGCCAGAGGTTACTAGATTTATGAAGTGTAGGGGGATTGTATCCTGAAGATCATCCGGAATTTTTAACAAGGATTTTCAAAATCAAATTGGATTAGTTGATAAAGGACTTACGAGACAATAAAGTCTAGAGAAGTAAAATCATGTACAAACATTATGTTGTATTACAATTATTAAATAATCTTTTTAATTATTAATAAGCTATTATTATAATCATCAACATAAAAAAAACAAATACTTATCTAATATGTATTTTTATACAGTAATTTATACTATTGAATTTCAAAAAAGTGGATTGCCTCATGCATATATCCTACTATTTCTCCATAATAAATGTCCAAATAGCATGGATATAGATGAAATTATTTCAGCTGAATTAGTTGATAAATTAGTTGATACTCTTTATTATGCAGTTAATACAAATTTATGATGCATGGACCATGTGGTTTTGTAATGAAATCTTCTACTTGCATGCAAAATGACAAATATACAAAGCATTTTCCGAAAAGTTGTGGAATCAACCACGATTGATAAAGAAGGGTATCCTATCTATAGAAGAAAGGACGATGGCAGATCTACTAAGAGAGCGGGTATTGATTTGGATAATAGGTATATTATGACACATAATAAATTTTTACTATTAAATATGATGCGCATATTAATATGGAATGGTGAAATCAATCAATGTCCATTAAATATTTTTTAAGTAAGTTAATAAAGGACATGATCGTGTCAATGTTGCTTCTCTAAAATTGGAAATACTTCTAATACAAGAGTCGTTAATGAAATAAATATGTATTATGATTGTCGATAAATATCACCACATAAAGGACCTTGGAGAGTTCATAAATTTCCAATCCATCATAGAGAACCACCTGTATAATGGTTATCCTTTTATCTAGATGATAATCAAAATGTCATTTTTTTTAGATGATGATCTAATTGATATAGCAGTCAATAGACTATTTATAATGACATCAATGTTTTTAAAGTAGTTTAAGGCAAATAATGACTTTCCTAAAGCAATACAACTAAGGTATGCAGCATTCCCCCTAAAGTTTATGTGTAAGGAAAGAATAGGAGTATGGAAAAAAAAGAAAAACTTCTGCCTTTTCTATTGAAAAACTTTTCTTTGTTCCACCATGATATATTGAGCAATATTACCGTAGATTCTTTCTGTTGAATTTTATTAAAGGTCCAACATCTACTGAAGATCTCAAAAATATCAGTGATTATGTTTATAAGATATTCATAGATGCATGTGACAGAGAATATGTGGATGCTACAGTGGAAGAAAGTAATTGAGGAATGTCATCATACCTAAGAAAATTATTTGCTATGCTACTTTTATCAAATTCAGTGTCATATCCAAAGATTGCTTGGTAATCAATGTGGCATTTACTATCAAAGATATCCTTTATGAAAAAAGGAGAGTTTTAAATAACGTAGGTACTTAAATAAAGCTTCCAATTTCTTTGCATACTTATATACAAATAATACATATTATTTTATTAACTTAAATTTGATGATAGATGATAGTATACACTTATATTATCTAAAAATGGATGTCATTGATCATATCTTTCATTAACTATTTTTAAACACAACTTTAAATATATTGTAATTAATTTTAATAAGTTGTGATGCATTCTATAAAGCTAACCTGACTGGTGATGATTTGAAAAATCATTTCTTGCAAAAGATAGAAAACTTTTTAAAAGGTTGTGGAAGAAATTCTCTTGATTTTCCAATAATATTGATGTCTGTTTATATGAGAAAGAGGTTGATAACAACAATAGATTAATCTCTGATGAAATGTGTTACAATTGATGCACTTTAACAGTGGCAAATTAAAAATTAATTGAGAATTTGACAGATGAGAAGAACTCAGTGTACAAAAAGATAATAGCAGATGTGAATAAAAACAAGGGTGAAATTTTTTAATACGGTTTTGGTGAAACAGGTAAAAATTTTATTTGGAATACTTTGTCTAATGCCATAAGATCTAAAGGAGATATTATGTTAACAATTGCATCTACCAGAATTGCATCTCTTTTATTACCAGGTGGTAAAATATCTCATTCAAGATTTGTAATTTCACTAAGTATAACTAAAGATTCGACATGTAATATCAAGTAAGTTACTCCTTTACCAAATTAAATTATCAAGACAAAGTTGATTATCTTGGATGAGACACTAATGATGCATAGATAATGTTTTGAAGCTCTTGATAAAACTATAAGAGATATTCTTAGGTTCAAAGATTCATATAATTCACAAAGACCGTTTGGATATAAAACAATTATTTTTGGATGAGACTTTAGACAAATATTACTGTAATACCCCGATCGTTTCTTAAGCCTAAATTCGTCTTTTGAGTGGATGTGTATGACTTCCAAAGTGATTGATGTTTAAACCATGTTTTATTTCTTTAATTTCTAATTTTTTCATGTAGAGCATTGAATAAGCTTTCCATCGATACCAATTTCATCAAAATCCGACATTAGATGAGTGAGTTATGGTTGTTTTACTCAACGGTATCAGATCGCCCAGGTTTGACGGTCGACCTGGTGGACTGTCAGGTCCCTGATGGACCTTCAAGTGCCCCTTAAAGCCAATGAAGTGACTCCTTTTTCAGGCCATCGTGCGACGGCCAAGTTGGTGGATCGTCAAAAAATTTACGGACCGTCAAGGGGTCCGTCAGGTCGAGACAGAATGTCTCATTTCTTAACCTCGAGTGACGAACAACTTGGTGGACCATCATTTTCCTGACGGACCGCCACTGACCATCACATCGAGGCAGAACATTCCAGTTTTGGCAATCGAGTAACGGACGATCTGGTGGATCGTCAGGAGACTTGACGGACCATCAGATCGATCGTCACAGGCCCCGATCAGTGAATTTTAGCTTTTTTCAAAAGGACATTTTGGTCATTTCTACTCCATAAGATATTATATATATATCCTAGTAGAGAATATCCCTTCATTCTTCTCCTTTCCTCTTCCAAGAAATATCTAGAATCTAGGGTTTTTCCAAAACTCAATAATCCAATCTTCTTCCAAATAACTTCAAGAATCTTCCATAGAGATTCAAAGTGATTCAAGAATTAAGTTCCTCAAGTCAAAGGCAACAAGGATCTTGGTCTACAAGTGTGATAAAGAAGTTCCAAACAAGTTTCTACATTTCCAAAATCATAATTCAAGGTATGTGGGGTTTGAACAAGAACACTCATTTCGTTCTTGTGCCTAAAGATTTACTTTCTATTATTGATTTACATGATTTTGCAAGTGGGTTTACACCCAAATTTCCTTATGTATGATTTATGAGACTTGAGTTGAATAATCTTGATATTTATGATTATTTCACCATCATCCTTCTTAAATTGAGTATTTATTTCATGAGATGTATATTGTCATTATATAGTGATGATTTCTACGTAATTTATGATAAGTGTCAAGATTTGTGTTTTTCTATGAGAAATTTGTCTATTGAATATATATATATATATATATATATATATATCGATATTTGAATTGAAAGTCAAGAATGAGTTTGATGATGTTTCCTTGAAGCTTTGCCACTTGAAATGATTTGATAAGCAAATGTACTTGATGTTGAGAAACATTATTTGAATTTGAGTCGAGTTAGGAATCCACATTCATATATGATTTACCGATGAGATATACTATTGTTTTGGTCATCATGATAGGCCCATGAGTTTATATTGATTGAGGTGGATTTCCTAACGCGTTCTGAGCTGAGTCTGGGAGGAGTATTTAGCACCGAGCGGGAAATTTGGTATTTTCCCAGAACTACGTGCCATCGTAGGATTGATGTTGATAGTTATGGGCCAAAGGCCGAGTATGAGATTGTGATAATGAGATTGAGGTAGTACTCCCTGGCAAGAGTACGACACCCCTGCCAATGTGGGGTTCTCTCCTTAGGAGGGCAAAACGTTGGACTCCATTCGACTCACATGGTGTAGTTATGTCGGTTATAAGAAACTCCCACGTCCATAATGATCTAAGTACCATGAGTTACCGAGTCACTCTAAGTCATGATTCAAAGAGTTTGAGTTGAGTTAAATGATTTATGGGATTTATGAAGCATATGTTATTACTGATGACTTCCGGAAATGATGTTTTAGATAATTCAAGCGAAGAGAGTTATTATTGTCAGCATGCATGATTTTCTTATACATTTATGATATTATTTAAAATATTGCATCCACCCCCACATACTCAGTACATTCCCAAGTACTGACTCTCATACTCTTTTGTACTCTATATTTCCTCATGATATAGGTTCAAGTGCTCAGTCTCAGCAGCGACAGTGATCTTTGAGTACCTTCATCTACATTTCTACGGTTGGTGAGTCCTCATGGTTCGAGGACCTTTGTCTCCAATTTTTTCTGGTTAATAGATGGTTGTTTACTTTCAGTTCAGTACGAGTCAGTTAGGGATCTATCCCAATGGCTCTTCAGTCCTATGTAGTAGAGGCTTTGTCAGACTAGTGTAATAGCGTGTACAGAGATTTTAGTATTTTGTTTGTACAGGGCAGTATTACTTCATGTTTCAGTATGTTCATGACATGGTTATTCCTCTTTATCTTAGCATGATTTGCACTATAATGAGTTCTGAAAGTGATGACAAGCTTAGAGGGTTAGCTTGAGGCCACGTGTGGCCTTGAGTACCATGTGACGTCTTGGGGTAGGTTCTTAGGGCGTTACAATTACCTGTCATCATAAAATGTACTAGAAAAAATATTGTTAATGCAACTCTTAATTCTTCATATTCATATCCTCATTGTCAATTATTAAGATTATAAAAGAATATGAGATTACAATGTAATGAGTCCACATCTTTATGAGTTAAGAGATTTTCTAATTGGGTTTTGGCCATTGGAGATGGTAGGATTGGAAGTTCATTTGACAAAATTAAAAAAGTTCTTATGACAAATAATCATCGAATAAATAAGTCTATTGATCCAAAATCAGTTATTGTCAAAAGTATGTATCCAGTTTTCATTAATCATTGCAATTATCTAGGATACCTATAAAAAAGAGATATTCTTGCTTAAACCCTTGATATGGTAGAAGCAATCAATTAATATATGATTTTTATCAATCGTAATCATGAGAAATGATATTTGAGTTCCGATAAAAGATGCAGCTCCGATCATACTTATTAAGCTTTAGAACATGTACACACACTAGAATTTTTGAATGCTATTAAATGTTCTAGAGTTTCAAATCATGCTATAACTTTAATGGTTGGGATTCCAGTGATGCTATTAAGAAATATTGCTCAATCAGGGGGATTTTATAACAAAGCAAGGTTGATTGTAAATAAACTTTGAAATCAACTAATTGAAGACAAGGTCTTATCTAGAAAGATAGTTAGACAGAAAGTGCTTATTTCAAGAATGACCATAACTCCATATGATGCTAGAATTTCATTTATGTAACGACCTAAATTTGTGAATTTTCTATTTCTATGTGCTCTGACCATATTTCTTTTTCCTATAGTTGTTATATGTTTCTTTTGAGGTCTGGAGATTGTTGGCATGTTTCCCCATGTGATCGAGAAGGATTTTTTGTGAGTTTGTGTTTTTAGACTCTTAAGAAGCCATATAATTGACTTCGGATAAGATTTGTTGTTTTGAGTATCAAATGGCAAAATGGACTGTTCCAGAAGATCCAAAATGTTGAATTTAGGCTAGGAGTGGGGTTATTTTAGTTTTGAGATAGTTATATTGCATTTTGACCTTTTTTTGGAAAATAATGAAATAGGGTCTCAGGTTTAATTTATTGATAACAATTTTTTTTCAAAAATCAAATGTCACCATTGAGTCTAGAACATTGAAATTAGCCTAGTAGCATACATGGTTTGTTTTTATGGGGACCCAATCAAATCCCTAGGATTCGATCAGAGCTTGGTAAGCTTGTACCAAAATTAGCATTTGTTGATCTCTAGTGTAGCTGATATTGAGGAGTTACTTATGACGGTTATGTAATTAGTTCTATTCTAAGGGTTATGGTATAGAAGGATTCTTGGGTATAGCTTGAGATACGGTTATTTAGTATAAATTCGATTACTTATTATCTTGAATACACCCTTTGGGCTTATGGGGGTTCACATTGGGTCATTAACTTTTCCGCACTTACTGGCTTATGTGTAATTCCCCAAAGATAACCACTTGACATCACACAATGCTTATGACTATGAATAGCCCCAACCTAACCCATGATATCTACTCAACACTAAACTCTCATAAATGTAAAATTAAAACACGAGCAAAAATTGCAGAAACTTATAATTGAGTTCAAATAGATAAAGAATCTCAACCAAAACACTATAACTCATTAACTTTCAATTCTATAAAAAAATTGATAGAAACACCATGTCTTAATTCTTCAGTGGAACCCTTTTGTTCCTATTAAGTCCCCTTCATGTCGGAAGTAGTTTCTACAACTCTTTTTTCTTCACTTTCCTCTCTTTCTTATATTTTTAAGGATTCTTTTAGTTTCTTAGTAAGAATGGGTGAGGGTATTCTGCATAAATAGTAGACATAGGTAATAAATAAGAAAATACTAAAGATCCAAGCCATAGAATTTCTCAATTCTAATACAAGCTACTTAATAGATTAAATGTACTTATTCGATGTAATAGAATAATTTTGCTCTTGACAAGACTCTAACTAAAATTGAAAAGCCACTAAGACAAACTCCAGCGACCCAAACTGAATGCTGAATAATTGAAATATCTACAATAAACATCTGGAACCATCGTAAGCTTGGCCCTCAAATTATGAGGACTCGCCAATTGTTTAAATATATAAAGTGGTGTCCGCGGTTAATCCTATTACTGAAGACGAACACTAGAAGCTGCATTATTAAACAATGTTTCCACACAGACATATATGTTGTAATTACTTCTGGAATATACTGAGTATCTGGGGGTGAATACAATAAGTAAATCTAAAGCTGAACATAATTTCAAATCATGCATGCTAAGTGTAAAAGGACTCACCTTGATCATAAGACTGAAAGTTGAAATCTCATAAAGAATAACACATAAAACAATAGTTAAATAACAATTATAAGTCATTACACTTAGTTAATAAAATACTCTTTTCTGTGGGAGATTCTCGTAATCAATATAAACCGTGCGAACAACATGGAGTCTGATGACTCAATCCCCTATAGAAAGGGCATCATGACTCAAACCCTCATTGAAATGGCCCAGTATACCTTGTCAGGGTATAAAATCTAATTGTGGTGATCACCTGAACATGTTTGATTGGAGAAGCTGAATAATATAACTAACAGACCCATTTGGCAAAGCTGAAATAACTAATGGTGACACATAGTTTTTGGGAAATAGGATGCACTAATCCCATATTCTCCTCTCGATTCTAAATACTACTCCCATAATCATACTATTGCTCATATTATATTTATGAAGTTCACCTCAAAATTGGCATATGAGTAGATAAGTCTAAAAATATAGTATGTCATTATTCTATCTCAAATTCTTGGTTTTTTATGTGAATTTCATTGCTTGTCCAAAATTGCAAATAAAACTAAAACTATGATTATACTACAATGCTTTTGAAACTCAAACTAGTAAACTTGAACTTCTTATAAACTAATACTCAATAATCATATTGTAATCTTTTATTAATTCATTGGAACTTTATATCAAAATATCATAACTCACTGCTTGAAATCACTTTAGTAGATAAGCTTAAATAAGCATGAAACATATACAAAACAATGTGCAACTCAAGATTAAACATCATAAACTCAAGCATACGAAAAATAGGTATGAACCCTAGTTATAAAAATCTCAAATTCATGAGAAAAACTAAACATTAAGGAACAAGGATGAAATGTAATCTTTGTTCAAACCCCACATACTCGGGACAGTGAATTTCTTGAGGAAAACACAAATTGGAACCTTGCAGGCTTGAATTTGGTGAAAAAGTTCTCTTTTGTGTTCTTAAGGGTTTTGGTAGAAGAGAGATCATTTAATTCTGAGTTGTGAGGTTAGGTTTTGTGTTTAATATGATTGGGAAGTAGTTGTATAGGTAAAAGATCAAAAAGTCCTCAACCCAAACTAAAAGAATTATGTTTCTACGCCCTTACGCATAGCACGACTTTATCGTATCACTTTAAGGGTGTATCATGCCCTTATTGTGGCATGACAAGAGTATGTCATGTTCTTATCATGTATCTTTATTGGTTTCCACATAAGGTTGTGCCTCCCCATCGTGGAACGCCCTTAACACGGGCTCTTACTATTTTGGAGTCCCAAAATATCTTGAAATGCGTTCTAAAAATTCTAAAACACTTCATAATGGTCCTTTAATCATTCTTTATCATTATTCAACTTAGAAATCACCATTAAATATGAAGCAATACCAAAAGAAAATCAATGAAATTTTGTGGTCTAATATTATGGAGGCCAGTTTTGTAGTGATAGTTATGTATTCTTTATGTTATTATTCCAAATTATTTATTTATCTACTTGCAAAATTTGGAGCATTATTCTGGTTTTACCTTTTCATCTTAGCTTATTTATCTTGCATATTATTTGTACTTATACTATGATTTAGCTCAGTCGGCTGATGATGCCTACTGAGTACCCATGGCTTTGATACTTATTCTACACTTCTTCATCTTTTTGGTGCAGATCTGAGCACTAGTGGCCATTGTTGATGTCGTGATCATGTTGATATCAGTTCGCAAATAGGATAAGATCTCAAAGCTGGAGTTTTTCTTTTTACTTCTTTTATTTATGTCTAGTCTTTCATTATTCATTACTGATTTGTATTTGACTATTACAGTACTCATATTTCTTTTGTTAGTAGCTCTTGTACCTATATTACTATGTCATGGGATGTTATTTTCATATTACTTATCCTCTGTATTAGTACTATTATCATTATTATTTACTTGATTTATTATTGTGAGCCTTTACTTGTAAATTCCCGACATTTATGCCATTTTACCATAAAACTAGTCTATTGCTCATAGCTTTGGTCTATGGTTAGGATTACCTACTGGTGGGATAAATTAGGTGTCATCATAACTCAAAAATTAGCTCGTGACAAATTGATATCAAAGCACCAGGTTCAGCAATATTGTTGGTACAAAAGCAAGTGTCTAGTAGAGTCTCGTGGATCAAAATGATGATGTTTGTTTCTTATCTTTGGGGGGATATAGGGCATTCATAGGAGATCATCACTTTTTTCACTCATTTTGCAAATAGTCTGAGTTGGTTTTTAAAGATTTCTTTTGGTTTCACTCTTTCACAGATGGCTAGGATACATGCTACTGCTATACGAGATGAGGACCCTAAGTCCACAACTTGGGATCCTATTGTATTTCATTAATAACCAAGAGGTTGAGAACAGCTGAGGGATGCAGCTCTAGATAGAGACCAGGGTAGGGATCCTTCACCAGACCTTATTCTTTCTCCCAATCTAGAGATTCCACCACCTCAGCCAGTGGTGGGCCAAGGACTAGCCCAAGATCCACCAAGGTTTATTTCTTCCTCACTGCTTTAGGATATATTGGATTAACTCTTGGGGTTAGTTGGTAGTGCACTTTTTAATGGTGTAGAGTCTGTGGATCATACTGGTACTGAGGCGGGGGCATAACTTATAGGGCCCTCCTACACCAGTGGTTGCTCAGTCAGTGGTTACCTACCCTGCTATATTTGTTGAGGGCCATAAGATGCTGGGTAGATTCTTAAGATTGGCTCTGCCTAGGTTTTCAAGTGCTCCTTGTAAGAATGCTTATGAGTTTTTGATTTCTTGTGAGGGTAGGATCCATAATTTGGGCCTAGCTAAGACTCATGGTATGGATTAAACTACTTTTTAGTTGGATTTGGTAGCTCAGCATTAGGGGATAGGTCATATTGATTTTAGGCCAACTAGATCTCCCTCTACAACATGCACTCGATTCTCTAAGTTCTTCTTAGAGAAGTATATGACTTGTAGTCTTATAGATTGCTTGAGAGATTAGTTTTCAAGGTTGGAGAAGGGATCCATAACTGTTGTAGAGTATAACTCTTAATTTCATAGGCTGTCTAGGCATGATACTTTTATTTTACTGATTGAGTGTGAGTGGGTTTGATGTATTATTCAGGTATTGAGACTTTTTCTCTGCATGGCCACCCAGAGTTTGGTTGTTGCTGGCAAATCTCTTATTGAGTTTTTTTATCATACATAGGTTATGGAGGGGATGCATCATGATGCCCAGGGCAGCGATAAGAGGTCATGATATTAGGGTAGTTTCAGAGGGAATCGTAGTGGCTCACGGTTTAGAGGCAATGGTTCTTAGGGTAGGTAACCTCTATTTCAACCTTATCAGCATCAGGAATGGTCTAGTAGGCTCGTTCATTCTGCTCGTTAGATCACCAATGGAAGCCAGTCTAGTTACAGTGATCATCCTGGCCAGAGTAGTGGTTAGCCTCCAAGGGGTTCGTCTTCTAGTTATCATAGTTGTGATGGTTTTACTGGGTCAGCAGGATCTTCTAGTCTTACTACAGTGCCAGGGGCATGTTATGGTAGTAGGTCCTTTGGCTAGTTCTTTATATATCGCCCCAATCGCGGAGTGATGGTTTCTTTAGCTCAGAGTATTTTGCCGCTTAGGGCAGTACTTCCCCTAGCTAGAGGTGGTATGCATGGTCATAGGGGTGGTCCTTAGGGTACTCATAGAGGTCCTCAAGCAGGTAAGATAGCAGATCATTCAGAATCCTAGCCAGGTGGCGGGCATGGTCAGTTGTATGTCGTTCCTGCCAGAACTAATGCAGAGTCTTTGAATTCTACTATTATAGGTATAATTTTGGTGTTCCATCAGTTGACTTTTGCTTTATTTAATCTGGGATCCACCTATTCTTATGTATCTTCTTATTATGCCCTGCGGTTAGAATTATCTTAGGATTATTTATCTTTGTCATTATGTGTATCTACTTCCATGGGTGACTCTTTAGTAGTGGATCAGGTTTATAGATCATTTGTTGTGATTGTTTGAGAATTTGAAACTTAGGTTGATCGTATTGTGTTAGATATTATGGACTTTGATATGATTCTGGGCATAGACTAGTTATCCCCCTATCATGTAGTCTTGGATTATTTTCCCAAGACCTTTACCTCAGCCATGACTGTCATACCCTCGATTGTGTGGCAGGGATCTATTAGCTATTAGTCAGCAGGAATTATTTCTTATATTCAGGCTTGGAGACTTATTTTGAGGTATTATGAGTCTTATCTCACTTATATTTTTAATGTTAGTATGGAGAGTCCCTCACTTTACTTTGTTCCTATAGTTCATGACTTTCTCGATGTTTTTCCTACCGATCTACCTGGTTTTTCTCCTGAGCTTGATATTGAGTTTATTATTAATCTTAAGCTGGGCACCTGACCTATTTCTATGTCACCTTAATCTATGGCTCTTACTAAGCTTAAGGAGCTAAATTCATAGCTTCAAGATCTTTTGGGTAAGGGTTTTATTTGGCCAAATATTTCACCTTGGGGTATTATCATCTTGTTTGTAAAGAAGAAAGATGGTTCCTTGCGTATGTGCATTGACTACAGAAAACTTAATAAGGTGACAGTGAAGAATAGGTATCCTACGCCATGTACTTTTTTTACCAACTTCAGGAAGAAGAGATGTTCTTCAAAATTGACTTGAGGTTCGATTACCATCAGTAAAGGATTCGGGCAGAAAACATCTGAAAGGCAGCCTTCAAGACTCGCTATGTCCATTATGAATTCTTGGTAATGGATTTTGGGTTGACCAACGCCCCAACTGCGTTCATGGATTTGATAAACTGCGTGTTTCAGACATTATTTGGACTCTTTCTTGATTATGTTCATCGACGACATTTCGGTGTATTCGAGGAGCAAGGAAGAGCATATGCAGCATTTAAGGGTTGTGCTCCAGACTTTAAGAGATATAGGCTTTTTTCCAAATTCTCAAAGTATGAGTTCTATCTAAAGTTAGTGACATTCCTAGGACATGTAGTGTCTAAAGATGGAATTATGATAGACCTAACAAAGATTGAGACTATTCATGATTTGGTTAGGTCTATATCTCTATCTGAGATTCATAGCTTTATTGGTTTGGTCAGTTATTATAGGTGGTTCATTGAGGGTTTTGCTACTATTGTAGTGTCGACCAGATTGACTCAAAAAAGGTTCCTTTCCAGTGGTCTGAGAAGTGTGAGTCAAGATTTCATAAGCTTAAGGGATTTCTCACTTCAGCTCTTATATAGGGTATTTTTGTAAGGGTAAGGTATTCAACCTATTTTGTAATCTTCTGATGTTGGTTTAGGTTGTGTTGATGCTGCAGGATCGAGTTATTACTTACGCATCAAGGCATCTAAAGGTGCACGAGCACAACTACCCTACTCATGATTTAGAGTTGGCGGTACTAGTTTTCACATTTAAGATTTGGAGGCATTTTCTTTATGGCATGCATTATGAGATCTACACGGATCACCATAGTCTTCAACATCTTATGACCCTGAGGGAGCTTAATTTTAGGCAACATAAATGGATGAAGTTTCTTAAGGATTATGGCATCTCTATCTTATATCATATGTGTAAGGTGAATGTGGTAGTGGACTCCTTGAGCCAGAAGGTAGAAAGTATAGGTAGTTCGGCTTCTATCCTAGTCTCTCAAAGGCCGTTGGTATGGGATATCTAGTACTTATCCAACTTAATGGTGTGACTTGATATTTATGACCTTAGGAGGATTCTTACTAGTTTTAAGATGAGGTCTACCTTATTTAAGAAGATTTGGAGTTACCTGTTTGAGGATATGAGACTTGGTATTATCTGTGACCAGGTATTGCATGGTGAGTTTGAGAGGGATACCTTAGATTCAAGGGTATTCTGAGATTTGATGGTTGTATTTTTTTACTAATGGCTGGAAACTTGATTCAATCAATTTTGCGTGAGGTTCACAACTTTAGATATTTTATTCACCCGAGTACATCTAAGTTGTATAGGGATTTGAGGCAGCATTAATGGTGGAGTGTCATAAAAAGATATATGGAGGACTTTGTAGCCTATTGTCTATGTTGTCAGCAGGTGAAGGCCGAGCATAAGAGACCTGGTGGCTTGATTCATAAGTTGCCTATTTTTGAGTAGATACCCCTCCAGTTCCTTCACTTGCTTCGGATGATCCTTGTAATTCCAGTGTACTCCTCTGGTGGCTGACCCTCTTTATGCACCACCTTTTTTTAGAACAACACCACCTTTTTAGTCTACTAACCCACCTCAGTCTTCTATGATCATGTTTTCCAAGGTTGTTTCTATGACTTTGGAAAATAACAATATTATTACTCGATTGGTAGAGGACATCCCTTGGTTCATTCACACCACAATAGAGCAGAACCTTGCACCTCTTTATATTTGGATGGTAGAGTATGAGAAAATATTAACCACAGTGGATGCTAGAGGGGATTGTGAGGGGGTTACTTCTTTGAGGGCCAATCTTGATGGCCTACGTTCAAAGTTTCACTCCATATATCCCTTATTTTCTCTTTACGATGCAAAGATTGCTATTCTCAAGTATGATACAGGTCTAGTACTTTCTTTTGCTAATTTGTTTAGATATTCGCATATGGGTGATGAGGTTGGTATTAACTTTAGTGAAGGGATCACCAAAGCCCTATAGGTTGACCTTGTAAAGCAATTATCCCAAGATAATGAGCATGCTAGACTAGTTGGGGCTAGCTCTAGATCCCGACCTGCTGATGAGGTGCTTTTTATTTCTAACCCAGTGATAGGAGCCCTATCTGATGAGGTTCCAAGTATTCCAGTACAACCATCTGCAGATGTGGGCTTGAGTGCCAAGTGCCCCACAAGGAGTCTTTACCCTCCTCTTCTCTCTCTTTACTTTTGCATTGGGGACAATGCAATAATATTTAGTGGGATGGGACATTCTTATTTCATATTTGATGGTTTGTACTTGTTTGATTGTATGGATTGTATTGATGATACACTTTGTTTCATATTTGATGTTGATTTAGATTTTGCCCTAGTCGGACTTGTTTATTTATGATGACATTGATGTGGATTTGGCCCTTCTCAGACATATTTGTGATTGTGTTGGATATTTCCCTCGTTGGTCTTGTTATATGCGCTTTTTATGACTCGATGCCTGATTGTGCTATTCTTTGTGTTGATTTTGTATTTCAAGTGATGCCAATAAAAAAATTGTGCATTGTTCTTTTTGCCTTTTGTAAATACGTGTCCAATAAACTTCAAGGGTTTTCTTCAAAACTCAGCTCTTTCCCAAGGAGCAAATTTTATCTTTTAATATCATGTCTTTAGTTTAGTTCATTTTCTTTGTCAAATCGAGTAGTATTTCACTCGATAGATAATGAGGCAATATTCTTAGGCGAGGTACCTAGTATTTTAAGTCTAGAGTCAAGTAAGAGTCATCAAAAGTTCAGAAAATTCTGTCAAACATCATTGACCAGAAATCTAATGATTTTGGAAAAAAAACAAAAATAGCTTTCTTCTTGAAAAAGAGAAAGGGGCTTTATGAGCTTTCTCTTGAGTTGAGACCATTAAATTCAATTTTTGTCTCTCTCTTTACAAGGATGAGTCTTTAATCGGAGTAACCTATTAAGCTCATTTTGTCAAATTGGTTGGGAGACTAGCTTTCTACTCTATGAGTATGATGCCTTGTATGGTAAGGTGTTTGAATTATTTTCGTACATACATGTAGTCTAGAATTTTCGCCGAGGGTATTTAAAGCAAAATCCTAGACAATCTTGGTTTGGAGAATTATCTGAAGCCAGTTTTGATCCATCACTTGAACAAATCCCACCTTAACATTGTTCCCTAGTTAGCCCTTTTGATCCTTTGCCTATTTTTCTTTCTTTTTTTTAGCGATAGCCATACTATGGCACCAAGACCCTTTTTGAAAATCTCTCTTTTGTTACATAACCTACTTGAATGCATTGTATGATTCTAAAGTAAGAAAATATAGGTGAAAGCCTAAGTTTGGGGGTGGTTAATTGTGAGGTGATTAAGGGGTGATTCAAACTCTTAGTTTGTTGGAAATTGTAATATGCTAGAATGAGTCAATAAAGGTGTATGTTTGATTGTCTAATCATATGCTTATGAGACCAGAGATGTACTTGAAAACAAGGTCAAATATCCTATCTTATGGAACTTAAAGTGAAATTATATAAATGAGGGTCGTGGATAGCTAAAGGTTAGAACATCTCTTGAAAAAGCCAAAGAAGTGAAGGAAGAAAGTGGTGTGTTGAATTTGTTTGGCGGGGAAGAAGCTAGAGGTTATGAGAAATAAGGAAAATAATTGAAGGTGGATAATGTGGAAAATTTTAAAGAATTTAGGATAGAAGGTGATAAGCAAATGTGTCTAAGGAGGCCTTTTAGCCACTTGATCCATACTTTTCTTCCAGCACCGTAACCTTTAATTACTGCCACAAGACCTTGGTGATTTCAAACTTAGTGAGTCTACATTAGTGGAGAATAATACAAAGGGAAAGCCTATGGTTCGATTCATTGTACTTGAATTTCTTTGCGAGAGTGAGTGTAAATTCTTTCAATTTTTATGCTCCTTTGAGAATTAAATGTCTTGTGTGTGTGGAGCTAACTCTTGCAAATAAGGGCATAGATACTTTAGGGTGGATGGTGATGTCTTACTCCCAATTAGGGTAAATGATCAAGATATGTTGCATAGTGAAAATTGATACAATCTTTGAAGATTTTGTGTCACACCTTGAGAAGAATTTTATATTTGAAAAATTTATTTGGTACAATCTTGCATCCTTACTTCATAGAAATGTGCATGTTGAAAAATTTTAATTTATATTTTGGCTATGCTATGTTTGAGGGATCTCTTTGAGATTTATTATCCCAGATATCTAGTATAGCATTCTTTTGGATGGTTTGGAATTCATGAATGCCCTACCTCTTTGTGAATATTCTTGATTGCTTGAACAAAAGCAATAGTTTAAGTTTAGGGGGGTTGATAAGTTTCCAATTTGACAACTTGTTAGCACTTTTTAAGCTTGAATTATCATGTTTTTTCTTTGAGTTAAATTAATTCTCATGTTATAATGCTCATTTATGAAGGTAAAGGCTGAAAATAAAGTTGAGTAAGTCATATGATTCAATTGAAGTCCAAAGACGGAAGAAAAAAGCTTAAAAGTTCATTTGGACAAGTAAGAAGCCACCTGTGCATGCACATGCACATGCTGACCTGCGCATACAAGTGGATCAATTTGAGTATCTGGTGTGACCTGCAGATGCAGGTCACCTATCTGCGCCAGTAGGTCACTAGTATGGTGGCATTTTCGTAATTTTTGTAGAACTTGAATTTTGGGTCTAAATAGGGGGTTTTCAGTCCATTCTTGTACTTTCTAAAGTTTGAAACATTAGAGTAAGACTCCATCTGCAAAATTAGTGAATTATTCTCAAGTTTTATTGAATTTGGATCTTCAATATTGTATTAAATTGTGATTCAATAGAACAATATGAAGAGAATTTGGGTAAATCTCCTCTTTCTCTCTCTATGAGTAGCTAATTCTTTTGGTTGAAATTATTCTTGAATAAGTTGTGATTATTATATAGGTATTGTTTATATCTTCCTAAGTAGCTAATTTTACATGGGTTTTACTTCCATTTCCATGTTTTATTTGAGAATTAGAGGTTGCAAACTCTAGTTACCTTTGAACCCTCATCATCCTTGACAAAAGAGATGAGGGTGAGGAATAGGTGTAAACAATAACTTTATTTACATCATTTAATTGTATCTCTTTGATGTAAGGATACTAATTGGGCCATATATTGTTCAAATTGTTACACTTATGAGGTGTTTGAAAGAACTTATTTGTGAGAGTTTGGTGTATGATTGACAAATTAACACTAGATACATATAATCTAGCTTACCCATGACTTTTAGCTAAATTTAGATAGATATCCAATTACCTATGCATGAACACATACTTAATAAAGCATAACCCCAGGTCTCATATTTGATCCTACTCTAGTCATTTCTATCTTTGAAATTGCATTCTTACTACGAAAAAATTATTTAACGCTAAAAATATTCAAAAAAACCTCCAATTATACTTTCTTATTTGATTTACACCGCATTATGAGCCAAACTCTAATTGCTTTGGATATTTAAGTTTGAAATTTGTATTCTCATTCTCTGAGGATTCAACCCCAACTTTTGTTGGGTTAACTATATTAACAACTATCGCTTATACCTTAGAGGTGTAATTTGAGTGTCATTATGGGGGCTTAGTTTGTTAATATATGCCTTATTTGAGCATTGATTGCTTTTATAATTATAAAAATACCCGAGTTAGGGGTTGATATGATATTAATGATGTTTTGTGTGCATATTTATTCTGATGGTGCCTATTTGAAGTTGATAATCATGAATTATGGATATATTGAGTTGATTTTGGGCTCACTTGCATGTATATACATGTTGGATGAATTGAAAATCATAATATTGAGTTGATTATGAACATTACTTCCTCATTCTATATATTTACATTCATGAGATACTAGTGCAATTGAGAAACAATATTTTTTAAAGAAAATGACTCACTTTTGAAAAATCCTTGGTCGGGGTCATTTGCCGGCAAGGTTGATTATGATGTTTTGAAAAAAAAACTTGATCAGGACACTTGCCGGCAATGTTGGCTGGGAATTGAGAAATAGTATATGGATTGCAAACCCCCATAGGTCCTACCTAATAACTGCAAGATCCATAGGTGCATACCATTAGTCATGCGATGTTTTCATCATTCATCCTATCCACATTGCATTGCTTCTATGTACATATCTTGATTGTTTTTCTTAGTTTTTCTTGACTTATGTTTAGTTTTAGTGTATTTTCATACATATATCTGTGTTGTTCTATTTTCTGTGTATGTATATATTAGAACTGTTAGTGGAGACAGTGTGAGCCACTGTTTGAAACTTTTTTGCTTGTAGGTGACGTGATTATAGTATATTTTACTTACCTTATTTACTGCTTTGCTCAGTCGACCTATGATATCTACTGAGTACAAGTGGATCATACTCACTCCTACTATGCCATTCGATTCAAATCCTAGTTTGAACACTCCCCGTGGCAGCTGATTTATAATTTTTAGAGATTGTGATCAAGGTATTGGGTTTCTCTAGGAATCAGAGTCGACTCTCAGACCTCCTCTTACCTCATTATGTCTTTACTTGTTTTTCGAGGAAGATTTTATATTTTACATATATTCAAATGATGTATTAGATGCTCTAAACTTTGACACCACTTTTGGGGGTTTTAATGTTAAGTTATTTATATTTTTTATTTATTTATGACTTATGTTGGTTTGACTTCTTGAAAGTCTCGCCTTAGTTATTTTCATGTTTTCTTTATCAATTTGATTTATCGGCTTACTTATCAAGGTTGGGCTTCGATAAGTGTCATCATGACCTGATTTTTGGATCGTGACAATTTAAGTTTCAAAGAAAATAATTTTTAATTATTGTATCTTTTATCATGACAAAGTCAAGGAGAGTATTTGTCTCACAAGAAATTGTTTTTGAAGAAATCAGTATTTACACACAAATAATTGTATGTAGCTTTTTCCAGGGTGACAAGTAGAAAGGGATCAAAAATATGGATTTACGATGATGATAGGCAAATAATTAATGAAGATACAAATGTAGTATATAAATAAGTTTTTCAAAATTTAATCTGATATTCAGTGTCTTTTTGGAGGTTTATATGCTACTATTACTTTAATTGTGGAAGACTAAGAGTCTGAAAAAGAATCTCCATAGAATAATGCATTGCAACCTCTCAACAAACAAAGGATACATGAGAATGTAATAAAATCTTTATCATATCCTTTCTTACACTTAATAGATGATCAATTATTCTATTAGTATCGATTATAATTTTTTTAAAATTAAACATTACAAGGGAATGAGATTGGACTCACTATGCGTCATCAATGCCAGAGGAATGACAAAAGAAGGGTTGTTAAGTGCATCATGTGTAAAACAAAGTGATACAATTTCTCTTGAATTATCAGATGGTACTGAAAAGTTTAACCAACTATATTGTTGTTTGTATATGTTTATGTGAGTAACTTTTTGAGCTTTTAATTGTAAGTTTAACTTCTGAAGAAACAATACTCTGCTACTTGTATGTTTATTCAAAATTTAGTATATGAGTTAAGCTATCCATAAGGCTCCTATATCATGCAACTTCAAGAATACAATCAAAATTTATAGTTAAGCACATATGAGTGAATAAAGCTTCAAGTATTATAGATCCAAAAATCAAACAAAACATAAATAACCTAAGAAACAAATCACAACATTCATCAAATGATTCATCTATGAAGAGACACTTCATTAACGTATATTTGAGAATCATGCTTGCATCAAAAAATAAGGGTCATTGTAGCTACCTTAAATCAATGAACATGTAAACACAAGAATAACCCATCAAAAAGATACATGTAGTTACAAGAGAAAAATCAAAATGAATCATAGACAAGTAAATTTTAGCGAGGTTAAATAACAATCGGGGAAGTGGAAAGAATTATCTAACCTCATATCTGGACAATCAACAGAAATAAAATTTTGGATAATAGATACTATAGTTCATCGGTAAAATAAATCTTCTAAATCCTGAAGCAATAAATTCTTTCACTCATGAATACACAAGCTCCAAATTTCTCATCAAATCCAACAAAAACTATAAATATATAAATAAAATACTAGTTATGAAAAATACAACCATGAAAAAAAAAATGTATGTAAGACATGCAACAAAAAAAGATATCTCATAAGAAAAAAAATCCACCAAATTAACACTGAAGAGATTAAATATACAACATATTAATGCAACACAGATATTAAATAAAAGAATTCCCATATCAGCACGCATAATAGAGAAAGAAATCAAGGTCCTCATTTGCTTTATTTATTTTTTTACAACTTCTTCATGCACAGCAACAGATCAAATAATTTAACTCGAGATTGGAAATTTAACAAAAAAATGCTTCCTCAGAGAAGATTTCTACTCGCTTGTTTAATCAATATAAGTGAAATACACAACTATAAACCACATACTTAATTATAGGAGTAAAATATGTAATTTTAAATTATAACTTTGGTCCAATTTTTCTCGAACAGTTCTAAATGAGTCATAATTCTACAAACATCAATGTCTGTCAAACATTGCACATGATCAAACAACAAACCACATGTTTGAATTTCAAGAAAAATAAATAAAATCTTAAATTTCTCATCAAGAAGCAAGGTTAAAAAGCATAAAAACCAATATGAGACTTTAATTGAGAATGAATATCTACGGAGAAAATGAGGTAGATATTTTGAAAACAAGTTGGGATGTAAAAATTCTAGAGTCAAGATAATTAGTTACTTTACTTTTCTAGTTCTTATTTTGTACTTTTAGTTCAATTGGCTTTGTTCGAAATTGAACTATATTTTAGATCACAATCCATTTCATATTTAAATTTTGGGTAAAGAATCGAAATATGCATTCTTAGAATGTATATAACAAGTCATAACATGTCATGACTTTTGACTACTCCTTAGTCGTAATACGGTGCTTAGATCTGCAAGTGACCCCATGCTAACCCATGGCCTAGCATGTATTAGAATACTAATAAAATGAAAAAATATTGGGCAGAAGCTAATTGACATAACAAATAGAAGTAATAATGTAAAACTGAATATCAATCAAAACTGCAAATATAACTATCTGACAATCCAATATACTGATAATTTAAACATCTGTCTGAAAGCCTCTACTCATAATGAGTTGTTGGGACAATCCCCCAACAAACTCCAACTGACTAAAACTAAAATAAACTAATAAGAAAATAAAGAACTACTAACTAGTCCTCGAATGATGAGGACTCACCAAAACTTATGGCTGAACGAGGCGCGGGATTGTACTAAGAGCGGTCCGGGTACTGAGCGTTCGAACCTATATTATGAGACAATAGAGGGCAAAAAGTATGCGATCAGTACTTTGATTGTACTAAGTATATGAGAGGGGAAATTAACTAGTATAAGTTGAACATGAATGTATGAACATGTAAACTGAATGCAAGACCAAGTATTTTCATGTACTGAATGAAAACTAAATATATGTATAACGAAATATAAGGTCAATGCAAACCTAAACTAATGACAAATTGAAACATAAACAAATAAATGTGAGATCTAACTAACCTACATACCTCAATCTGAGCAATTCGGGTACCTACCTATAACCCCAGTTAGAAGGATGATAGTACCTTGCCAAGGGTACCAATACTGGCTTGCATGGATCCACTAAATTGATATCCCAAAGGACAAGGGGTCATGCCTCAACTGATGGGGGACCCATTGTGACCTACAGTGGTTCTATAGTTCTAGAACTTAGGGACTACTACAAACCATATCTACCTAACTAATGGGAGAGTCGTCACCCTGCGTTCACTCGGTTCTAAGTACTACTCCCAACTGAACGATACTGAAAACTGATATATATATATATATGCTTAATATATTAGTATTCATAAAAATAGAAACATATGCATTATCTTAAGTGCATAAAGCATGTCAACTAGTTTATGCATATAATCCTAGGTATCGGGTGTTCATAATCCACCAGCTTTGACTAATGCAACTACACATGATAATAATTTAAAACTGGTCATAGTAGAGAATATTACTAAACACGTCCCACACTCAATAATTTATCAATAATAAGGAAATTTATGTTATTTGAACATAGAAGACGACACTCGGATGGAAGGACATGTATTCACGGTATAGTTACAAAATAAACTAAAGGAATTACATAAAACTCATATTTGACCTGGAATCTAATCTTAAGGGGAAAGTAAACTTGGGAATTGATAAACCTTTGGGACTCAATGGGTAGAAGGGAACCCATTGATGAAATCCCACATACCTGAAGTGGAATCCTTGGAGAAATCCTTTGGAATTTGATTTTGTTCTTGAGAAACCCTAACTTGATTTGGAGAAGAAAAAATCACTTCTTTTGTCTAAGTGTAGAATTATTTTGAGTTTATGAGGTGTTAGGGTAAATTCAACCTCTAATAACTGATGTTAGAGTGCCCAAATGATGTGTGTTTGGGATTAAAAGAATGGGAATTAACCAAAAAGCCCTTTTTAATTGTGCAGGAAATTACTAGTTCTAGTCATAACAGCTATGGCTATAACTCGTTATGACTAGTCATGAGTTGTGGCCTAGAGTTGTGACCTAGGAACCTGATCCTTAGGTCCCTACTATTTTGACAATGTCTTCCCTCCTGATAACTCGATGGGTCTGATCACGAGTTCTTAGGAGTAGTTATTGTCAGGGACTTGATGTCTTGGTTTCTTTTTATTGTGATAATGGGTCCACCTAACGACTCGTTAGGACTGGTAACGAGTCGTATGCTAGACTCATCACCACTGGGCTAATATTTAGGATCCTTCACTGTTGTGGCAATGACTCCACATAATAACTCATTACGTCTAGTAACAGACCGTTGCTTGAGTCGTTGTCACTGGTAGTTTGACAGTCCCTCAGTCAACTTGTCAAAACTTTTTGCCATGGTATCGGACTAACACAAGACTGGTGGCATTAGAAAGTTGATTTAATAGCCTATCTGGTGATATGTCTAGAAATTGAAAACTTAGGGTATTATAATATCTCCCCATTGGGATCATTCATTCTCAAATGAAACTAATGAAGCTGAGAAGCTAGGGGAAAACTAAAATTTTGCACTGAATACTTACGAGCTGAATCATGAATTGATATTTGAATTTATGACTAATGCATGAATAGAACTGGACTCATAAATACATGATATGGCATAAAGATGGTTGGATAGTCTAAGATAGAAATGAAAGAATTAATTAATTAGGTAAGCTAATACCTCATGATGGGACTGAGTTTAAAGAGAAAAGGTGAGGGTACTTGGTTATCATATCTGCCTCTACTTCCCAACTATCTCCCTCAACTAACTAGTTTCTCTACAAAACCTTTACTAAGGTGACCTCTTTATTCCTCACCCTATGGACCTGATAATCAAGGATCTCAACTGTAACATGTTCATAAGAAAGGCTATTTTCCATGCTAATTCTTTCTAAAGGGACTACTGATGTTGGGTCACCAATGCATTTCTTTAACAAGGAGACATGGAAAGCTGAATGCACTGATGATGACTCTGAAGGAAAATCCAATTCATAAGTGACAGTGCACAATCGTACACGTAAGTGTACGTGGTCTACCAAGTAGTAAAGTGTCCTTAAAGAAAGCTGAATATCGATCCCATAGGGACTTGTATTAAACAACTATCCAATTCTAGTTTAACGATTGAGAAAAAGTAAACAAAAAGTTTTTAGGATTGAAAAATAAAAAGAAACTAAACTAATGAGGAAAAGTAATGACTTAGGACAATCAACGGGTAGAAGCCCAGGGTTAAGGCTTACGAACAATCATACTACGTTATTGAACTTCATTCGTTAAATCACTTATATTGGTTGTTGATTCATAGTGTTAATCGCATGATCATGGTCTCCTAACCTCTAACCGTTTACCTAACTTGGATATTACAACTACATTATTGAGTGTGGATGTAACAATCCAATTAAGTTCTTTAAGCTATCATCCTACGTACGAATCAAGTAAGGCTTCTAAGTACATCCCTGTCCTAGATGTTACTTTGAATTCCTTATTTTATAAAGAAATAAGAACCATACTTTTTCTATTCCCACGTTCTATCTCCCCATTCCCTCTTCCAAGATCACAAGGTCGATAATATATGTATTCTAAGGGTGATCAATCCTCAAAATAAATAAATTAAGAACAAACAAACAACAATAATGATAAGTAATTAAATGAAACTAATTCAAAATTAAAGTAGTCAAGATCTTGGCCTTAATCTCGAAAAGGGAGTTTAGCATCTAATAGGAACATTCATCATCCAATCTCTTGGATTGATGATACAAACCATGAAAGAAACAAAAGTTAAGAAAATAAAACCCTAAAGAATGTGTAGAGCAGCCTCCAATTATCCAATGATGTCCAAAAGTCCCTCAAAAATGTGTACAAGGTGTGTATATATAGTTATCTAAGCCTTATCCATGTAAGAGTTGGATTTGAAGTTGAAATTGAGCCCGGGAGTAGGGGGCGCCGCCATAGGTAGAGCGCCACTCTAGAAGGGGCGTCGCGGGCTCTATAGCGCCGCTCCAGCCAGGGCTACGCGGGCTTATAGCCTTGACTCACTGTTTTGGGTTCCTTCTGAATCTTTTGGTGTGTCGCATGGACCAATAGGAATTTTCATGCGCACTCACTCGCCCTAGACATTCCAAGTGTCCAATTTGAGTCCAAGTTGTGTATTGTGCTTCTATTGATCCATTCCGAACCTTTTTGAGTTGTTTCCACTTGATTTAAAACTTGTATATAATTCATAGATCATAATAATCCATTAAAAAAGCATCCTATAACATTAAACACAACAATTTAGAGCTCAAAATAACACAACATCCAAGACGGTGAACTAGAAATACAGGCTAAGCATAGGCTAATTCACATTGATCTCAAGTTTATTGTTTTGACTCGTCTTGATCCAATTGACCCTTGTACATTATAAACAAGTTGTTCCACATATACATACACTATTAAACCATTCGTAACTCATTTAACAAATTAGAATCCATCAAGATAGACTAGACAAGCACCTAGCTCAAACTAGTAACACTAGTTTCCTCGATTGAACTCTAAATGATCCATTTAAACCCAAACTTGTTTGAAAACACCTTTAAACATTGTAATTATACACTTTAACACTTAGATTCTAATTTATATCATTATCATACATAAAGCACATGAATTTCCCTTAAAATAAGGCTAAATAAGCTAGAATAGTAACACTAGAATGCATAAATATTCCTAACATCACCACCCCACACATAAAGCCTTGTTCATCCTCGAACAACTCTTAACTCTAATCATCATAAGCTGAGGAGACTCTACACAACTACTAAATATAAGAAACTCAATCTTGTACAATAATGACTACATAGAATGCAAGTTTCTATACAAAACATGTTACAACATAATTAAAAGCTCATGAGCACTACTCCAAAACATCCTAGCCTCAAGAATTGACTAACCTAGTTGAAAACTCATGCTTATCATTCAATCAAGGACATAATTCAAATTTCCCACATTCCTTAAATATGTGCCTCTCACAACAAGAGAGTTACCCATAATCACTCACATAAAAACATTTCATGACGTAATGGGTACATGAATCAAATTACGCTCACTCTTGCAAGGAATTCACAAGTTACACATAATAACCCATAGGGTTTCCATTAGTGTAGTGCTCCACTAATATCAAAATGATGAACTTAGGATCAAGTAGGTCTTTTCAGAGTTGTAATGTAAGCTAAGAGACGGGTAGAAACTATTTTGGCCCAGAATAGTGACTATCTTCCCTAGACGCTTTAATACATCACTTTTTGCATTTAAGACCACTTTTCAACAATCAATTTACAACAATTTTAACTACCCATATCTTTTATTTTGCCCCATCTCTTTTAAGCATTTTCACAAACACATGGTGGAAGTATTGTTTATTACCACATGAATTAATTTTTTTTCTTTTTCACAACCATGGTAATATTTCTAGCATAATGTCTATCATGCCCATCCACCACACATCAATTATCAACACCAATAAATATTACCTTAGGGCATCACATTCACCTTTTATCCTCTTATTTCTCAAACTTCTTAATTCACTAATTTTTTATTAAAGCGCCTAGGAGCTTTTTGGATCAAATTAAGGTCTATCAAAAAAGGGATTAGGCTATATATGCGGCTAACAAAGAAAGGATAAAGTCTCAATGGGGCTTACTAGGATTACACACAAAGGTATGTAAAATGAAGGTATAAAACAAGGCTATCAAGAAAATGCCTAAATTATCTCCTAAACTTACATTCTTTATTTAGCTTTACACACACATCGGGTAAGTTCTAGACATCACATACAACAAGGAATATATATAAATATCTCACACGCATATGGCATATTCTCAAATCACATAGGATCATTATAGACTCTTAATCAAACAATAACATGAATTCAAATTTAAGCCAAAAATTACAAGAGTCACAAACTTGAGCCTAAGAGTCTTAAAAGTAGCAATTGACTCATTCAACATGTTTTTCCCAAAATAAAAAAATTGCACTGTGCAATCAACTATAGCACCAACAAGAATATCTTACACAAAAAAAAATTAAATTGAGCCAAAAATTGGAAATTTCCCCACTCCACACTTAAAAATCTAATTTGTCACCAAAGTGAGCTTTTACAGTAAGAGATAGAAATACTCCCTAAGGCCTCTAGGCCTAGATAGTAGCATCTTTTTTCATTAAGAAGGTCCGAAGACCCCACACTCAGTCTTTGACTTGCTCCTTAGCTCAGGTTTCCAGTACTCAGACTTCCCATAAACCTGTGACTCAACAAAATAAAAATCTACGTGAAGTAAAAACTAAAAACGAAAATGAAAACATACCTTAGCTTGGGTTGCCTCCCAAGAAGTGTTTGATTTAGTGTCTCAGTACGACCCATATCAACTTTTTCCTCCACCTTGAGGATAAAAATTTTACCACCCCACTTAGCATCTATCTTTTTGCCATGCTCATAAGGAGGTGGTACAACGATTAAGAAATCAAGTAATAGAATGTGCATGTTAAACCACTCAGCCTTGAGGTGAGGTGTATTTTTATATTGCTTATCCAGTGTAAAATCAAGTATATAGGATTTTTGTTCCTCATCTTCACAATCTTCCACTATTTTAGCTGATTCCACAGACAAGACATCATCTAAACATAATGTAGAAAAGTTCTTTGAATGAGTCCCAATCAATCCCACTTCAAAATTTACACTATCCACTACACCCTCACTTTTATTGACCTTCTTAATATCATTCTCAAGAAAAAAATGATAGTTGAATAGCTACGATTCTTGTGTTTGCTCCACAGATTGACCAGTACCCTCTATTTCTTTTCTTATCTCCTATATAGATGGTGGTGGTATCTCCTTAACCTGGTTAACAACATCATTTTTTGAGTACTCAAACTTCCTTTAATTATCAGCAGCTTTGTCTTCACCCAGTTGGAAAGTCAACTATAAATCTACCTTTAGTTGATTATACAACTATTTTATATCCACCTGCTGGTTCTTCATATCTTCCAACAACTGTACTTGAGATGCTAAAAGTTTTTTTAGCATCTTTTCCAAGTTACTAGTTTGAGGTGTGCCATGCATGTTTGGTTGTTGTTGCTGAAACTGTTGCTACTGGTTGTTCCATGATTGCATTTGTAGCTGAGTCTACAACCTTTGATTGTAGGTGTTCACATAATATTTCCTTTGATCATAGCCCATAAATAACTCTGGATCAGGATTGACAGCACACATAGCTGCAGAATGACCATTGTTGCCACAAACCATACACCACTTTGCGGTCTGCTCCACAAATAAAATAGTATCTACCTCATCTTGTGGAGGGCCCATCCATGTGCTTCCATCAAAATCTGTATGAAAAGCCTCTTGATGGGGACCCCCACAAAAACAACAAGAATTCTCATCACTCTAAAACCATCTATCCCAAGCTGCCATGTCAAGAAGTATGATAACAAAAAGTAAAAGAAAAAAAACTAAGAAACTATGTACAACTCAATATAGCTAAACTAAAAATATGATAGTTGCCTATTTAAAAATCCCCAGCAACAGCGCCAAAAACTTGACAGTGCCCAAGCGCACATGCAAGTTACATGGTCTACCAAGTAGTAAAGTGGCCTTCAAGAAAGCTGAATATCAATCCCATAGGGACTTGTATTAAACAACTATCCAATTCTAGTTTAACAATTGAGAAAAAATAAACAATAAGGTTTTAGAATTGTAAACTAAAAAGAAACTAAACTAATGCAGAAAAGTAATGACTTAGGACAATCAATGGGTAGAAGCCTAGGGTTAAGTCTTACGAACAGTCATACTATGTTATTGAACTTCATTCGTTAAATTGCTTATCTTAGTTGTTGATTTATAGGGTTAATCAGATGATCATGGTCTCCCCACCTCTAACTGTTTACCTAACTTGGATATTACAACTACATCATTGATCGGGGATGTAACAATCCAATTAAGTTCTTTAAGCTATCATCCAGCGTGTGAATCAAGTAAGGGTTCTATGTACATCCATGTCCTAGATGCCAATTTGAATTCCTTATTTTATAAAGAAATAAAAACCATACTTTGTCTATTCCCACGTTCTATCTCCCTATTCCCTCTCCAAAGATCATAAGGTCGACAATACATGTATTCTAAGGGTGATGAATCCTCAAAATAATTAAATCAAGAACAAACAAATAACCATAATGATAAGCAATTAAACGAAATTAATTTAAAATAAAAGTACTCATGATCATGGCCTTAACCCCAGAAAGGGAGCTTAGCCTCTAATGGGAATATTCATCAGCCAATATCTTGGATTGATGATACAAATCATGAAAGAAACTAAAGTTAAGAAAATAAAACCCTAAAGAATGTGTAGAGTAGCCTCCAATTATCCAATGACATCCAAAAGTCCCTCAAATACGTTTACAAGGTGTTTATATATAGTTATCCAAGCCTTATATATGTAGGAGTTGGATTTGAAGTTGAAATTGAGCCTGGGAGTAGAGGGGGCGCCGCAGGACCTATAGCCCAGCTCCATCCGGGGCGACGCGGGCTTATAGCCTTAACCCTCTATTTTAGGTTCCTTCTGAATCTTTTGGTGTGTTGCACACTCTCATAGGACTTTATATTCACCCTCACTTTCCCTGGACATTCCAGGTGTCCAAATAGAGTTCAAGTTGTGTATTGTACTTATATTGATCAATTCCTAGCCTTTTTGAGTTATTTCCACTTGATTTAAAGCTTGTATATCCTTTATATATCATCATAATCCATTCACAATGCATCCTATAGAATTAAACACAAAAATTTATAGATCAAAAAAACACAACATCCAAGACGGTGAACTAGAAACACGAGCTAAGCATAGGCTAATTCACATTGATCTCAAGTTTATTGTTTTGACTCTTGTCTTGATCCAATTGACCCTTGCACATTATAAACAAGTTGTTCCACATATTCATACACTACTAAACTATTGTTAAATCATTTAACAAATTAGAATCCATCGAGATAGACTAGACAAGTACCTAGCTCAAGCTAGTAACACTAGTTTCCTCGATTGAACTCTAAATGATTCATTTAAACCCAAATTTGTTTGAAAACACCTTTAAACATGTAATTACACACTTGAACACTTAGATTCTAATTTATATCATTATCACACATACAGCACACGAATTTTCCTTAAAACAAGGCTAAATAAGCTAGAATAGTAACACTAGAATGCATAAATACACCCAACATCAATAGGCTACCTTACCATAACAATCGAAATCTTGTAAGTTCTAACATTTTAATGACCCTCCAGGTCATTTCCTGGACTTGTGTGCATTTTTGGCATTTTGAGCCTTCCCACAGTGGCTAAAGGTCATTTATGACTTATTGAAACTATCAGTTTGGTGATCGGATAGTTAATTTGTATTTTAGGCTCATTCATATTTTTATGAGCTTTCAATGTTCAGGACTTGGTCTTGGACCAAAACTCCTAGTATATGACCTTGGATGAGAATTCTGATAGTTCCATCAACTCTATAACATTGTCTTTAGGCTAGGTAGACTCTTGGTTCGGATCCCAAGGCACTCGAGCTTATTTCAAACTATTGGTATAAAAGTTAAGAAATTGAAAATTAGGTGTAGGACCCATATTTCATCAAAACGACCTTGTTGTAAATTTTGACTGAACCATTAAGTCCAAAGATTCAAATTTAGAGTGGTTACATAGTTCGTTTGCATATATGAGATTCCAGATAAATCTTGTAGGCTTGGTGGAGACTTGAAAGATTTTCCAAGTTTCTGCTATCATCTAGTGAAGCTGCTATTATAAGCCTAGGGATGCGATCGCGGGTCACAGGGTGCTATTGCAACTCGTACAATTAGTCTCAAGAAGCTACAATCATAGTCTCGAGCCGTGAAAGTTGAACCCAAGTACATGGTATGGGTATACATAGACCCCTTATGTCGTGAGATTGGACATTCTTCACCCATTTTATGAGAGCTTAAATACTAAATAGTGAGATTAAGTGGGATTGAATCTTGTAGATGATTTAAGAGCTTGGTTATCGATTATTCCATGACTTTCCTTTGAATTCATGGTAAGATTCCTTCAACTTCTTGATAAATTCTTAGAAATTAGGGATTTGAATTCTTAAACTTCAAGGGTTGATTTGAGACCTGATTTTTGTTCCATTTGTGCTCAACTTTTGAGCACAACTTCCTTATCCTTTAAGGGACCTAGTGACCGGTTTAATTTTGGATTTCATTTATGGGCCCTATGAGCCCGCTCTTGACCCAAATTTGACCTGACCCATTATATGACAATATGAGTCTCATTTGACTCCTAATGACACATAGATTATGATTTTGATAGTGTAGCAGTATTTTGGGATCATGGAGTGAAGATGGATATTTTGTGGACAATTCAAGGATTTGCGCTTCGGCTTTGAGGTAGGGTTTTGTCTACTCTTCTTTACAAGATGATGTGTTTTATATATTGCATATAAATGTGAATGTTAAAATTGATTATGGGTAGAACACCTTGACTTATCTCAATTATTGAAGTTTGGAATTAGATGGGTGAAGTGACCCAAAAGGTGAAATACTTACTATACTCCTATCAACCTATTGCCTTCTTCTTGGTTAGATATAGGATCTATAGTATAATTTTTATATTAAGCTAGATTTGGGATGTAGAATAAGTATTGGAAGCATGACTCGTAAGAATATCCTTATGTGGACTATTTAGCAACCTTGAAATCATCATTTAGGTGGAGTTGACATAATTGACCATGTTCTAGGTAGAATTCCTATCATAAGGCTAATCATGGACTATATACTATTTAGAAGTCAATATAGGCACTTTAACCTAGTATGGGGTAGAAATTGCTTAAATATGGAACTCGAGGATTAGAAGTGGGTTCCTCTGACCCACCTTAGGCCAAAACTTATGTTAGCCCTTGTGGACTTATTTACACATATTAGACATAGTTGAGACTATTTATCCTTTAGTATAAGGTTACCTCGTGACTTGGTGAATGAAGATGGTTTTCCCAGATTATAATTAATGGCTTATAGTTATGATATGGCTTTCAAACTTGATTTATGATGTGGTCCATCGACATGCTTAATAATAAGCATAGACATAATTATGATATATGTCCTATATATATGAGATCCTTATAAATATGATATGTCTCATAGTTATGATATATGGGCTATAGATATGAGATGTCTTATAGATGTGATATGCCTCATAGTTATGATATATGGCCTATAGATATAAGATGCATTATAGATGTGATATGTCTCATAGTTATGTAATATGCCCTATAGGAATGAGATGTCTTATAGATGTGATATATCACATAGTTATGATATATGGCCTATAGCTATGAGATTCCTTATAGATGTGATATGCCTCATAGTTATGATACATGGCCCATAGATATAAGATGCCTTATAGGTAAGATATACCTTATAGATATGATTTATAGCCTATAGATATAATATGCCTTATGGATATGATATGGCTTATATATATGATATGCCTCATGGATATGCTATGGCTTATGGATATGAGATGCTTTACGAATATGATTATTGATATGGGTTTTGGCTATGTATATGGGCCTAAGGCCATGATTATGATGTTGTAACTATTCCATATACATTATTAAGTGTGTTATGATATCAATTGGACAACCGAGAAGTGTTTATCCTCGTAATGGATGTGGTTGTAGTTTATAGATATATTGATGCTTATTTTTCCATTGTTTGAATACTAGTGATGGCATGCATAGATTCGGTACATTTATGATCATTAAATCGATACATCATATGATTCCAACTAGAATATGATTCTATTACTATTTTTCCTAAATAGGGATTAAAGCCCTTTTTTCACCTTAAAACAATGTTTTTCATAACAATAATTGCCTATCTTAATGAATAACATATGTGTAAAGAGAGATTGAAAATGATGTTTTAAAGATTTGGCCGAGGTAGATCCCGATCTATGATTCTAACACTACTATTTACTCTGGTCGTGAGATATTCCTACTCTTTCTATACTTTTATAATGATTTAGTCTTGAAGTTTACCCTAAGCAATGGATTTATGTATTTATACACTTTTTAGCCATGGCTTGAGTCCGTGCACCTAGTATATATCTATATATGTATTTCTATGATATGGGACAGAGAAGGATGATCTATTGATGATATAAATTCCAGGTATAACCCAATGATAGATTATAGTATTGATGTTATATATATGTGTTGATGATTATGATGATATGCCTTTATACTCATCAAGGCCGAAGGATAATTATGATGATATGCGTATATGCCTGATTTGATTTTGAAGAATGATTATGATGTTGATTATATATACCTGGTTCGATTTTGAAGGAAGATTATGATGTTGATTATATATATATGGTTCAATTTAGAAGGATGATTATAATGTAATTATATATACCCGATCGATTTCGAAGAATGATTATGATGATGATGGTTATGATGATGATGATTATGATATTGATTATACTTACTAGTTAAAGTCTGGATATACATTATGTGTAATACCTCAGATTTGCAAGATCTAGAACCCTTAAAACATAAGCCACTAAGTTAGCTTTCTAATACTTTAAGTCTCGTCTCAATCCAATATCGTGGCAAGAAGTTGTGGAAGTTTTTCCTAAGGGCCACACACAGTGATGTGACAATGACTCAGTCATAATGAGTCATTGTCATATGTGATGAGTCATAGAGAGTGAATCATAGCCATAACATATATAACCACGAATCCCTTCCAGTGGTTATGAGTCCAGCACACGACTCGTAGTTAGACCTTATGGGTCATTGTGTGGCCATAGCTTAACCAGTAAAGGATTCAAGAATCAAGACTAAGACTACAACTTCACCCAATGACTCATAGTCAGTCGTAACGAGTTGTTAGGTAGAAAGTCATAGTCACAATAGAATGTATCCAGAATCCTAAGGATCCCGGGTTACGACTCAGACCAGGACTCATAACCAGTTGTAATGAGTCATGAGGTGAGTCATAATGACTGGAAGCGTGTTTTCTGCATGTTTTTGCAAGGACTTTTATGTATTTGAGAACTAGCTTAAAATCCAAACCCATGTTGTTTTGTATTCACAAGGGATGGTATAAAAGACCCCAAATCAGAATCACAGAGACGGTTTCCTTCTCCCTTAAGAGCAAACTAGGGTTCTTCAAGCAAGTCCAGTTTTTAAGAAGATCTCTTCAAGACTTCTACTTTAGGTATGTGGGATATTTATCAATGGGCTCCTTTCACCCATTGAGTCCCAAAGTTCTCCAAATTCTTAAGTTTAATTCCCTTTTGTCTAGGGTTCCATGAGAAGTATGAAATTCATAATTTATTCAGTTAAACTCTAAAGTTCCTCCATGAAAATACATTCCCTCATGATAATTGTTCTTCCATATGTTTGATAATGCAAATGTTTATATCATACCTAATAATTAAAATATTGGGTGTTAATCATGATTTTTCCCCATACCATGGATTGTTCAATATTTGTCAAGATCAGTCTGCATTTGATAGTTTTGGTGGGATATGAACACCCGATACCGAGATATTCTATTCATATATGTGTCAGATGTCAAGTTGTAAGTCATTTAGGACACACTTATATCATTAAATTCAGAATACCATCAAGTTGAGCATATGTCATCATCATTTATGTTAAGCCTTTTATCAATATCAGTGTCAATTTAGTTGGCAGTAAGTCTTAGCACCAAGCAAACCTAGGGATGAAGGCTCACCCACCAATAGAGGATTGATACCTTTAGTTGAAGTTCCTAAGTTCTGGAACTATGTAGCCAGCTAGGTTATGTAAGGTTACCTACCAGTTGAGGATTGACACTCTCTTAGGGGTCACCCACTATTAAAGGACTGACACTTAAGTCCTTTGGGAAATCATGTTAGTTGATCCACATGTCCAATGTTAGTACCCATGGCAAGGTACTGACATCCTTCCAACTAGGGTTACAGGTTGGACCCCGATTAGCTCAGATTAGGGTATGCCAATTATATGGTAGCTCCTAGAGTTTTAGTTAAGTATTCAGATCATATCAGTTAAGGTTTGCATGACCAGGTGTCCATATATCAGCTATTCAATTATTCAAATTATTTCAGTATATGTTTATACTTGCTCTGGCATTCGAAATTCATGTCCATTCGTTCATGCTCCGTATATATGCATATTAGGTAGTCTTTATCTCATATAATAGTATATACAAAGTATTGACCGCATACTCTCATTTGCGCTATGTTGTCTTATAACATAGGTTCGGATGCTTAGCTCCCTGATCATACTTAGACAGCTCGTGTGCCATCCAGCTATAGTATTGGTGAGTCATCATTAGTCAAGGACTAATTATATTATTTATAATGATTTCCAGTATTTTATTTCATGATTAATTCAGTTTCCAAAGTTAGTTGGGGGCCTTTCCCAACAACTCATCATGTTTAGAGGCTTTCAAATAGTCACACAGTTTGTTATGTTTTTCATGATGTGTTTTAGATGCCTTGGTTATTGACTTGACTATTTAAAAATTTATTAGATTACTTCTTTATAGTATTTTGTTATCTTCCTTCAGTATTTTCAGCTTGTTCCAGATCATATGTTAGCTTGGGGTGACTTATGGCCTTAAGCACTGTGTTACAACTAGGGGTAGTCTAGGGTCATGACAAACTTGGGATCAGAGCACAAGGTTTAAAGTGTCCCAGGGTTTCTGAAAGTTGCTTTATGTAGAGTCTTGTACATGGGTGTAAAGCATGCCACACTTATGGGCGAGAGGCTACGAGACGTTTTAGTAAAGTTTCCCTTCCTAAAGTATTCATGTCGTGCGATAGGGAATGAGCTCCGTTAAACTTCGCTTTCTAATTCATTCTCTACCATTTACATAAAATGCCTCCCAAAAGGGCTAACGGAAGGAGAAATAGGGACCAGCCCGCACCACCTATTCAGGAAGACACTCTGAACAAGCAGGTCTCCTATGCTGAATTCAGGGCAGCTTTCATAATTTTTGGCCCAATCTATGGCTACCCAGAATAACCAACAAGCCTTTTTTGGTAAGACCCCGTAAGATTTTAGCTCAATTCATCTTAGCATTGTATGTAAAAGGGGTCCAAGAGTTAGAAAATTTCACTAAGTGTTAGGTCTTAGTCATTTCTAAAGCCCCTAAACTTCGATGATTTTATTTTAGACCTTACCGACATTGGAAAGTTAATTTTTAAGTTGATTCATGATCAGGGTTGTCAATAGAACATCTCGAGTGAGTTTCAAAATTTTTAGATGAGTGTAATGGCATGTTTGGAAGTCCAAAATAGTAGCAGCACCAAGATAAGCCCGCGGCGTACCCTCCAGTGCAATGCTAGGGGTGCCCGTGGTGGAGCCTGCGGCACGGGGCTTAGACCGCCGGTCAAGAGCCCACGATGCTCGTCTAATGCCTGCCCTTTATTTTTCCAGCTTTTCTTTCCATTTTTTCAAAGGTAATTAGGTCTTTTTCCATCACCCATTTGGTCCATAACACGGGATTTAGGGTCCTAAAAGCATAATTTGCTATCCTATTTCACAAAATCCTCTACAAAGAAGGTATCCTTACTTAAGAACAAACCCTAGCCTCCTCAAAAGAATCAAAGAAATTCAAGTTTAATTTTTAAGAAAACCACCAGGAATCTTCAATAATTCATCAATTAAGGTATGTATGATGTTCATTCATGGGTTTTTTCAACCCATGGAGTCCAATAATCCATTTTCAAGTTTAAAGATATGATTTTTACATGTTATTATGAGTTATCTTTAAGAAGCTATTACAAACTTTGATTTCAATTATATTTACCATATGTTTTCGTTGGAATTTGCCCTTGACACGTTTGAATGGTGATTTTTGCATGTTACATCCTCAACCCATGATTTTAGTATTGCAATTATGTTATTATCACGTGATTTAACTATTTCTATGCTTTAACTTATGACCCTCACGTGTTTGATGAAATGTCTAAGTGTTGAATGTTGAACAAGGATACCCCTCTGTGGTTTCAAAGTTTTCATGTGGTACTATTGTTATTGCTATCGAGTCCTGGGGGTTATGAATGCCCGAAACCTAGCTTTTTACTTAGTCTCGGCAGATTTAGAATGGTTTCAGACAAGTATGAGCATTGTCAGTTCAGTCAGTTATCATGTCAATCAAATTTAGATCAATTCAATAATCAATGTCAGTTCAGTTGGGAGTAGGATTCAGCATCGAGCGAACCTAGGAATTAGGGCTCACCCTCCAGTTAGGACTGGGTCCTTAGTAGTAGTCCCTAAGTTCCAGAACTATGTAGCCAACATAGGATTAAGAGATATCACCCGCCAGTTTTGGATTGACATTTTTTCAGGGATCACCACCAGCTTAGGACTGACTCCATAGACATTGTTATTTCTCGTGGCACAGTACTAGCACCCTCCTAACTTGGGTCATAGGTTGGACCTCTATCAGCTCAGATTTAGGGCATGTCGGTTAGATGATACCTCCTACAGTTTTAGTCTCAGTTCAATATTCAGTATAGAATTCAGTTTCAAGTTTGTTTGACTATAACATACAGTTATCAGTTATTCAGCTATCAGTATTTCAGTCTACAGACTAATGCAGAATCTGGTTATGTGCATGGTCATGCATTTTCAAATTTTTTAGCTTTCATTCATTTAAACTCAGTTATCTCATGCTATTCATTCAGTCATTATCTCATGCACATAAACCCATATATTTTATCCTAACCTTAGCTCGCATACCAGTACATTCAAAGTACTGATCGCATATATGTTTATTGCACGGTGATGTCTTATATATATTTTTGGATACTCAGTTTCCTGACCACGCTTAGATAGATCAGCCCATCAGTAGCAGTAGTTGTGGTGAGTCCTCATATATCAAGGACCATTCATGTTTGTTTTTGTATTTCAGTTCAATAGTTAGTCAGAGTTAGTCGGGGGCTTATCCCATCAACTTCTCATTCAGTTAGAGGCTTTTCAGACTATTTCATGCAGTTAGTCAGTTTACCAATTGTTATTATCAATCTTCTCAGTATTATTTTTAGACGCTGTTAGAACTATGATTTTTAATCGCATGTTTCAGTATTTAAAACCTTATGGCATTTTCAGTTAAATTCCACACATGTTACTTTGTTATCTGTTTTATTCAGTGCTCACAACAGGTACCAGCTCATAGGTTAGCTTGTGGTCTCTTAGTACTATAAGCACTATGTGGCATCTAGGATATATTTCTGGGGTTTTACAAACTTGGTATCAAAGCCTAAGGTTTTACAGTGACCTAGGGAGTCTGAAAAGTCGTATTTAGTTAAGTCTTGTACATGTGTGTGAAGCGTGTCATACTTATGGACAAGAGGCTATATGATGTTTTAGGAAAAGTTTTCCTTTTTTCAGTATTCATGTCGTGCAAAAGAGCATTATGCTCTATTTAATATCTCTTTCTAATTCATCCTTTAGTTCATTATAAAAAAATGCCTCCCAAAAAGAATAACGGAAGAAAGAATGGGAATCAGTCCGCACCTCCGCTAGTTTAGGAAAATCACCTAGATGAGCACATTCTCTACGCTGAGTTCAAATATACCTTCACTACCTTATCTCACTCAGTAGAAGCTTAGAACAATTAGCAGCCTGTTATCCCAGCCAATCCAATGGCTAATACCGCCGCAGCTAGGATTCGGGATTTCACTCGAATAAACCCACGTTTGTTTTATGGATCCAAGTATGATGAGGATCCGTAGAAGTTTATTGATATGATTTAGAAGGTTACTAATATCATGGATGTCACTTTTAGTGAGAGTCCAGAGTTGGCTAATTACCAATTGCAGGATGTAACTCACACTTGGTATAAGCAGTGGAAGGGGGATAGAGATATTGAGGCAGGCCCTATCGAGTGGGAGGAATTTGCTACAGACTTCTTAGATAGGTTCTTCCTTTTAGAGTTAATGGAAGCTAAGGTGCAGGAGTTTATCAACTTGAAGCAAGGTAGTAAGAGTGTGAAGGAGCATTCGCTTAAGTTTACTCAGTTGGCCATGTATGCCCCTAATGGGGTATCAGATAATAGGTCTAGAATGAGTAAGTTTGTTTCTGGAGTATCTGATAATGTAGTCAAGGAATGTAGGACTGCTATGTTGATTAAGGAAATGGACTTATCTAGGCTTATGGTTCATGCTTAACAGATTGAGGAGGAAAAGGCTAAGGAGAAAGAAAGAGAGAATAAGAGGGCTAGGACAGGTAGTTTCAACTTTGATCAACCAAGGTCAGAGATGTAACCATTCCCAATTCCATCAGAAATCATAATCCCCAACTTCATCTTCAGCTAGTACACTAGTGCCAAAGTTTTAGGATGGAGCGCCAGGCTTCAAAACCCAGGGCAGTGTGAGCAGTAGTCGTACCCATCCTCTTTGCAGAGAATGTGGTAGAAATCACCTAGGTATGAGTAGAGCTGGCAGTGATGTGTGTTATGGGTATGGTAAGACAGTCCATAAGTTTTAGGAGTGTAGATTAATACCTCAGAGAGGAAAGGATTTGCATCAGCAGGGTCAGTCCAACCATCCTCCAGTTCCATTTGGTCGCCTGACTCAGTAAGGCACCACTTCCAGTGCCACCAATCACCATCAGAGTAGGCTGTATGCACTTTAGTCCCGATAGGATCAGGAAATTTTTCCTGATATGGTTACGGGTATGTGGCAGTTCTTTCATCTTTATATTTATGCTTTGTTAGATCCCGAAGTTTCGCTTCTTTTGTAAAACCCGTACATAGTTGTTAATTTTGGTGTTAGTCCCAAGACTCTAGCGGAACCCATCTTAGTGTCTACCCTAGTGGGTAAATCTATCATAGCTAAATGGGTATACAGAAACTGTCATTCATTTTTAGTTTCCAAATGAACCAATCATCAAATGGAGAAGTAGTACTGTAGTGCTTAGGGGTCAGATGTGTTTTGAATCCTTTTTCAGAATCCTATGATAGTATATTACCTAGAGTTAGAGGCATAAACCTAGGAGTTTAGCAGTAAAGTGGGGATAGTACTATCTAGATTTAGTAAATTTTGTATCCATAGGGATTGTTATATGAAGGTGAATTAGTAGGCTTGAACAGTGCATGAAAGAATTTATTTTGTTGATTTAAAATATAAATATGGAGATGTGATATTAGTAGGCTATAAAGTAAGTTAGCATGGTTCATTAAGAGTTTGAGAATATCCATGTTAAGTGTTAGAAGCTAAGCTTGAATCTTTGAAAATTGAGCTAATGGAAAGTAGAGATGAAGCACTAGATGGTGTGAACTCATGGTATGGTGATACTCCTGGAAATTTTAAGTTAGTGTTTCAATTATTGTATGGTGATTGTTGAGGCTATAGAAAGCTAAGACTTGTGTATCAGAAGGAAGTACTACCAGTGGGCCTTACATTATCAGGTGTAGTCTTTCAAGGTAATTATAGTATTTATGTGCATTGTTATGTCTCATACTCTAGAGTAAAGTGATTGCAGTTTAGTTTAGAGTTATTTGAAAGGGGTTTCACAAACTTAGAGTAGTGTCTTAAAGCTAGGGGGAGATGATAGAACCAGTAACCAATTCAGGATCTCAGGTTCTAGTAGTGATGTCAGTGTATTGTAGAACATCAGTAGGGAAGATGATGCCTGACCCATTCTTATCTCAGTGCAAATTTTTTTACTTCAGTCATCACGATAGCTACTCATGCCTTACATGTCAAATCTATAATCATAGCTCATATTCATGCACCTTATGGAAAATCATCCACTCTCTCAGTTCCTATTATGAGAAGTTCTAATCCACTCATAAGTACGAATCATGTTCCATGAATTCAGGAACTCCAAACTCAGTTTGCGTAGCTCATGACTTATGTACTCATGCTTTACAGTATGTTCAGTTCTAGTACTCATGCTACACTCTTAATGATCAGCAAACTTCAGAGTATGTCATGTATATCCTCAGTTTTGATCTATGTAATGAATCCATAATGTTGATACTCTATTTGTCAGGCGTCAGTAAAGTGTCGAGTCAAGCATAGTATCCTTTCATGTTTCAGGTCCTTATGTTCTAACCTTTCAGTGACTTTTTCTTATGTCAAGCTAGCGATGATGAATAATTTCTTATATGGGAGAGAGTAAACATTTCTTATTGATAAAAGATTGTTGTATGCTCATTTTAACTAAGGTTGTAAGTGTGAAGTAAGACTGAGGCTAATTTTTTTATATATGTCATGGTTAGTTGAAATTTTGTGTGTGCTTTCTTGGGGTAGTGCATGGAAGTTGTTAATGACAGAGGTTTAGAGGATATGAGGAAGATGTTTTTATGGGTGGTTTTTTAGAAGTGCATATGTGGTTATGATGATAGGCTTGAATGTCATGTTTACATATATGTGGATTAGTGCACTATGCGTTAGTGAGGTTGAATGTAGTTGCTGAAGTGATAATAAGAATTATTCATGATATGAGGAGTTGTAAAAATATAGGGTGTGTTGAATTCATGATTTAGGCTAGTATTACAGTGTTAAGTGTGCACTTTGTAGATTCGAGTAGGCTTGAACATAGTAGAGAATTCAGTTCAGCTCAGACTTTAGTAGGTAGGGTGATCAGTGTCCATGTGAATATTTTTAAGTAGCCTCAAGTGGAGTGTAGTTATGAAGTGGAATATATAGTTGAGTATAAGCTTCCAGTATAATTCATTCCGTTAGCCAGCAGTTCAGTTAGTAGTCAGACAGACAAGTTCTTATGGTTTTTTCATCTTCCAATCTAGTCTTACTATCTGATGTGTCATGAATGTGGTCATTCCAAGAGATAGTTTATCTGCATCCATGTAAATTGTGAATCTAGTTCAGTCCATGCACCATGTTTCAGATTCCAGATATTAATCATGATTTAGTTCGTAAGTGCCCCGTGCATCATCTTAGTCTTTCCTTAGTATTTCGGCCAAGTCATGTATCATATTGCAGACTTAGTCATGTAATCATGTTTTCAGTTATGCATGTTCAGTATATAATTTCAATTCCTCAGTGTTCTCAGCTTAATCAGTCTCACTCAGAGGATGAATGTTCCCAAGGTGGAGATATTATAAGACCCCGTAAGATCCTAGCTCAATTCAGCTTACCATTGTATGTAAAAGGGGTCCAAGAGTTAGAAAATTTCACTAAGTGTTAGGACTTAGTCATTTTTAAAGCCCCTAAACATTGATGATTTTATTTTAGACCTTCCCATTATTAGAAAGTTAATTTTTAAGTTGATTCATGATCGGGGTTGTCAATAGAACATCTCGGGTGAGTTTCAAAATTTTTGGATGAGCGTAAGGGCATGTTTGGAATTCGAAAATAGTAGAAGCACCAGGATAAGCCCGCGGTGTGACCTCCAGTGCACTTCTAGGGGTTCCCATGGAAGATCCCATGGCATGGGTCTTAGACCGCTGGTCCAGAACCCGCAGCGCCCAGCACATTGCCCGCCCCTTATTTTTCCATCTTTTGTTTTCATTTTTTCAAGGGCAATTGGGTCTTTTTCCTTCACCCATTTGGTCCATAACACGGGATTTAGGGCCTTAAAAGCCTAATTTCCTATCCTATTTCACAAAATCCTCTCAAAAGAAGGCATCCTCACTCAAGAACAACCCTAGCCTTCTCAAATGAATCAATGAAATTAAAGCTTAATTTTTAAGAAAACCACCAGGAATCTTCACTAAATCATCAATTAAGGTATGTGTGATGTTTATTCATGGGTCCTTTTCACCCATGGAGTCCAAGAATCCATTTTCAAGCTTAAAGCCATGATTTTGACATGTTATTATGAGTTATCTTCAAGAAGCTATTATGAACTTTGATTTCAATTATGTTTACCATGTGTTTTCATTGGAATTTTCCCTTGACACGTTTGAATGGTGATTTTCGCATGTTACATCCTCAACCCATGATTTTTTTATTGCAATTATGTTATTATCACATGATTTAACTATTCCCATGCTTTAACTTATGACCTTCATGGGTTTGATGAAATGCCTAAGTGTTGAATGTTGAACAAGGATTCCCCTTTATGGTTTCAAAGTTTTCATGTGGTCCTATTATTATTGCTATAGAGTATTGGGGGTTATGAACACCCAAAATTTAGTTGTTTACTTAGTCTCAGCATTTTTAGAATAGTTTCAGACACGTATGAGCATTGTCAGTTCAGTCAGTTATCATATCTATCAAACTTAGATCAATTCAGTAATCAGTGTCAATTCAGTTGGTAGTAGGATTCAGCACTGAGAAAACCTAGGGATGGGGTCTCACCCGCCAATTAGGACTGGGTCCTTAGTAGTAGTCCCTAAGTTCAAGAACTATGTAGCTAGTGTAGGATCAAGAGATGTCACCTTCCAGTTTAGGACTGATATTCTCTCAGGGATCACCCGCCATCTTAGGACTGATATCAAGGGTCACCCGCCAGTTTAGGACTGACTCAATAGCTATTGTTAGTACCCGTGTCAAGGTACTAGCACCCTCCCAACTGGGGTCACAGGTTAGACCTCTATCAGCTCAGATTTAAGGTATGTCGGCTAGATGATACCTCCCACAATTTTAGTCTCAGTTCAATATTCAGTATAGAATTCAGTTTCAGGTTAGTTTGACCATAGCGTACAGTTATCAGTTATTGAGCTATCAGTATTTCAGTCTACAGTCTAATTCAGAATCAGGTTATATGCTTGGTCACGTATTCTAAGATTTTTCAGCTTTCATGCATTTAAACTCAGTTATCTCATGCACATAAACCCATGTATTTCAGCCTAACCTCATCTCTCATACCAGTATATTCAAAGTACTGATCGCATACATTTTTTTGCGCTATGATATCTTATATCATAGGTTCAGACGCTCAGTTTCCTGACCACGCTTAGACAGATCAGCCTATCAGCAGCAGTAGTCGTGGTGAGTCCTCATATATCAAGGACCTTTTATGTTTATTTCAGTATTTTTGTTCAGTAGTCAGTCGGAGTTAGTTGGGGGCTTATCCCATCAACTCCTCAATCAGTTAGAGGCTTTTCAGACTATTTTAGACAGTTAGCCAATTTACCAGTTGTTATTATCAGTCTTCTCAGTATTGTTTTCAGATTCTTTTAGAACAATGATTTTTAATCTCATGTTTCAGTATTTAAAACCTTATGGAATTTTCAGTTAAATTTTGCACATGTTACTTTGTTTTGTATTTTATTTAATGCTCACAGCAGGTACCAGCTCATGAGTTATCTTATGGTTTCTCGAGACCATAAGCACCGTATGGCATCCAAGGTGTATTTTTAGGGCATTACATTTCCCCATCCAATCATATAGCTAATACGGCTGTAGAAAAAATCTGGTACTTCACTAGCATGAATACTCCAACATTCTCTGGATCCAAGTCTTAGAATGATCTATAAGAGTTTTTGGACTGTGTGCAAAAGGTGACATATATCATGGGTGTTACTCTGAGTGAGAGTGCTGACTTAGATTCTTACCAACTATAAGGAGTAGCTCATACTTGGGTAAAGCATTGGAAGGATGATAGAGGTGTTGATGCAGGGCCTATAGAGTGGGATGAGTTTTCTACTGCTTTCTTAGATAGATTCTTCCCACTCGAGTTGAGCGTGGAAAAAGTGTAGGAGTTTATTAATTTAAAGAAAGGTATCATGAGTGTGGAGTATTCTCTCAAGTTCACTCAGTTATCAAGGTATGCTCCGACCATGGTGGTTGATTCTAGGGCCAGGATGAACAAGTTTGTATTTGATGTTTCTGAGGATGTATTCAAAGAGTGAAGAACAACTATGTTGATTAAGGAGTTGGATCTCTCTAGGTTAATGGTTCATGCTCAGCAGATTGAGGAAGAGAAGCTCAAAGAAAAGGAAAGGGAGAATAAGAGGGCCAGAACTAGTAGTGTCAACTTTTCTCATCAAAGATCTGATGGTGAAAATCGTTCTCAGTTCTGCCAAAAATTTTCAGCCCCAGCCCCATCTTCTGCCAGTACTCCAGTGCCTAAGATCATACATGACCATCGAGATAGAGCACCAGGCTCTAAGTCCCAAGGTAGTGTAATAGTGGCCGCACTAACCCATCTTACAGGAGATATGGTAAGAATCACAAGGGTAAGTGTATGGTCGGCAGTGATGCGTGTTTTGGGTGTGGCAAGTTAGGTCATAGGATTAGGAAGTGTCCAGTGGTTGCCTAGAGGGGTAAGGATTTTTGTCAACAGGGTCAGACTAATTCCTCTACAACTCTAGCAGGTCACCCGACTCAGTTGGGCTCCACTTTCAATGCCACCAGTGGATAGGGGTGGGCACAGTATGGTATAATACCAAATTACCATACCAAACTAAAAATTTTAATACCGTAGTTTTGATATTATGGTATTTGGAATGGTATATGGTATACATTTTAAATTTTTTGGTATATGGTATGGTATTCGGTATTTACAAATAACATTCCGAATTACCGAATACCATACCAAAGTATATATATAGTTATATAAGTAACTTTTATATATATAGATATATATATATATACACACACACATAGAGACACACAAATATAATACTTAGTATTAGTATAAAAATGTTTAGACATTGAAACTTTCGCTACTCTATTTTGTTTGAAATGTCTTTTTGGTGTAATTGACTAATAAAAAAAATTGTTTGTACTTCTTTTTCAATATTTCTACATCATTTATGTGTTTTTATGATACAATTAAGACGTACTTTTGAAAATTCAGACTAATAATACTCTAGTATACGAGTATATATTATCGAAATTAAACAAACTATGGTTATCGATTACCATACCGCAAAATACCGAAACCAAATGTCAAAATACCAAACCATACAAAATTAATATGGTATGGCAATGGTATAATGTTTTTAAAAAACAAATACCGAAATTACCATACCAAAGTTTCAAATACCGTACCATACCATACTATTCCTACCCCTACCAGTGGAAGTGTTAGAATTGGCTCTATGCCCTACAGACTCGACAGGATCAAGAAGGTTCTCCTGATATGGTTATTAGTACATTACAAGTCTTTCACCTTCATGTATATGCATTATTAGACCCTGGAGCTGTACTTTCCTTCATGAATCCTTATATAGCAATAGACTTTGGCGTCAGTCCTGAAATATTGTCACGACCTGAGATTACCCCTAGTCGTAACACGGTGCTTAGAATCACTAGTGATCCCAAGCTAACCCATGAACTAGCATGATACTTGAGCGACTGATTTAGAATATATATATATATATAATAGCTAAATTTGTTGTGCAGAAACTTAATCATGACATAATCTGGATAAATAAAATATTGATAAAGTTTACAACCTGATAAAATTGAAGAGAGAACTGGAATTTACATTTCATGACTCTAACAGACCATCTATAAAGCCTCTACTATACTGACTATAGATAGTTGGGACATGCCTCCAACCACCACTAATCAATACAAATGAATAATCAAAATAAAGTACAAGAACTATAACTGACTGGAGTCCCCAAAAAAGGAGAACTCATCACCTGTTGGCTGGAAGCTGCAACTGTATGATTCTGATGTGTAAGATACAATTGGCACCTACATTATGAGACAATGCAGCAAATAAACACATATGTGGATCAGTAATTTGGAATGTACTGAGTAAGTGGGGGTGAATGCAATACGTAAAACTGAATAGGTACATAATCTTAAAAACATGCATGCTAAGTGCTAGTAGACTCGCCAAGAGACTGGGATTAACTGAAAGCTGAAGTATCTTAAAACATGAGTAAAAAACATAATATGATAAGCTGGTGAATCTCTATACTTAGTTTCTTAAAATCTTTACTTTTGTAGAATAAGTAGAACTGAAGTTGGAAAGAGGTAAAACATAAATACTATATGTATATCTCGTGTAAAGCTGAACATGTTGTAAAACTATACTGAGGATCATGTATGAATTCTAGGTCTGAAACTATGGGATGGAAACTGACATAACTCGAGGATCTAACTATCCCAATATACTGAGCATGAATGCATAAACATACAAAACCAAACACAACATATACTGGGCTGATCTGATTAACTAAATAATTGATCCCTATATGACGGAATGATTGAAATCTAAGTTAAGGGATAACTAATATCTATATACTGAGTAGCTGATATTTGAATATGGACTAACTAATTTATGAATAATGAATAGCTGATAACTGAATATTGAATAACTGACATCTGAATACTGATCAACTTACATCTGAATACTTATTAACTGGTATTTGTATACTGATTAACTGATATCTATATACTGATTAATTGATATCTAAATGTTGATCATGCAATACAGAATTGTACTTAGTCTAAATAACTAGACTTAAACTGTGGGAGGCATCATGTAACCGACATGCCTCAAGCTAATCGGGGTCCAACCTGTAACCCCAGTTGGAAGGGTATTAGTATCGTGCCACAAGTTCTAATACTGGCTATATGGATCCACTGAACTAGTGTCTTAAAGGACTAAGGAGTCACCCTCTATTGGCAGGTGCTCTCATGAGATACATTTTAGCCCTCGATTGGCAGCTGGACATCTCAAACCTACGGTGGCTCCGTAGTTCTAGAACTCAGGGACTACTACTAGAGGTCACACCCTTTACTGGAAAGTGAGCCCCTCATCCCTGGATTTTCTTGGTGCTAAATCCTACTCCCAATTGAACTAACATTGAAATCATGAACTGGTGCATGCACTGAAGACTAATATGCTTAAACATGGTGTTCTGAAAACTAATAGTGCATGTATAATTTGAAGTAACCATGAACTTGTAAACTGAGGTATTTAACATGAAATAATACTGGTGGGTTCATTATAAAAATGATAATATGAGTATGGAATAATATCATAGTTCTGACTTACTTGTTACATGAAAATATTAAATCATATAAATCACATAGTTATCGGGTGTTCATAACCTGTTAACATTGAATGATTCATAAAATATAATAGTAACGCTTAAAATTATAGTATGGAAATTATGGTTCAAAGATCCAAAACATAAACATCTCACCAAGTAAGTGAAGAGCATGAACTTGAATATGGGAACGTGTTAAACATAAGTAAACAACATGATTATATGAATAAGTTCATAATTTGATATTATAACATGAAATTCACTTAAACAAGACATGGGAAATCAAAACTTGAAGCATGAAATAACCTAACTTTTCATAGAATCATACGTGGACATGAATTGAGTTCAAACTACTACGGAGACCATGAATCAAACTCATCTTGAACATGTGAAATCCTATAATAAAGGAAAAACTCATACTTTAATCAAATTAATGAAATTCAAAACAAAATATCAACCTTGTAGTTTATAACATGAATAAGTACAATTCTTATGCTCTTTAGTCCCTTAAATAACATGATAATGTTATGCTTTCAACTCATGAGGATTTGGAATGAAACCTAACTTAAAACATATAAATTAAATTTGAAAATCATACATTTGGGAACAAGGTTGAAAGATTAACCTTGTTCAAAACTCCACATACCTTAATAGATGGTTTCTTGAAAATTTCTTGAGGGTTTCTTGAACTTGGAAGCTTGAATTCTTGATTCCTTGAGAAAGGGGCTTGGATTTTGTTCTTGGGAGAGTAGGAGGGTTTTTGAATCATTATTATAATGCATAGGGTTAAGAGAGTGGAATTTACATGTTTAAAGAGCCCTTATATCAATTAGGAGTGATTAGGGATGGTTTAGGGGTGTGAAAAGACTTCAACGCCCTTGATTTAAGTCAAAACGGAGCTCTTTTGGCACTATGCAATCACTATGCGATGAATCGCAATAAATTAAGCCAAGGTGGGCAACATATGTACATCACACATCCCTAAGTGGGAGACGCATGGCCATCGCACACCATTCCCAGTGGCCTTTTGCAATTGTCATGCGACCCACGACCTTTGCATGGCCATAACATTTTGCTTGGGTATCGGATTAAGGTAAAATTGGTATCATTGGAAAGATAACTCAATTATATATCATTTGGTGGGTCTTGAGATGCAAAATTCCAAATATATAAAAAGTTATACATATTCAAAGTAGACCCTTATAGATCTCATTTCAAATACCCAGCCTATTTCAATTCCACCTTAACGAATGGCTCCAGCAGAGTGATTGCACCCAAGCGCATACGCAAGTGTACGTGGTCTCACCAAGTAATACAGTGGCCTTAAAGAAAGTTGAATATCGATCCCTCAAATACTTATGTTAAGAAACTACCTAATTCTAGTTTAACAATTGAGATTAAATTAATGCAATCGTAACCGAAAGAGTTTTGAAAATCTATAATTAAAAGTAAACTAAAATAGTGTAGAAAAGTAAAGACTTTGGACAATCAATGGATAAAAACCGGGGGTTAAACCATTTTGAATAATCATACTACGGTATTTAACTTCATTCGTTATATTACTTATCTTCGTTGTTGATTCGCAGGGTTTATCGTATGATCATGGTCTCCCATCCTCTAACCTTTTACCTAACTTGGCATTACAACTACATTATTGAGCGAGGATGTAATAATTATTTATATGTATTAAGATATCATCCTACATATGAACCAAGCAAGGCTTCTAGGTATACCCCTATCCTAGACACTAATTAAAATTCCTTATTTTATAAAAGAATAAGAACCTTACTCAATTTACCCTCACATTTTATCCTCTCGTTCCCCCTCCCGGGGCTCACAAGATGATAATATATATATTCAAAAAGATTGATAATATATGTATTCTAAGGGTCGTGGATCCTTAAAATAGTAATAACAATGATAAATAAACAACCAACTACGATAAGAAATCCAAACAAACTCAATTCTAAGTATAAGTAAATATGTTCTTAGCCTTTACCCCAGAAAGGGAGCATGTAGCCACTCATGGACATAATCGTAATCGAAATCAATGAATACATAATATAACCCATTAAAAAGCTAAAGTAAGGAGATATAAACCCTAACAGAAGTTTTTTTAGCCCCTGTCCTATAATACCCTGTATTATTCTTAGCTCTGTTCAGCTCCTAGTTGCATGCATAAGAGGCTTAAAACCTGAAAATTTTACAAAGTATTGGGGACTTAGTCATTTTTAAGGCCTCTTAACTTTGAGGATTTTTAAATTACTATTCCTAACCCCGAGGTGTTGGTTTTTGAGTTAATTCATGTTCAGAGGTGTAAAAAATATGTCTCAGGGAAGTTTTGGATTTTTTAGATGAGGTTTGGGGCATTTTTGGATCATGAAACCTGAGAGTCAACATGATAGGGCTGCATCTCAATGTTAATCTTGATGGAACCCTCACCGCATCACGGTGATCCTTTAAAACACATTTCAATTACGAATTTGAATGTTTGAGGGGAAATTATGTTTTTTCCCCTCAATCCAAGTCGTCAAATTATGAATTATAACTTTAGTTAGGGCATTATTTGTCCATCTTCTCCAATCATCTTCTTAAAGAAACCCTAGTCATCTCCCAAGAATATCAAATTCCATTACTTTCCCTCCAAGAAAATCAAGAATTCAAGTTCCCCAATTCAAGAGCATTCAAGAAAGCATCAAGATTGGTGTTTCTTTTTTAAGCTTAAGGTTTTAAGGTATGTGTGATGTTCATTCATGGTCCCTTTTCACCTATGGAGTCGAAGAATCTCTTTTTATGTTTTAAATTATGAATTTTACATGATTAAGTTGAATTATGCCTATGAACATCTTGATAATTTGATTTCAAGTAATGATTACATGTGTTTTTGATAGAATAAGCCATTGCATGTTTTGAATATTGAACTTTTGTCATTTAAAACCTTAATTCATGGTTTTATTATTTTAAATATCTTATTATCATGTGAATTACCCATTCCCATGCTTAAGTTCATGACTCTTATGTGTTTGATGAAATGCTTATGTGTTGAATTTGAACAATGATTCCCTACTATGGTTTCAAATATTTTATGTGTCAATATTGTTATTTCCGATTCAGTGCCGGAGGGTTATGAACACCCGATACTTAGTTGTTTACATAATTTTAGTATCTTTAGTATGATTTCAGATATACCATGAGCATTATCATTCAGTCAGTTATTATGATCAGTTGTTTGTTCAGTTAAGCTTAGTTCAGTCTAGTAAATAGTGTTATTTAGTTGGAAGTAGGATTCATCATCGAGCGAACCCAGGGATGGGGGCATTCTTTCCAATTTATGGTTTGACCCTTAGTAACAATCCCTGAGTTATAGAACTACATAGCCAGTATAGGTTTGAGATGTTTTCTTATCCACTTAGGGTTGCCACATATCTCATGAGTTTCCTTCCAGTATAGGGTTACTCCTTAGTCTTTCGGACACTAGTTTAGTTGATCCACACAGCTATTATTTGTACCCGTGGCACGATACTGACAGCCTTCCAACTGGGGTTACAGGTTGGACCCCACTTAGCTCGGATTGGGGCATATCAGTAAGATGATACCTCCCACAGTCTCCGTTCATTATTTAGTACAAAATTTAGTTTAGGTTTGCTTGACAATAGCATATAGACTTCTAGTTATTTTGTTATCAGATTTCAGTATTTCAGTTTATAGGTTATTTTAAAAACATTATATACTTGGTCTTGCATTCTCAGTATTTCAGTTTTCATGCATGCATACTCATTTATCCCATGCTATTCAGTCAGTCATTACTTTATGCACAGTTAACCCATGTATTTTAGTCTAACCTTATCTCACATACTAGTACATTCAAAGTACTGAACGCATGCATTTTTCACACTATGATGTCTAATATCATAGGTTCAAACACGCAATTTCCCAATCGTACTTAGACAGTTCATCACTTCAACAGCAGCAGCAATGGTGAGTCCTCATCTATCAAGGACCTATTATGTTAATTCAGTATTTCCATATTTCTTTTCAGTTAGTCAGTTAGAGTTGGTTGGGGCCTATCCCATTAACTCCTCAGTCAGTTTAGAGCCTTTCAGACAATCAGATAGACAGTTAGTCAGTTTATCAGTCTTATTATTTATGTTTCAGTATTTTCATCAGATGTTATAGACTTGTGAATTTATCATATTTTCAGTATTTAAACCTTATGGAATTATCAGTTGTTTTTTGCACATGTTTTTTATTATCAGTTTACTTTGTGCTCACAGCAGGTACCAGTTCATGGGTTAGCTTATGCTCACTTGTGACCGTAAGCACCGTTGCAGCGACTAGGGGGTAGCATAGGGTTGGAACAAAACTTGGTATCAAATCCAAAGGTTTTATAGTGTCCTAAAAAGTCTGAAATTCATGTTGAGTAGAGTCTTCTGCATGGGTGTAAAGTGCGCCACACTTATGAACAAGAGGTTACAAAACGTTTTAGAAAAAATTTCCCTTCTTTTAGTATTTATGTCATGCAAATAAGCATAAGCTCTATCTAAAAATCTCTTTCTAACTCATTCTTCCTTTCGTTTATAGACAATGTCTCCCAAAAGAAAGAACAGAAAGAGAAATGGAAATCAGCCTACACCTCCACCTGTTTAGGAAGATCACCTGAATGAGAACGTCTCACATGCCAAATTCAGGGTTGCTTTCACTACCTTAGCTCACTCAGTATCTACTCAGAATAATTAGCAGGCTATTATCCCAGCTAATCCAGTGACCAATGTAGCTACAACTAGGATTCGGGATTTCACCCGAATGAATCCCTCTTTGTTTTTAAGATCCAAGTCTGAGGAGGATCCGTAGGAGTTTATTGATATGGTTCAGAAGGTGATTGATATCATGGGTGTCACTTTGAATGAGAATGAAAAATTAGCTACATATCAGTTTTAGGATGTAGCTCATACGTGGTATAAATACTGAAAGGAGGATAGGGGTGCTGAGGCAGGTCCTGGAGTGGGAAGAGTTTGACACGGCCTTCTTAGATAGGTTCTTCCCGTTAGAGTTGAGGGAAGATAAAGTGTTGAAGTTCATTAATTTGAAGCAGGGAAACATGAGTGAGAGGGAATACTAACTTTAGTTTACTCAGTTGGCGAGGTATGCTCCTTCGATGGTGGTTGATAATAGGTATTGAATGAGTAAGTTTGTTTTTAGTGTAGCTAATAGTGTGGTAAAGGAGTGTAGGACTACTATGTTGATTGAGAAAATGGACCTGTCTAGGCTTATGATTCATGCTTAGCAGATTGGGGAAGAAAAGATTAAGGAGAAAAAAAAGAGAATAAGAGGGCTAGGACAGGTAGTTTTAACTTTTCTAAGCCAAGGTCAGAGGGTGGTAACTGTTCTTAGTTCAATCAAAAATTTTCAGCCCCAACTCCGTCTTCAGCAAGTGCACCAATGCTGAAATTTAGAAATGACAGTCGAGATAGGGTGTCAGTCTCCAAGTCCCAAGGTAGTATGAACAGTGGTCGTACTAATCCACTTTTCCAGAAATGTGGTAGAAATAATTAGGGTGTGTGTAAGCCTAGCAGTGATGTATGTTTAGGATATGGAAAGCTAGGCCATAGAGTCAAAGAATACCCACAGGTGGGTCAGCATAGTCTGCACAGTCGTTCCCAAGTACTAGCCAGTCACCCAGACTAAGCAGGGAGCAGCTTCTAGTGCAACAAGTGGACAGCGCCAAAACAGGCTGTATGTACTTCAATCCCGACAAGATCAGGAAAGTTCTCCTGATATGGTTACGTGTACGATACAGGTCTTTTATTTTTATGTTTATACTTTGCTAGACCCCGGAGCCTCACTTTCAATTATAACCTCTATATAGCTGTTAATTTTGGTGTCAGTCCCGGAATATTAGTAGAGCCTTTCTCAGTGTCTACCCCAGTGGGTAAATCTATCATAGCTAGATAAGTATACAGAAACTGCTCAGTTATAGGATCCCAAAAAATCACTTCAGTATATCTTATGGAGTTAGAGATAATTGATTTTGATGTCATTCTCGGCTTGGATTAGATCTACTCATGCTATGCTTCAATTGATAGTATAAACTGAGTCGTCCAGTTTTATTTTCCTAATGAACCAGTCATTGAATAGAGAGGTAGTACTTTAGTGCTTAGGGATCAGATTGTTGCATATCTTAAGGCAAGAAAAATAATATCTAAGGGGTGCATGTACCATCTTGTTCGAGTCAAAGACTCTAATTCTGTGGCTTCCAGTCTCGAGTTAGTTTTAGTATTAAGGGAATTTCCATACGTTTTCCCTAAAGATCTTCTCGGAGTTCCTCCCGAAAAGGAAATTAACTTCAAAATAGATCTCCTTCTAGATACCCAGCCTATCTCTATTTCACCCTACAAAATGGCTTCAGCTATGCTAAAAGAGTTGAAAGATCTCTTAGATAAGGAAGTCATCAGGCCCAGTGTTTCCCCATGGGTTGCTCCAGTCCTGTTCGTGCTTAAGAAAGATGGTTATCTCAAAATGTGCATCGATTACCGTCAGTTGAACAAGGTCACAATTATAATAGGTATACACTCCCCAGGATTGATGACTTGTTTGACCAACTTCAAGGTGCCAATTATTTCTCTAAGATATACCTCAGATCCATCTATCATCAGCTCAGAGTCAGAGAATGTGACATTCCAAAAACAGCCTTCAAAACCCGGTATGGTCACTTCAAATTTCTAGTTATGTCTTTTGGACTAACGAATGCCCCAGCAACTTTTATAGACTTGATGAATAGAGTGTTCAAGTAGCAATTGGGCATGTTCATTATAGTCTTCATTGATTATATTCTCGTCTATTCCCGTAGTGAAAATGATCATGTAGACTATCTCAAAATTGTATTGTAAACTCTTAGAGCCCATCAACTATTTGCCAAATTCTGTAAGTATGAATTTTGGCTAAGATCAGCAGCTTTCCTTGGCCATATTATTTCCAGTGATGGCATTAGAGTTGACCCTCAAAAGACTGAAGCAGTGAGAAACTGGCCCAAACCCATATCATGAGTTTCTTGGATTTAGCTAGCTATTACCGATAGTTTTTACAATTTTTTAAAGGGTTGTCATCTATTGCATCCCCCATGTATTGATTGACTCATAAGAAAGTTAAGTTTTAGTGGTCGGATTCTTTTGAGAAGAGTTTTCAAGAGTTAAAGACTCGACTCACCTCAGCCCCAGTCTTGACTTTGTCAAATGGTCCAGATGGGTTTGTTGTTTACTGTGATGCTTCCAGAGTTGGTCTTGGTTGTGTGTTGGTGTAGAGAGTTAAGGTCATAGCCTATCCTTTAGACAATGTAAACCCCATGAAAAGATTTACCCTACCCATGATCTTGAGTTGGCAGTTGTTGTTTTTGCCTTAAAAATTTAAAGCCATTATCTTTATGAAGTTCATGTTGATGTGTTCATGGATCATAAAAGTTTGCAGTATGTGTTATCACAGAAAGATTTGAATCTTCGTCAGAGGAGGTAGCTTGAATTATTGAAAGATTATGATATAAGTATGTTGTATCACCTGGGTAAGGCCAATGTAGTGGCAGATGCCCTTAGTAGATTGTCTATGGGTAGTGTTGCTCATATTGAGGATAATAAGAGGAAGTTAGTCAGAGAGGTTCATTTGTTTGCTAGATTATGTATTCGTTTGGTTGATTCGATTGAGGGTAGTATATGGGTTCAGAATGGTTCGGAGTCTTCTTTGGTTGCCAAAGTGAAAGAAAAGCATAATAGGGAACTCAATTTAGTTAAGTTGAAGGAATAAGTTAGAGATCAGAAAGTAGAGGTTTTCTCCCAAGGGAGAGATAGTGTGTTGGGTTGTCAGGGTAGGCTATGTGTGTCGTGTGTTGATGGTTTTAGACAGAAAATTTTGGCAGAAGCGCATGGTGCGTATTACTCTTTACACCTAGGAGCTACGAAGATGTACCATGATTAGCGAGAAATCTATTGGTAGAGCGGTATGAAGAAAGATATTGCAGAGTTTGTTTCAAAGTACTCTAACTGTCAGTAGGTTATGGTTGAGCACCAGAGGCCTAGTAGCATATTGCGGGAGTTTAGCATCCTCACTTAGAAGTAGGAAGAGGTGAACATGGATTTTGTGACGGGTTTACCTCATACGTATTGTCAGCATGATTCGATATTGGTAATTGTGGACAGAATGACCAAATCAGCTCATTTCTTTCCAGTTCATACCTTTTATTCAGCTGAGTACTACGCCAAGCTCTATATTAGAGAGTTGGTTAGGTTGCATGGAGTCCCATTATCTATCATTTTAGATAGAGGTACTCAGTTTACCTCTTACTTTTGGAGAGCTATTCAGAAGGGTCTTGGTACCCAAGTTCATCTCAGTATAGTTTTTCATCCTCAAATAGATGGTCAGGCAGAGAGGACCATTTAGACCTTAGATGATAAGTTAAGAGCATGTGTTATTAACTTTATAGAAAGTTGGGATGATCACTTACCTTTGATCGAGTTTGCCTATAATAACAATTATCACTCCAGTATTCAGATGGCTTCATTTGAGGCTCTCTATGGGTGGAGATGCAGATCTCCTGTTGGTTGGTTTGAGGAAGGTAAGGTTGTTTTGATAGAACTAGATTTGGTATTTAGTGCAATAGAGAAGGTTTAGTTAATTATGGAGAAGGTTGTCTATTGATGCAGTGAGGTAAGGTCATAGTATATTTCTCTAGACATCTTAAACCCCATGAAAAGAATTATCCGACTCATGATCTCGAGTTGGCAGTAGTTGTCTTTGCCATAAAGATTTGGAGGCATTATTTATATGGTGTTCATATGGATGTGTTTAATGATCACAAGAGCTTACAGAATGTATTCATGCAGAAAGACCTGGATCTTCATTGAAGAAGGTGGCTTGAATTGTTGAAATATTATGATGTGAATATGCTGTATCACTTGAGTAAGGCCAATGTGGTAGCCGATGACCTTAGCAGATTGTCTATGGGGTGTGTTACTCATGTATAGAAGGGTAAGAAGGACTTAGTTCGTAAGGTTCATCAGTTTGCCAGATTAGGAGTTTGGTTGGTTGATTTGGCCAAGGGTAGTGTTTGAGTTTAGAATGGTTTAAAATCTTCATTGGTTGCTGAATTTAAGGAAAAGCAAGATAGAGATCCCATTTTGCTTAAGCTAAAAGAGGCAGTTCGAGATCAGAAGGTTAAGGTTTTCTTCCAAAGGGGAAATGGTATTCTTCGTTGTTAGGGCAGGATGTTTGTTCCTAATGTGAATGATTAGAGATAGAAGATGCTACTCGAGGCTCATGGTTCTTGATATTTTATTCACCCAAGATCTATTAAGATGTACCGTGATTTGTGGGAAGTTTTTCGGTGGATGGTATGAAGAAGGACATTTCCGAATTCATGGCCAAGTGCTCTAATTGTCAGCAAGTTAAGGTTGAGCATAAAAGACCCAGTGGTATGCTTCAGGAATTTAGTATCCCTACTTGGAAGTTGGAAGTGGTGAATATGGACTTTGTTACAGGATTTCCCAAAACGTGTCGCCATCATGATTCCATATGGGTTATTATAGATCGAATATCAAGTCAGTTTATTTTTTGCCAGTCCATACTTCCTATTTAGCTGAGGACTATGCCAGACTCTATCTTAGGGAGTTAGTGAAATTACATTGGGTTCTTTTGACCATCATTTCAGATAGAGGTACTCAGTTTACATCTTATTTTTGGAAGGCTTTTCAGAAGGGTATTGGTACGCAAGTTCATCTCAGTACAGTTTTTCACCCGCAGACAGATGGCCAAGCAAAGAAGACTATTCAGACCTTAGAGGACATGTTGAGCGCTTGTGTTATTTATTTCAAGGGTAGTAAGGAGGATCACTATCCCAACCCAAGGATACCCCCTGGTCGCGACAACGGTGCTTATGGTCCCAAGAAAACACAAGCTAACCCATGAACTGGTACTTGTTGTGTATGGTAATAAAATACACATGTGCGTAAATAACTGAATAATGCCGAAGGTTGTAAGTACTGAGATTAATACGATGGAATTTCTCAAATCCGAAATATAAACGAACATACTGAAATCTGTCTAAAAATATTAACAAACCAACTGACTATCTGAAGTGTCTGAAACCCTCTAAAACTGACTTAAAGAGTTGATGGGACAGGCCCCAACTAACTCCAAATAGCAACTGAAAGAAAATACTGAAATCCTAAAGTAAACTAAAATAAACCACAATGTCCTCGAAAGATGAGGACTCACCACAACTACTACTGCTGATAGGCTGAACTGTTTATGCATGGTCAGGAGCCTGAGCATCCGAACCTATGATATTAAATATCATAGCGCAAGAAAAGACTATGTGATCAGTTCTTTGAATGTATTTGTATGAGATATGAGGTTAGGATAATATGCATGGTCAATGTGCATGAATAATAACTGATTCAATGGATAGCATGGAAAAACTGAATATAAATACATAAATACTGTAAAATCTGAGAATGCATGACCAAGCATAAAACATGTTCTAAAATAGTCTGTAAAGTGATGTACTAAAATACTGATAACTGAATAATCGATAACTGTATTCTATGGTCAAGTAAACCTGAAATTGAATACTGGACTGAGACTGTGGGATATATCATCTAACTGACATGCCCTAGTTCTAGCTAATTGGGGTCCAACCTGTGACCCCAGTTAGAAGGGTGTCAGTACCATTCCACGGGTACTAACAATGGTTGTGTGGATCCACTAAAGTGAAGTTTCGAAGGACTAAAGAGTCACCCTATACTGGTAGGTGCCCTGGTGAGATATATGTCAACTCTAAACTGGTAGGTTAACATATCAAACCTACAATATCTACATAGTTTTGGAATGTAGGGATTGCAACTAAGAGTCACACCCTATACTGGCAGGTGAACCTCCATACCTGGGTTCACTCGGTGCTAAATCCTACTCCCAACTAAACTGACTCGGATTCCTGAACTGATCTAAGTTTAACTTAGTATGATAACTGACTAAATGAATAATGCTCATATATATCTAAAACCATTCTGAAAGATACCGAGACTAAGTAAACAGCTAAGTTTTGGGTATTCATAACCCCAAGCACTGAATAGAAGTATCAATAAGGATATACATATAGATATCTTTACAAACCATAATAGGGATCATTGTTCAAAATTCATCTCTTAGACATTTCATCAAACACACAAGGGTCATGAGTTAAAGCATAGGAATAGTTAAAACATGTGATAATAGCATAATTTCAATATTAAAATCATGGGTTAAGGATTTAACATGCGAATAATCATCATTCAAATGTGTCAAGGGTTAATTACAACGAAAATGCATGGTAAACATGATTCAAAATCAAATTTCATATGAGTTCCATGGATATAATTCATAATAATATGTAAAAACCATAATTTAAACTTGAAAACAAATTCTTGGACTCCATGGGTGAAAAGGGCCCATGGATGAAAATCAAACATACCTTAAAGCTTTAATCTTGAAAGAGAATTAACTTTTTTTGAACGTTCTTGGATTGGGAAGAACAATTTCTTGGTTTTCTTGATGGGAATATGCTTTAACTTGATAAACTTGGGGAAGGGTTAGGGTTTAATTTAGAGAGAGATTGAGAAATTTGGGCATATAATACCTTAACTGAAGGTTAATTTTGTGTTTTTATGGACTAGGGCGATGGGAAAAGACAAGACTTCCCTTATGGAATTTAAATTCATAACTGGAATATCGAATGGAGCATCATCGCGATGCACTGAACCCCTCATCGCTACACCCACCGTGATGCGATGCAATCGCGGTGAGGTTCTGGATATGAAATCCAAACGTGCCTCAGTCCTCGTCTGAAACCTCCCCGAGACATGCTCCTTACACCCCTAAACATGAATTAACTCAAAAACCTACGTCTCGGGGTCGGGAATGTCACTTTAAAAATCATCGAAGTTAAGAGGCCAAAAATAAAACTATGTCCCCAATACTTAGCTAAATTTTTAGTTTTTAAGCCTCTTATGCATGCACTATAAATTGAACTGGGCTAAGACTAATATGGGGTATTATAACATCTCCCACTTGGGAACATTCGTCCTCAAATGAGACTAATTAAGCTGAGGATACTGAGGGAACTAAAATCACATATTGAATATGCATAACTAAAAACATGATTACATGACTAAGTTTGTAACATGATACATGACTAAACTGATTTGTGAATACATGCAATGACAGGAGGATGATTCTATAGCTGGAACTAAGAATGGAATAGAGATAATCTAAGGAAAACTATTACCTTAAACTAAGTCTGAGTTTACGGAGAAAAGATGAGAGTACTTAGTAGGCATGCCTGCTTCTGCTTCCCAAGTGGCTCCCTCAACGGACTGATTTCTCCAAAGAACTTTAACCAAGGGAACTTCTTTGTTCCTCAGTCTAAGAATTTGACGATTAAAGATTTCAACTGGGATTTCTTCGTAAGAAATATTATCCTTAACACCCGTACTTTCTAAAGGAACTACCACAGCTGGGTCTCCAATACACTTCTTTAACAAAGAGACATGGAACATTGGATGCACTGATGCCAAATCTGCAGGCAACTCAAGCTCATAAGCTACCTTTCCAAAGCGGTTCAAGATCCTGTAAGGGCCAATATATAGGAGACTGAGCTTCCCCTTCTTGCCAAACCTCTTTATTTCCTTCATGGCAGATATTTTTAAATAGACTAAGTCACCAACCTCAAACTCAAGATCTTTTCTCCTCAAATCTACATAGGATTTCTGGCGACTTTAGGTTGTCTTAAGCTCTCCCTGATTAACTGAACCTTCTCCATCACATCAACTAATGAATCTGGCCCTATTAATGTAGTTTCAAACTTTGCAATATCCCTCTCCATACCAATCCACTAATAGATTTCCCATAAATCACGGTAAATCTTAGTGGCTCCTAGATGAATAGAATAACGTGCACCATGTGCTTCTACAAGGATTAGATGTATCAAACCATCTACACCTAACACACATAGCCTAACCTGACATCACAACATACCATCTCCCTCTTAGGAGAAAACCTTTACCTTCTGATCTCCAGCTGACTCCTTCAACTTAACCAGACTAGAATCCTTATCTTTCTTCTCCTTCACGTCGGCAACCAAAGAAGATTCCGAACTATACTAAACCCATACACTACCCTCAGTTGAATCCACCAACCTTACACCTAATCTAGCAAGCTAATGAACCTCCTTGACTAACTACTTCTTATCATTCTCTACATGAGCAACACTACCCGTAGACAATCTACTAAAGGCATTTTTCACTACATTGGCCTTGCCCTGATGATACAAAACACTCATATCATAATCTTTCAACAATTATAATCACCTTCTCTAACAGAGCTTTAAATATTTCTACAAAAATGCATACTTCAAACTTTTGTGATCCGTGAACACATCAACATGAACCCCATACAAATAATGCCTCCAAATTTTTAAGGCAAATACAACAGCTACCAACTCAAGATCATGGGTGAGGTAATTATTTTCATGGCGTTTAAGATTTCTAGAGGTGTAGGCTATGACCTTACCTTTCTAAATTAACACATAACCAATACCAACTCTAAAAGCATCACAGCAAACAACAAACCCATCTGAACCATCTAGCAAGGTCAAAACTGGGGCTGAGGTGAGTCGAGTCTTCAACTTCTAAAAACTCTTCTCACAAGAATCTAAACACTAAAACTTGACTAATTTTTTAGTCAATCGAGACATGGGGTGATGCAATAGACGATAACCCTTCAACAAACTATCGGTAATAGCTAGCCAAACCTAAGAAACTTATGATATAGGTCTAGGACAGTTTCTCACTACTTCAGTCTTTTGAGGGTCAACTCTAATGCCATCACTGGAAACAATATGGCCAAGTAAAGCTATTGATCTTAGCCAAAATTCACACTTACTGAATTTGGCAAATCTGATGGGCTCTAAGAGTCTGCAATACAATTTTGAGATGGTTTGCATGATTATTTTTATTACGAGAATAGACAAGAATATCATCAATCGAGACTATAATGAACATGTCCAAGTAATTCTTGAACACTCTATTCATCAAGTCCATGAAAGCTATTGGGGCATTCGTTATTCCAAAATATATAACTAGAAACTCGAAGTGACCATACCGAGTTCTAAAAGTTGTTTTTGAAATGTCACATTCTCTAACTCTGAGCTGATGATAGTCGGATCTGAGGTCTATCTTAGAGAAATAACTGACACCCTGAAGATGGTCGAACAAGTCATTAATTCTGAGACGTTGGTACTTATTCTTGACTGTGACTTTGTTCAACTGGAGGTAATCAATACATATTCTAATAGAACCTTGTTTCTTTCGCATGAAAAAGACTGGAGAGACCCATAGGGAAACATTGGGCTTATGTATCCCTTATCTAAGAGGTCTTCCAACTGTTCTTTCAACTTCCTAAGCTCAGCTGGAGCCATTCTGTAGGGAGGAATATAGATAGGCTGGGTATCTAGAAGTAGGTCTATTTCAAAGTCAATTTCTCTTTTAGGAGGAACTCCAGGAAGATCCTCAGGGAACATATCTAAAATTTTGCTTACTACTGAAATGGACTCGAGACAAGGAGCCTCAGAATTAGAGTCTTTGACTTGAACAAGATGGTAAACACAACCCTTCTATATTATTTTTCTCACTCTAAGGTATGAAACAAGTTGACCCATAAATGCTGAAGTACTACCCCTCTATTCAAGAACTAGTTCATTCAGAAACTAAAGATGAAAAACTCTATTTCTACAATCAACTGAAGTATAGCATGAATGGATCCAATCCATACCGAGAATAACATCAAAATCAGTCATCTCTAACTCTACAAGGTCTACTGAAGTGACTTTCTGGGATACTATAAATGGGCAGTTTTTGTATACCTTCCTGGCTAAAATAGATTTACCCACCTGAGTAGACACTGAGAGAGGCTCTACTAGAGTTTTGGGACTGACATCGAAATTAACAGCTATGTAAAGGGTTATAAAAGAAAGTGAAGCTCAGGGATCTAACAAAGCATAAACATATAAATAGAAGAACTATAACATACTCGTAACCATATCAAGAGAACTTTCCTAATCCTGTCGAGACTGAAGTGTATACAGTCTGTTCGAGCATTGACTACTGGTTGTGCTAGAAGTGGCACCCTATTGAGTTGGGCTGCTGGATATAACTGAGGGATGGATGGACTGACCCTACTGACAACTCTTTGGGCAATCCCTGACTCTATGTCCTAGATTTCCACACCTAAAGTACATATCACTGCTGGCTCTACACACACACTGATGATTTCTTCCATGTTTTGGTGAAAAGAATTAGTGTAATCGTTGTTTACACTGTCCTGGGACTTAGAGCCTAGCACTCTATCCTAATTACTATTTTTGAACCTTGGAACTGGAGTACTAGATGAAGATATATCTAGGGATGAAGTTTTTTGATGAAATTGAGGACGTTTACCATCCTCTAACCTCGATTGAGTAATGTTAAAGCTACTTGTCCTAGCCCTCTTATTCTCTCTTTCCTTCTCTTTAACCTTATCCTCCTCAATCTACTGAGCATAGACCATAAGCCTAGATTAGTCCATCTCTTTATCAACATTACATTTCTACACTCCTTGATCATACTATCATCTACACCAGAGATAAACTTACTCACCCTAGACCAATTATCAGCTACCATCAAAGGAGCATACCTGTCCCACTGGTTAAACTTAAGTGAATACTCCCTCACACTCATGTTACCCTAATTCAAATTTATGAACTCCTTCACCTTAGCTTCCCTCAACTCTAAAGGGAAGAACCTATCTAAAAAGGTTGTGGCAAACTTCTCCCACTCTATAGGCCCTATATTTGCGTCTCTATCCCTCTTCCACTACTTATACCAGGTTTGAGCTACATCCTCCAATTGGTAAGCAACCAACTCTACACTCTCACTAGATGTGACACCCATAATGTCAGTCACCTTCTGAACCATGTCAAGAACCCTTGCGGATCCTCATCAGACTTGGATCCTATAAAAAAGCAAGGATTCATTCGAGTGAAGTCCCGAATCCTAGATGCGATGGTATTAGCTAATGGATTAGATGGATAACAGCCTGCTGAGTTTTCTGAGTTGCTACTAAGTGAGCTAAAATAGTGAATGCAGCTCTAAATTCGGCATGAGAAACATTCACATTCAGGGTATCCTGAACAGGTGGAGGTGTGGGTTGATTCCCATTTCTTCTTTAGTTATTCTTTTTGGGAGGCATATTCTATAAATGGAAGGAAGCTTGAATTAAAAAAAGATTTTAACTAGATCTTATACTCTTTCGCATGACATGAACACTAAGAGAAGGGAAATTTTTCCTAAAACATCTTGTAGCCTCTTGTCCATAAGTACGGCGTGCTTCACACTCATGCACAAGACTCTACTCAACATGGATTTCAGACTCCCTAGGACACTTTAAAATATTAGTCTCTGATACCAGTTTTTTCACGACTGGAGGCTACCCCTTAGTCGCTACAATAGTGCTTACGGTCCAAAAAGATCACAAGTTAACCCATGAACTGGTACCCACTGTGAGCACTAAATAATATAGTAATAAAATACATATGTGCGGAAATAACTTAATAATGCCAAAGGTTTTAAGTACTAAGATTAATACGATAGAATTTCCTAATTCCAAAATATAAATGAACATACTGAAATCTGTCAGAAAAGAGTAACAAACCAACTAACTGTCTGAAGTGTATGAAAGCCTCTAAAACTGAATGAAAAGAGTTGATGGGACAGGCCCCAATTAACTCCAAATGGCAACTGAAAGAAATACTGAAATACTGAAATACTGAAGTAAACTAAAATAAACCACAATGTCCTTGATAGATGAGGACTCACTATGAATACTGCTGCTAATAGGCCAAACTGTCTATGCATGGTCAGGAGCCTAAGCATCTAAACTAATGATATTAAACATCATAGCATAAGAAAAGAGTATGCAATCAGTACTTTAAATATACTAGTATAAGATAAGTGGTTAGACTAATATGCATGGTCTATGTGCATGAATAATAACTGACTGAATGGATAGCATAGAATAACGGAATATAAATACATGAAGAATGTAAAATCTGAGAATTCATGACAAAATATAAAATATTTTTTGAAATAGTCTGTAAACTAAATAACTGAATAATCAATAATTGTATGCTATGGTCAAAAAAACCTGAAACTGAATACTAGACTGAGACTGTGGGAGTTATTATCTAACCAACATGCCCCGGTCTGAGATAATTGAGGTCCAACCTGTAACCCCAGTTGGAAGGGTGTCAGTACCATTCCACCAGTACTAACAATGGTTGTGTGGATCCACTAAAGTGAAGTTTTGAAGGACTAAAGAGTCACCCTTCACTGGTAGGTGCCCTGGTGAGATATGTGTCAACTCTCTACTGGCAGGTTAACATATCAAACCTACGCTGTCTACGTAGTTCTGGAACACAGGGATTGATACTAAGAGTCACACCCTCTACTGGCAGGTGAACCTCCATCCCTGGATTCACTCGGTGCTAAATCCTACTCCCAACTAAATGGACTCGAATTCCTGAACTGATCTAAGTTTAACTGATTATGATAACTGACTGAATGAATATGCTCATACATATCTAAAACTATTTTAAAAGATACCGAGACTAACTAAATAGATAAATTTTGAGTATTCGTAACCCCCAGCACTGAATAGAAGTATCAATAAGGACATATATATCTTTACAAACCATAATAGGGATCATTGTTCAAAATTCATCTCTTAGGCATTTTATCAAACACATAAGGGTCATGAGTTAAAGCATAGGAATAGTTAAAACATGTGATAGTAGCATAATTGCAATATTAAAATCATGGGTTAAGGATGTAACTTGCGAATAATCATCATTCAAAGTCAAGGGTTAATTGCATCGAAAACACATGGTAAACATGATACGAAATCAAAGTTCATATGAGATCCATGGATATAATTCATAATAATATGTAAAAACCCATAATTTAAACTTAAAAATGGATTCTTGGACTCCATGGGTGAAAAGGGCCCATGGATGAACATCAAACATACCTTAAAGCTTTAAACTTGAAAGAGAATTAACTTTTATTGAACGTTCTTGGATTGGAAAGCATAATTTCTTGGTTTTCTTGAAGGAAAAATGCTTGAACTTGATAAAGTTGGAGAAGGGGAAGGGTTTAATTTTGAGAGAAATTCAGGAATTTGGGCATGTAATACCTTATCTGAAGGTTAATCTCGTGTTTTTACATACTGAGGCGATGGGAAAAGACAAGACTGCCCCTCTAGAATTTTAATTCATAATTGGAACATTGAATAGAGAATCACCACGATGCGATGAACCCTTCATCGCTATACCCACCGTGACGCGATGCAATCTCGGTGAGGTTCTGAAAATAAAATCTAAACGTGCCTCAATCCTCTTCTGAAACCTCCCCAAGACATGCTTCTTACACCCCTAAATATGAATTAACTCAAAAACTTACATCTCGGGGTCGGGAATGTCACTTTAAAAATTATCAAACTTAAGAGGCCAAAAATAAAACTGTCCCTAATACTTAGCTAAATTTTTAGGTTCTAAGACTCCTGTGCATGCACTATGAGTTGAACTGAGCTAAGACTAATATGGGGTATTACAATCACTTAACTTTGATTGAGTTTTCCTATAATAATAACTATCACTTTTGTATCCAAATGGCTTCATCTGAGGCTCTGTATAGTAGGAGGTGTAGATCTCTTATTGGTTTGTTTGAGGTAGGTGAGGTTGCTTTGATAGGGCCAGATTCAGTACATGAAGCAATGGAGAAATTTCAATTTTTTTTAGAAAGGTTGATGATAGCTCAAAGTCATTAGAAATTCTATACAGATGTGAGGAGAAGAGAACTTGAATTTGATGTTGGGTATTTTGTATATCTAAAAAATTTTCCAATGAAAGGGGTGAAGAGGTTTGGTAAGAAGGAGAATCTCATCCCCAGTTATGTTGTCCCCTATAGTATTTTGAGATGTTTAAGGTAGGTATCTTATGAGTTAGAGTTGTCTGCAGAGTCAGCATCAGTACATCAAGTATTTTATGTCTCTCTGTTGAAGAAATGCATTATTGATCGAGCTTCTTTCGTTCCTTTAGAAAGTGTGGGCATGGAAGATAACCTATCCTATGAAGATGTTATTTGTTGTTTTGATGATGAGCAGCTAAACTATAAGGGACCAGGTCCTTGGATATGCAAGGTACAGTATAGCTGGCACGCAGCTTCTGCACAGTTTTATTATCTTGTGAAACAAACTTGTAGGTGCTATTATGTGCTATTTTGTACCGACTTGGATAGAAGTTTCAATGATATTCCATCCCTAATCATCACCCAGCTGTAAAAGGAAAGAGAAGCCAATTCAACAATTAGTTTTTGCTAATTCCAAAGAGAGAAAAGTGAGGCAGCAAAAACTCTAAGACTGCTCAAGAACTACTCATGTTATTATCTTTGTATTATACTTAAAGAGTGAGTGAGTTTTCTTGAGTGTTGATTTGTAACTGAACTACGCATCAAATAAGAGCAGTGTTTTTTATTATTGAGAGAGAGCATCTTAGGTAGAGTTACCTAAGCTAGTTGTTGGTTAGAGTAAATCAACTTTGCAGAGGGTCCTTGGTAGAGTTACCAAGTTGAGTTGGTTGTAGAGTTGCTACTATCACAAGGATCCTAGAGTTAGGCTGAAATCTAGACTGTAATCAAGAATTTGATTATAGTGGATTTGTAGGTACTTGTGAGGACAAGTCATGGTTTTTCGTATCTTGGGTTTACATATAAAAATCATGTCTTTTACTCTTCTTGCACTGTCTGTTACTTCCTGGTTATCGTTGTGTATTTTGCCCGTGATTGACTATAAGGGGCCTGGTCCCTCACTGTATGGTGCAGCCCTAAAGGGTTTCAACAATTGGTATCAGAGCCTGGTCACTCTAAAAAATTCACACCTAGAGTGTCATGGTTAAGTATAGTTGCTCCACCTAATCCAGAAAAAGGGCAATCTACAACTAGACCACAAAGATTCAATGGACAGTATTATAGGTAGTGGAAAACTAGGATGTTTTACTTCATCAAAGTGAGGATAGCGAACTAATGGACATTATTCTTGATGGTAATCATGTATCTGTAAGAGAAGTTAAAGAAGGAGATATTAAAAAAATGGTCATCAAAAAAAGAAGGGGGTTCAACGATGAAGATAGAAGAAAGATAAACAAAAACTATAAGGCCAAGAAACTGTTAGTATATGGAATAGGTCCTGATGAATATAACAGGATCTCAGCCTGTGAAAATTCAAAAGAGATCTGGGATTGCTTGAGGACTGCACATGAAGATACTACTGATGTGAAGGATTCAAATGTAGACTGCTAACTACTCAATATGAAACCTTCGTTATGAAAAAAGCAGAGACTATCCAAGAAATGCATACAAGATTTACTTTTATCACAAATGAGCTTCATTGTTTAGGAGAAGTGATTCCAGTGTATAAGAAAGTAAGAAAGATTCTTGGTGTTATTTCTAAGTCCTGGGAAATCAGAGTAGATACGATCACTGAAGCAAGAAATCTGAAGACCCTCACTATGGACGAACTCATTGGGAATCTGAAGATTCATGAACTTAAAAAGCAAAAAGAGCATGAGAACATAGAGGTAAGAAGGTAAAAATATCTGAAACTAAAAGTATCCAAAGAAGACTTTAAGTAAGAAGACACTGATGTTTCCTACTTGGCAAAAAAAATAGTGAGAGCTACGAGACAAAGGGGCCAGTTTCAAAGAAGTGGGAGTGGCAGCAAAAAGGGAGGCACTATGGAAGTTTGTCACAGATGTGGAATACCTTGCATAAAATGGATCACCAGGATTACCTCAAGGCTGCTGGTAACAAAGAAAAGATCAGGTACCAGGTCCCTAATAATTCAAGAAGGAAGGTAGCAGCTGATTATGCAATAAAGCAAGCTCTGGCAGCATAGGGAGATTATTTTAGTGATTCAAGTGATGATGGTATGGATGGAGATGTCTCTATACTAGCAGTAGAAAAAGATCCATTTATCTATGATTCTTTGTTTGCACTCATGGAAAAGACAAAAAATGAAAAAAAAATAGAGGTAACTCTTTCTGACATCAAGGAAATCTAGTTAATTATACTGCTAGACGAATAAAAAGTCTTACTAGTATATTGATAGACTCTGTATGTAAATTAACTACTGAGAGAAATGCATTAAAATTTAAAGTGGAGAATCAAGAACGTGAATTAATTACATTAACTCTTCAGATATCTAAAATCGAAGAAAGGTTCTCTAAATTGAAATTTGAGTATCTGAGTTGTATGAGTCAACCAAAGAAGGAAAGTAACTTAGATGACAAAGGAAAGAGAGAATCTTCTTGGTTTAAAATTAATCTTGAGAAAAGATTGAAGGAGTCTCAAGAACATCTTTTGGAAGAACTACACAGGAATGAAGAGTTAGAGAGGGACCTAGTCTGCTTAAGATAAGAGTTGAACAAATCTCTTAAATGGATTGCCTTTTTATAGATACTCTCTAATATGACCAGTCAAAATGTTAATGATGGTAGAGGCTTGGGCTATTAAGTAGAACTCTAACTTGTTGAGTCTAAAATAAAGGTTGCTCATTATGTTGGAAGCAAACTCCTACGAACTCACTGTGGAAGAGATGGACATCTGAAAGAAAAATATCGGTCCTAGATTAAGGCTAAACTGAAGAATACAGGATACATTCAGTAGGAAAATGGAAAGGGCTTCAAGTCTCTAAAAATGATTAAGAAGAGCTCAACACTACCAAGATGGGCTAAGAAGAATTTGATCACACCATTATCCTCCTATTGGGAACTCAAACTTAAGTGGGTTCCTAAATATAATGTGGGATCATAACTTCGGGTATGGAAAGGGGATTGTGGTTAGAAATAGAATGTTGATTGAAAGATTTCAAAGTTCAGTGATGAAAGTTCTTACTGTGTTATCTCTTTCTCAAGACACTTCAGAAGAAGGTGTCTTATTGTGAAAAGTTAATCTTAAGGACCTAGTCCTTGGAATATGAGAGGCTTGTGTTCAAAAGAAAGCCTTAGAATAACCCTCACATTTGATGAATGAAAATGCTCTTGAGAATGAACTGAAAAATTTTATGGATTAATGAAAAGAGTGTTTATAGTTCCTGAACAGTTAGGAAAATTATTGATCCTTGGTGATGGGATGATGAGAAAAGAGGATGAAATATGCAGATAAGTTCTGATTTTTAGGGACCCAGTCTCTAACAAATTCATCTCAGAAAGAGAAGTTTCAGCAGCTTGAACAAAATCAACTCTGGGACCTGGTCTATAGACATGCTTTGGGAACAAATTCTGAGATATAGAGAGTGTGAGAATAATTAAAGCATGATGTTGACTTAGAATAATATATGAATCATCTTTTCTTCCAAAATTAGCTATGTTCAGGATATAGGCATCCTCGATAAAGTGGAAGTATTTTAGTCTAACTCAGGCCTTGTAGGTATGCACCCATGTGAACAGCTTAGGAAAGTAGACAAAAATGACAAGCACAAACATAAAGATTCACTTAAAGGAGAGGGATATGGTTTTATCTCATAGGTTAGTATCACTACAGTATGCATTAATAATCATAAAATATACTATCTAAGAAATCCATGTATGTTTTCCTTCCCTCATAAAAGTTATCAATTCATTTGCAAAATGAAGAGTAACTTTTATGAAAACCAAACCTGACATTCTCTTATGAAAACTATCACCTCTTTAAATTACTAAAATAGGCTACTTTCCAGTCAGAGTCTCAACTCATCACTTGTTGCCTCCACTAAACCAAATTGATCCTTCTCATTCTCTTTCCTCTAGAAAATCAAACTAAATATGCCCTTATCAAATATCTTAATCCTTCAGCAACCAAAACCATAGAAAACTGCATCTTAGGTCCTCTAAGTCAAAGTCTAGTAACCCTACTGAAATGAGGTAGAAACACATAAGTTGTGAAAAAAGCCTCTAATGGACCTAGTCCAAGGAAGAAAAAATTGTTACTGAAAGGATAGAGGCAAGTAATGAACAAAGGATGAGATGAAGAATGTAGGTGGTTAAAAAGAAATTAAAATGTTGATGTCTCAAAAATATATGAGAAAAGGGGAGACATAAAATGCCATACGGGTACCTTCTCAACAAAGTATTTGATCACTTTGAGGTACTTGGGGAAAGGAGATCATATAGGACAACCAAGATAATATTCAAATTAAACAAAACTTGTGGAAAATATATATTAAGTATCTGAATTTCTAACTAGTTAGAAGAAGTTGGGAATGGAAATGGAGGAGTTAAGAATTAATTCAACTATCAAAGATGCTGGATTAAATGCCACTGATGAATATGTAGATGGAAATGCAAAACGCCAGGCAAGAATGGCCAAACTGAATGCTGAAGTGAGGACCTTATCAAATAGTTTATGGATGTATTGCTTAAGTTATTTCACCAAATTCTACTTCCACCTAAGCCTAGCTATCCTCATTCCCTCATCAACCTTGTATCAGTTCCATATCTTGATTATCATAATGACTTTTAAAGATAGTTATCTTATGATGATTATTTTAGCCTACTATACTGGTACTGACTAATATGAGTGAATGAATCTTTAGTTTGTGTATCTCATCTGTCTCCTGAGCTATTCTACATATTAGTGTTACTCCAGTGGCCATGTGTTAACAAATCTTGTACTTATCTTTACTCTTGGTTAATTGTAAATCCTTTTCAATAATGCCAAAAGGGAGAATACTAAGTTTAAGTAGTAAGGACCTGAAGAGATGTACAATGACAGAGGGAAGTGTGATGAATGTAAAGGCACCAAATAAAATGAAGGTGAATGATGACAGGGGAAGTTTTTTCTCCAAATGACAACAAGAGACCAAGTCCTTATATTGTATGATGAAAAGGGAAGTATGATGATAGAGGGAACATTCATCTTCAGATGGTAATCACATTGATTAATTATGATGAATGTTCACTGATTCTCAAATTGTATGGTTTGGTTTGTCATAATCAGAGAGGGCGGAAATTTCTATATGTAGTTTTGATCATGAGAAGCTAAACTACGAGGGACCAGGTCCTTGGATGGGTAAGGTACAGTACAGCTGGCACGCTGCTTCTGTACAGTTTTATCATCTTGTGCAACAAACTTGAAGGTGTTATTATATGTTATTTTGTATCGACTTGGACAACAAGTCTAATGATATTCCATACCTAATTATCACCCAGCTATAAAAGGTAAGATAAGCCTCTTCAACAATCAGTTTTTGTCAATTCCAAACAGAGAAAAGTAAGGCATCAAACACTCCAAGAATGATCAAGCATTACTTATATTCTTATCTTTGTAATATGCTTAAAGAGTGAGTGTTCTTGAGTGTTGATTTGTAACATAATTACTTATTATATAAGAGTAGTATCTTATTGTTAAGAGAGAGCAGCTTAGGTAGAGTTACCTAAGCTAGTTGTTGGTTAGAGTTTATCATCTTTAGAGAAGGTACTTGGTAGAGTTACCAAGATGAGCTGGTGGTAGAGTTGCTGCGAGCGCAAGAAGCCTAGAGTTAGGTTGAAATCTAAATTGTAATCAAGAGTTTGATTATAGTGGATTTAGAGGTTCTTGTGAGGTCAAGCAGTGGTTTTTCCTATCTTGGGTTTCCACGTAAAAATCTTATCATTTTACACTTCCTGTATTATCTCTTACTTCCTAGTTATTGTTTTGTATTTTGCTTGTGATTGACTATAAGAGACTTGGTCCCTCTCTGTGTGGTGTATCCCTAAAGGGTTTCAACAAGATCCCAATTCAGATTCTTGACAATCAGATTTGTAGTTTGAGAAACAAAGAAGTTACCTTAGTAAAGGTTTTATGGAGAAATTCGTTGAGGGAGCTACTTGGGAAGCGAAAGCCGATATGCGAGCCAAGTATCCCTATCTCTTCTTTACGAAGTCAGATTCAACTTAGGGTAATGGTCCTTTAGATTAATCTTCTCATTTTTTATCTGATCTATCTAACCATCCTCATGTCATAATATGCATTCATGAATTTAGTTCAGTCCACGCATTATGTTTTCAGATTAAGATATTTAGTCATGATTCAGCTCATAAGTCTTCAGTGCATGATCTCAGTCTTCCTAGTACTCCAGCTCAGCTAGGATCATTTGAGGATGAATGGTCCCAATGGGGGGATATTTTTATACTCCTAATTTACAATATTTATACCCCTTAAAAGATAGGACACTAAGTTAGTTTTCCAATGCTTCAAGTCTTGTCTTAATCCAATGTCGAGGCAAAAAGTCGTGGAAGTTTTTCCTATGGGCCCAACACACTGATGTAACAATAATTCAGACATGAGAGTCATTACCATACATGATGAGTTGTCACGAGTGAATCGTAGCCTCAGTAGTATGTAACCAAGAATCTCATTCATTGGTTTCCAGCACACGACTCGTAGTTAGTCATTATAAGTCGTTGTGTGGACACGTAACCTGGCCAATAACGAATCTAAGAATCAAGACTTAGACTATGACTTCACCCAATGACTTTTAGTCAGTCGTAATGAGTCATTAGGTGGAAAGTATTAGCCACAATAGAAGGTATCCAAAATACTAAGATCATAGGTTATGACTTAGACCACGACTCGTAACCAGTCGTAACAAGTCATGAGGTGAGTCGTAACTACTGGGAGTTTGTTTTCTGCATAGTTTTCCAAGGAATTTTATGTCTTTGACCTCTCCCTTAAAAGCCAAACCCACGTTGTTTTGGATTCACAAGAGGTGGTATAAAAAACCTCAAAGCCCAAAATTATAGCATAATTATCATTTTCACCCAAGAGGAATCAAAGAAACGATTTCCTTCTCCCACAAGAGGAAACTAGGGTTCTTCAAGAAATCCTAATTTTCAAGAAAATCTCTTTAAAGCTTCCACTTCAGGTATGTGGGATATTCATCAATGGGCTCCTTATATCCATTGAGTCCCAAAGTTCTCCAAATTCTTAAGTTTAATTCCCTTTTTATATAGGGCACCATGAGAAGTATGAAATTCATAATTTATTCAGTTAAACTTTAAGATCCTCTATAAAAATGTATTCCCCTGTGATAATTGTGCTTCCATATGTTTTATAATACAAATGTCTGCATCATACCTAATTATTGAAATATTGGGTGTTAATAATAATTTTTCCCTATACCATGGATTATTCAATATTTATTGAGATCAGTCTGTATTAAATAGTTCTGGTGGGTTATGAACACCCAATACCTAGATATTCTATTCATAAATGTGGCAGATGTCAAGTTATAAGTCATTTAGAACACACATATATCATTAAATTAAGAATACTATCAAGTTGAGCATATGTCAGCATTATTCATGTTAAGGCTTTCATTAATATCAGTGTCAGTTCAGTTGGTAGTAGGACTAAGCACCAATCAAACCTAGGGATGAAGGCTTACACACTAATAGAGGACTGAGACCTTTAGTAGAAGTCCCTAAGTTTTATAACTACATAGCCAGCATACGTTATGAGAGGTCAACTGCTAGTTAAAGACTAACACTCTCTTAGGGGTCACCCTCCTATAGAGGACTGACACCCTAGTTTTTTAGGACATCATATTAGTGGATCCACACAATCAGTGTTAGTACCCGTGGCAAGGTACTAATACCTTTTCATCTAGAGCTACAGGTTTGATCTCAATTATCTTAGATTAGGACATGTCAGTTATATAATTGGTTATATAGTTTCAGTTCAGTATTCAGATTCATATCAATTTAGGTATGCATGACCAGGTGTCTATATATCAGTTATTCAGATTATTTCAGTACATATTTATACTTGGTCTTGCATTCAATATTCATGTTCATGCATTTATGCTCCATATATATGCATATCAGGTATTCTTCATCTTACATACCAGTATATTCAAAGTACTGACCACATACTCTCTTTTGTGCTATGTTCTCTTATAATTTATGTTCAGACGCTCAGCTTCCCAATCATACTTAGACAGCTTGTGTGCCACTCAACTATAGCATTAGTGAGTCCTTATCAGTTAAGGACTAATTATATTATTTATCATGCCTTCTAGTACTTTATTTCATGATAAACTCAGTAGCCAGAGTTAATTAGGGACCTATCCCAACAACTCATCATGTTTAAAGGCTTTCAGATAGTCAGACAGTTAGTTATGTTTTTCGTGATGTGTTTTAGAATCCTTGGTTATTGACTTGACTATTTAAATATTTATTAGATGATTTCCGCATAGTATTTTGTTATCTTCCTTCTATATTTATAACCTGTTCCAAATTATGGGTTAGCTTTAGGTCACTTATGGCCTTAAGAACCGTATTATGACTACAGAATAGTCTCGGGTCATGACAGTATGATACTCTGATTTGTTATGATATTATGGATTTTGGTGCATTTATTATGGCATGCACATTACCTATCACTAGTATGTGCCTATATCTATCAGCCTTATCGGAGGTTACATAAGTATAGGTGATGAGTATGGCTTGTGGTGTGTTGTATGTTGATTGAAACTTCTGAGTATGGGGCGGTGGGGGTTTATAAAAGGCTCAATTAGGTAATGTTTATCTGGGATAGCCAATTACTCAGGTTGTTGTTGCTGTCATTATCATTATTATTGTTATAATCATTGTTATGGCTAATTTTTTGCAACTTTGTTATTGATTCAGCATTGAGATTTGATGTATGATTCTGACTCTTTTACCTTATGATTCATATTATTACGCATGATTATCTCATGATTAGACGTATGGGTTAGAAACCTTGATGTATTCTAGCACTAGTTCCTACTATGACTATGAGGTCTTAAAATGCTAGAGTAATGATTTAGGTTGCATCTCGAGTTGACCTTGTTCATACATATATATATGATCAAGGTCATATATATGTTTTATAGTCTCTATGTTTTGTAGTATCTATGTTTTATAGTCTCCCTCTTACGTACTAGACTAGTCTTTATGTTTTATAGTCTCTCTCTCTCTCTCTCTCTATATATATATATATATATATATATTTATGTGTGTATATATATGTATGTGTATATATATATACACATACATCTATAATTTATATCTATAATATATTAAAAATATAAAACCCCTTAGAAAAGTGATTTGAACTTTTTTCCCTTTATTAAAAGTCTTCACAACAGATAAAATTGTCATTTCACTTATATTTTATTTAAGGATTTTCTTATTCTTATTAAATTAAGAAAAGTAAAGGTCAATTAGAAAAATAAAAATATAAAATTGAAAAAAGGTCTAGAAAAGTAAAAAGAAAAAACGTGGGGAAAAAAAGCCTAAATCCTAATCCTAAAGTCACTTAAGGAAAATATTAAATAAATGTAATGTTTTTGACTAATAAAAACGTGGGGTAAAAAAAATCAAAAACGTATGAATAAGGAAAAAAAAGTCCTAAAACCTAATAAACTTGAAAGTGGACCAAAAAAAAATCATTAAATCAGTATGAAAAAAAAATTAAGGAAAAAGTCTAATTTACAGGAAAAAAATTAAATATCTATTTTTAATATTAGGAAAATAATTAATTTTCCTTTTAGGTGCCGAATCTTTTTAAATAATAAATTCATATTGACATATTACTTTACCTTCTATAGAATTACCTTCATTAGCTACAAATTAAATTCTCTTTTTCAAAAGAAATTAAATTACAATTACACATGTTTATGATGTCAAATATTATATATAATATCTTACTCTTCATCCCACACCCTTGGCTGATTTAATTGTCAAAATCCAACTGTCACAACTGAGTCGTTAAGAAGAGTTTGATTATGAAAGGCTAAATTATTTTTTATTTATGAATCATATTTTGTAATTTATAATTTTTATGTGCAACTTAGTTCTAATATTGTTGCATGCCCTCATTATGTTTGTTTTCAAAAATTTATGATTTTTTTAATACAGGTGCATTAGATAGGAGGGTGTGGAGGTTATGAATTAGGGTAGAAGCTTAGTAGGTAGTTATACTTTGACTTGTTTTTTGACAGATTTAGGTTTAGTGGGAGTCTGGCGGGAGTTTGAGTGAATTGTGTCTGTCGTAATTTTAGCTTTATACATGTATTTTCTTCCTGATGTCTATTACCCTCTATTATATATCGTGTTTCAGTTACAACATTATTTCCTGCATTATTTCTCTGAATGTTATCCATTATTTTTCTTACTAATTGACATGTTTTCTTCATTGTCATATTTTCTTTTCGTAATATTTTCTTAATACGGAATACTAACGTTGATATCTTCATTGCAGTAATTTCTTGAAGCAGAGCAAAGAATTGCTTTATTTTTAGAAATTCTCATAAATCCTCCACCACATTGTTGCCTATATTTTTCAAGAACAATAGATTCTTCAGTTTCATTCGCCAACTTAAAACATATGTAAGTATCTTTTTACTTCTAATCCATATCTAATAGTGCTATATTAGTGTAAATTATGAATATTTATTGACACCAATCTCTCTATCCTGCAGAGGTAGTGATAAAGTGTGTGTTCTATCCTTCAAAGACTCCATATATAATATTACATTAAAAATTTTCTTGAGATTAAAGTCATTACTATTGAATCCTAATTTTGTAAGTTAAGTGAGGGTCTATCCGAAACAGTCTCTCTATCCCACAAAGATAATTATAAGGTATACATGCATCAATAATTTCATTTATGAAGAGATATATTATAACATCTATCATGTTTATTTTTATCGTTTAAATGGATCTTGCATTTATTTCAATGCCAATTGCTATAAAAGTTCATATAATTTGTTATTTTCATACGATATTTATTCACATCATTTAAATAGATACAACATTTAAGTTAACATCTATTTGTATTTTTTAATAATCTTATTTTTCATATATAATTTTATTAATTGACGCGAGATACACGTGCAAAGCACGTAAACTAAACTAGTATATATATACACACACACATATATATATGTATATATATGTATGTATGTATATATATATATACATATATATATATTATATATATGTATGTATATCTATCTATATTTAATGATGGTGTTACCGTATATCCCTTCCTTTTATTCATTTAGATTGTATATTCATTCCTTGATCTTTTATACTTATAAATATCTTCCTTTCGCCCTTATTTTGTATATTTTCTAGTGATATATGGTATAGTGTTGAGACTCTTGATTATGGATGGAATAGGATAGTTCATCCTTAATACTTCCTTAGCCTTATTATGTTTGTTTCTTGGTTATGACTAGGATAGTTTATCCTTATTATCTCATTGGATTTCTTATGTGGTTGTTGGATATTTGGATGTAGTTTCTATTCTGTTTATATGTTATATATATCTGCATTATCTTTGGAACTTAGTCGCTAGTTGCCTACTGAGTACCACGTGTTTGGTACTCATACTACACTTTTATAGCCTGCAGATCATAGTATGGGTTATCATCGATATTGTGTGTCGTGGGGAGCAACCATGTTTCAGAGATTTTAAGTAATCTCCTAACTTTTGAAGTATTACTTTCCTCCCTCTTATGTACTAGACTGGTCTCTATGTTTTATTTAGAGATGGTTGTATCTGTATATTCATTTAGTACCTCATTTGTATCCTTCGTATGTTAGAGGCTCTTGTACTGATTCCACCAGGTTTTGGGATATATCTTATGTATGTTAGTCTTTTATTTCATCTATTCTGCATTCTTCTTTTCTTTCTTTTGGGAGTCCATTACTAGAAGTTTTGGACTATGGAATTGGCTTGCCTACTGGTGGGTTATCATAGGTGCTATCATGACCTGAGAAATTAGGTCATGATAATTCGGTATCAGAGCCTAGGTTCACCAGTGTACTAGTACAAGAGCTAAGTGTTTGGTAGAGTCCTACAAATTGGTGCGGAGACATCCATAAGCTATCCTCGGTAGGCTACAGGGCATGCTTAGAAAATTTATTTCTTGACTCCATCTTGGGTGTTCGTATTATTATAAGCCTCAAGTCCATTCTTTGACTTTATTCTATCCCAAATAAATGATGCGAGATGGTCGATAGATGTGAATAAAACTTTAACACGTATTTCTGGAGCTTCAGCATAGCACCAGACTAGAAAGTCGGAGATGGATATCAAAGATCTTCAGCATTAGCCAAAGTATTTACGGCCAGCTCAGGCTCTTGTAGGGGTTGTTACAACTTCAGCCCATCGCGGTTTAGCATTGGGAATCCCGAGTCTGATTATGTATACCTCATAGCCAGGGATGACATTCGGTTCATCCAGTAGTTCTCAGGCCAAAGTTGGGTTTATTGGTGTTCATCAGGGTTCTTTATTAATTTTTGAGTATGAGATTGGGTTTCTTGAGTGGGCTAGGCATATTTTGATGTTATATCCTTCAGATCAGGACATGGTGCATGGATTTATTATAGAATTAGCATTGCTACTCCGCTTGGAGTCAGAGCACTTGATAGCAACTGGGTTTTCTTCTCTAAGGTTATTAATCATTCAAGGGACATAATGAGAGAATTCATTGAGACTTATTGAGGTGGTGGTAAGAGACCATGCCATCAGTATAGTGCTATTAGTATTTCATATGGGAGTGACGATTCTTTCGGTGGAGGTCAACTTTACTTGTAGCCTATCAGTTCTACGCAAAAAGTGTTTTAGATTATGTGTGGCTCTCAGGTTAATCATAGTGGTCATAGCTAGCAGAGCTCTCATTAAACCTTGTGGAGTATTCAGTAAGGGTCTTTAGGTAGTGATGTCTATTCTAGATTAGGAGGGGTAATATCTCAGAGTATTCCAGGAGATTGTCTTGGTTGTTGTGAGATAGGACATTGGTTTAGAGAGTGCCTAAGACTTGAGTTGGTTGTTCAAACAGAGATAACATATATTCCCCGTCAGCCTAGAGTTCTTGAGGTAGGCTATGACTACGTAAAGGATGATCATGGTGGTGGAGAGTGCTCTTAGCATCAGATAGCCAGCTATTTGGGCTCAGTTCATGTTTCTCGCTAGGTTAGGGCTTCAGGAGTTTGCTCCGACTATAGAGAGATTGGTCAGTAGTCTAGAGAGGTCCCCGGCATTGGATTGCTAGTCATTAATATCATTTAGATCAGTCTCATGATGTTGTGGCACCTTTATTTAGATATAGTGCACTGAGTGCTTAAGTTGATGATTTAGTTGTTCAGTCCGAGTTTGGACCCATTCAGATTCATTCTCCTCAGGCATGTAGTTGTGGATTTCACCATGATTAGTGTGATTTTATTTCCCTACACTTACCATTTTTATTTTGTGTATTGGTGTCTTTGTACCCATTGATGATTATATGTTTTTATGAGTTCATATTGGTTGGTGTGTGCCTTGTTATTGAATTCATGATTTTATAACTACCCCCATATTTTATTTCTTTTAGTAGTGGATGGAGTAGATTTGTATTGATATTTTCTCCCTATGGTGTAGCATTTGGGTTTGAGTCTTATTTACCTTGGCACATTGGCCTTATTGTGGCCCTTGAGTGGTACTCTATTGATTTTCAAGTTGGTACTGCCTACTCATTATATTGATGTTCATATTGTTGTTGTTATTGTTATTATTATTTGATGTAATTGATCCTCACTTGATAAATGGTTAGACTGATAGCATCTGGTTAGCAATCCCTTTTTTATGTGGTTCTTATTTGTTATCTTGAGTAGCTATAGCCCAATTGGATGATTTATAATCTATAGCAAGGTGAGGATTGGTTTAGTTATCTGTGTTAGATTGATTGTGGAACGGACTATGGTATTGAAGGTAAGTTGACCTTCTGTAGCTTTGTTATGATGCTAGAGTTGGCAATTTAATTATATTGCCCGTTCTTGAGTTTGGGATTCATAGGCTTGCCTTCTGGATTGTGAAGGTTTTTACATTGGATGTCCTTTCCTATGTAGCCCATTTTCGAGATTGACCATTTTTGGGTTCGTTCCTCTCTTATGGCTATTTCATCACTCGATGGTGGCTTTGGTATTAATGTTAAGAGATCTTAGATTCATCTCTTAGATTTGTTGGGTTCATCTCCTTATGATGGTGGTGGTCTTGACCTTAACATTGGTGTCGAGCTGAGTATTTCCTTCCTCGGTGATGTGATTCATGGTTTGTTTGAGTTATGATTGTCCTAATCGGGTAGATTCAGGAGATCCCCATTTTAGAGTTTGTTTGCCTAATAAGATTTGGTGGAGTGCTTCTTCTTGATGATATGTGCCTAGGGTTATTTTTCGACAAGATGGAGTATTAGACTGGTTAATTTTCGGCTAAAGTTGTATTTCTCCAAGTTGCTAAATTTTTTGCTATTACTAGCGCGAGTTACAGCCTTAGGGAGCTCTTGAGAATGCTTGGATGGTTCATGCCCTCCATCAGGTATGGAGTTGATTTCTTGTGTTTTCAGACAGTGATTTATCCACTATTGTGATTTTGTTTTTCAGCATTGTTTCTATTTTGGCTCAGTTTTGAGTTGATGCCTTGGAATGGCGATTTGGAAGTTATGATAGATTTGGACTATGAAAACCTACCCGTCTTCAGATTTGGTTTGGGTATTTGAGATTGAGCGATTCAGCCTTGGTATTGAGATTTCAGCTTGGCATTGTAGAGCTTAAGTGCAGCCTTTGTTTTAGATTTTTCTCAGTTCAGATTTCATCTATAGGCTGGTTAAGCTACTCCGTGGTCACCTATTCAGTCTTCTTGACTTCGGATGGATTATAGTTGATAGTTGTTCAGATGATAGCCCATGGACCCAGTATTGGTTCCTTCAGTTTTGACCTCGGGTCTTTAGTTTTCTTTGAGATTCTCAGACGATATACTCAGTAGGAATAGTATACTTGAGTTGGATTCAGCTTGGCTTCATTTTCTATTAACGGGACATCCTGCAATGGATTGTTCAGTGGAAGTAGTTGTGCCTTGGACTCCTGGATTTTATTTTTGAGGATTACTTGGACCAGTTGTAGCATCGGTTTAGATTAAAGCCCTCGGTTATCTATGTTGTGAGGCTAGGTAGCTCCGTAGGGGCTTATTCTCATGTTTGTCATATGGACCTTCAGTAGATCAGTTTTGGTTCTTTGAATTTTCTGTGATGAGATTGCGCGGGCAGGACTCAGGTGATTTTCCTTCTGGTTTGGGGTGGATAGTAGGTGTGGAATGGTAAAGTAAGGTTATATTTGGATTGGAGTCAGTTGTATGACTCATGCCTTGTTTTGCTTTTAGCTTGGATGAGCCTTTGATAGATTGTGCAGGTATCGAGATGGTATTAGTGTGTCGTGGTTTGGATTTTCATACATCAGCCTTCCTCGGTTCAGTTGGAGACTAGTTGGTGGAGGAGGTTGAGTTCTTGCTATTTGGAAGTTAAGAGAGAGAGAGTTGGTTGAAAAGGGATACTTGTGGCAAAATACCTTGGAAGTGTCCTTTCTCCTTGGAGGTTTTTTGGGAAGTCATGCTCGGAGCATGCCGGCACAGTACCTCATCCTTTCAAACTTGTGAGATCTTTCTATCCATTGACATTCATGGATGAAAGTCCTTTTAGTAGTGGATATTGTAATGACCCTTCAGGTCATTTCCTTGATTTGCATGCTTTTCCGACGTTTTGATCCTTTCCATAGTAGCTAAAGGTCATTTATGACTTGCCAAAACTATCGGTTCATTGCCTCAAACCATCCATATTCGAAACACATAATCTAACCTGACAGCGAAGAACACCATCTCCCCCTTGGGAGAAAACCTCTACCTTTTGACTCCGAACTGCCTCTTTCAACTTAAGCAAAACGGGATCTCTATATTACTTTTACTTTACCTCGACAACCAAAGAAAATTCCAAACCATTCTGAACTTAATCACTACCTCCAGCCGAATCAACCAACCAAACTCCTAATCTAGCAAGCCGGTGAACCTCACGAACTAACTGTTTGTTATCATCCTCAACGTGAGCAACACTACCCATAGACAATCTGCTATGGGTGTCGGCCACCACATTGGACTTACCCGGGTAATACAAGACATTCATATCATAAGCCTTCAACAACTCTAGCCACCTTCTCTGACGAAGATTTAGATCTTTCTGACTGAAAACATACTTAAGACTCTTGTGATTAGTGAACACATCAACATGAACCCCATAAAGATAATGCCTCCAAATCTTTAAGGCAAAGACTACTATTGCCAACTCGAGAACATGAGTTGGGTAATTCTTCTCATGAGGTTTAAGTTGTCTAGAGGCATATGCTATAACCTTGCCCCGCTGCATCAACACACAACCAAGACCAACTCAAGAAGCATCATAATATACCACGAAACCATATGAACCCTCTGGTAGAGTCAAAACTGGGGCGAAGTTGAGTCGAGTCTTCAACTCTTGAAAACTCCTCTCGCACGAATTAGACTACTGGAATCTGACTTTCTTCTGGGTTAGTCTGGACATGGGTGAAGCAATAGAGGAAAATCCTTCAACAAACCTCATGTAGTAGTCAACTAAACCCAAGAAACTCCTGACATCTAATAGAGATACAGGTCTAGGACAGTTCCTTACTGCTTCGGTCTTTTGAGAATCGACTTGAATGCCTTCTCCGAAATGATATGACAAAGGAATGTTACTAATTTCAACCAAAACTCACACTTTCTAAACTTAGTAAATAACTGGTGTTTAAGAGTTTGTAAGACAATCCTCAAGCGATCTGAACATTTACCCTCATTCCGAGAATAAACGAGGATGTAATCTATGAAGACTATAACGAACATGTCCAAGTACTAATTGAACACCCTATTCAACAAGTCAATAAAAGTTGTAGGGCAGTCGTTATTCCAAAATACATAACTACAAATTTGTAATGACCATACCGAGTTCTGAGGGTTGTCTTTAGGATGTCATACTCTCTGATTCTAAGCTAATGATAGTCGGATATGAGATCTATCTTAGAGAAAACATTAGCACCCTAAAGTTTGTAGAACAAGTCATCAATCCTGGGGACGGGATACGTATTCTTGATTGCGACTTTGTTTAACTGACGGTAGTCAATGCATATTTATAGAGAACCATCTTTCTTGCGCACGAATAGAATTGTAGCACCCCACAGAGAGACATCTGGACTGATAAAATCTTGTCTAAGAGATCTTTCAATTGCTTTTTCAATTCCTTAAGCTCGGCTGAAGCCATTCTGTATGGTGAAATTGAGATAGGTTGGGTATCGGGAAGGAGATCTATTCCAAACTCAATTTTCCTCTTGGGAGAAACTCCAGGCAGATCTTCAAAAAACACTTCTGGAAATTAATTCACTACTGGAACTAACTCAAGACTTACAATTTTGGAACTTGAGTCTTTGAGTCAGACAAAATGATAGATGCACCCCTTGGAAATCATTATCCTTGCCTTAAGAAAAAAGACAAACTGACCTAAAGGTATTGAGGTACTATCTCTCCATTCTAAGACTGGCTCATTTGGAAACTAAAACTGGACTAATCTGTTTCTACAGTCAATCGAGGCATAGCAAGAGTGGAGCCAATACATGCCAAGAATAACACTAAAATCTGTCATCTCTAGTTCTACAAGATCGACTGAAGTGACTTTCTAGGATACTGTGACTAGGCAGTTTCTATATACCCGTTTGGCTATGATTGAACTACCAACTGGAGTAGAAACTGAGAAGGGTTTTGTAAAGATTTTGAGGCTGACACCAAAATCTACTGCTATTATGGGGAGTCACAAAGAAGATTATGTCTCTAGGATCTAATAATGCATACACATAAAGGTGAAATACTTGTAACATACCAGTAACCACATCAGGAGAACCCTCTTGATTTTGTCGAGTCTGAAGGGCATAAATCCTATTCTAACATTGCCCACTAGTTATAATACAAGTGGTACCCTGCTGAGTCAAGCGACCAGCTGAAACTGTTGAAGAGTTAGTCTGACCCTGCTGACGATCATTCCTACCTCCCTGCGTAATTGCCGAGCAATCCCTTATTCGGTGGACTGACTTGTCATACCCAAAACAAGCATCAAGTGTTCGCCCTTGTTGTTCTTACCATATCTCTTGTAAACTGGGTTGGGGCGACCATTATTCATACTACCCTGGGACTTAGAGCCCAACACTCTATCACGAGTATCCTGTCTGAACTTGGGCATTGGAGCAATAGCAAAAAATAAGGCTGGGACTGAAGATTTTTTGTGAAACTGAGAATGATTCCCACCATCTGACCTCACTGAGAGAAATTGAAGCTACCAGTTTTGGCCCTCTTAGTCTCCCTTTTCTTATTTTTGAGCTTTTCCACCTCAATTTGTTGAGCATGGACCATCAATCTGGAGATGTTCATCTCTTTAATCAGCATGGATGTTCTACACTCCTTAACCATATTCTCAAGAACACTAGATATAAACTTACTCATTTGGTCCCTAGAATCAGCCACCATAGTCGGATCATACCTCGCCAACAAAGTAAACTTGAGTGAGTACTCCTTAACACTCATACTGCCCTACTTTAAGTTGATGAACTCTTGCACTTTGGACACTCTAAACTTAAGTGGAAAGAACCTATCCAGAAATGCAACATCAAACTTATCCCACTCTACTGGACCTACATCTACTCATCTATCTTCCTTTTACTGCTTGAACCAAGTATGAGCCACCCCTTGTAGTAGGTAAGCAGCTAGATCAACACTCTTAGTAGAAGTAACACCCGTGACATCAGTCACCTTTTGAACATTGTCTAAGAATTTCTATAGATCCTCCTCAGACTTAGACCCAAAGAATGTTGGTGGATTCATTCGAGTAAAGTCCCAAATTCTAGTTATCATCGTATTCACTAGTGGGTTGGCTGGGGAAACAGCCTGCTGGTTTTTTTGAGCAGTCATAGATTGGGCTAGAACTGTGAAAATAGCCCTAAACTCAACATGAGAGACCTGCTCATTCAGAGGGTTTTTGAGAACTGGGTTTATAAATGGATAAAGAATGTGTTAGAAGAGAAATTTTAATAAATCTCACACTCTATTGCATGACATGAATCATGAAAGAAGTGAGACATTCCTAAAATATTTTGTAGCCTTTTGCTCATAAGTGGGCGCGCTTCACATCCATGAACCAGACTCTACTTAACGCGGCTTTCATACACCCTAGGACACTTTAAACCTACTGCTTTAATACTAAGTTTGTCACAACCTAAGACTACTTCTATTCATAACACTATGCTTAGAGCCACAAGTGATCCTAAGCTAACCCATGGCCAGACATGCATTAGAATACTAAAGAAAATGATAAAGTGTTATGCAGAAGCTAACTAACATAACTGATAGAAGTAATAATGTAAAACTGAATGTCGATCAAATGTGGAAATATAACTGTTTGATAACCCAATATGCTAATAACCTAAACATCTGTCTGAAAGCCTCTACTCATAAAGAGTTGTTGGGATAAGCCCCCAACTAACTCCTACTGACTGAAAGTGAGATAAACTGACAAGAAAATAAAGAGTTGATAACTAGTCCTCAAATGATAAGGACTCACCAAAAGCTACTACTTGATAACGCCCAAACTACCCCTTCTTGGAAGGAAAAGTAGTCGCTGTCAAAATATAGTAACCCAACTAGGTTAGGGTCGATCCCACAGGGAATAGGCCAACAATCTATCTTGAACTGATTAAAATTACTAGGCATTGCGGAAAAGTAAAAAAAGGAATTTTTAGTAACTAGCTAAAGGTAACAAGGCTTAGTTGCTTTTTGTTGTAAATAATCTAGGATGAATAGTAGGCTTGTGTTCCCCCTGGATTCTCAACTTAGCAGACTTATCGTGTACTGTCAAACTATTCGAATATCTTGCATACAGAATCGATAAGTTATGTACCATCAATAGTTTTTTGGATAAGTTGACATATTTCACCCTTTACCTTTTGAGTCTTAGGATGTCGCCTTACTAACCCTTATCTTGATCCTAGTTAACTATTACCTTTTGAGTCTCTAGTTATTAGATGATAGCTAACCATCTTACTTAGATAATACCTAGTAGCGTGGATCGACAGTTAAACTTCAAATTACTGTTATGATTCTCTTTTCCTAGTCATTACTCCTCTTTTGGAGTACGTAGCAATAATCTAGGCGGGATCATAACATTGGCCACCACTAAGAAATAAATAAGAACAAAGAAAACCCAATACGCGTAAGAATCATTATTTAGAATGACTTGGCACTTCCTCTACTTCGTTAATCCGCCAGGGTCCCATAACCCTAACTAAGGGAATTAGCCACTCATAGTTATATGATCAATTATGAAATCCACATACAAATTTACAAAATCAATCTCACAATAATGAAAGAAAAAAAACAAAGTCTTAAATTGAATAACAAAAAACAAACAAACCAAGAACAATGAAAGCATAGGATAGCCCCTATGGCCTATCCCTGAATATGTGAATGAGTTAATATGTCAATGAATAAACTAAACAAAGCCTAAAAGGTATTTATAGATTACAAAAAACCCTAGAATTCAAATGTTAAATAAAATATGAAAACTTAACTAAACGTACATAATAAGACTTAAAAACATCATAGGAGTTTAATTGGGATACGTAGAAACCCTAGGAAATAATTTTGGAATGATTTAGAAGAATTGAGGTCAGTGGCTACATGTGGTCACCACATGCGGCCTGTCCTTGGGTACATGTGGTATATGCAGCCTGAGGCTAGGCACATGTAGTGACCGCATATGCTCAAACCAAAATTTCTATAGCTTAGCTCTTGGGATTTTAGACTTCTGGCATATGCTTTGCACACATACGGTTCGCATGTGCTACATATAGTCTTAATTAAGACTAAGTAAGTGCAAAATACCCCCACCATCATATAGATAATTTAATTAGCTTTCCTACGATATCAATTTTGCCTTAATCCGATATAGGGGTGAAAAGTTATGGCTAAATTACTGAAGCACTGTCAACTCTCGGGATCTTCAACTCTGGCACTTACCTTAGTCTTATACAGACCACATATGCTACATGTGGTCCACATGTAGACATAGGTAAGTACTGGTCTTTCCAATACTTGCAAACAAGATTCAAATCTTCAACTTTTATCACATGCTTTGGTCATGAACATAAAAAAAGAGTCACGAATACCAAAAATAGATCAAATAAGTAGCCAAAAACATCACTTTTCATTTTTTTCTTGAATTTAGCATCCAAAACCTAATTTCCTACAAAACACTCCAAAATCACATCAAATCTAACAAAATAGCCTTAAGTACATGTATATTCTCATAGTTTTGAAGCATCTTAACTGTTATATTTCTATAGCACATCAAGACCCTCAACTTAGAACATTGCATGTCCTCAGGCAACAAAACATAACAAAACAATACGACGGTGCTTACCCAAAAGAAACCTAAGATACCTATGGCAGTCAATCATCAAAATTAAGCTCAAAATCATTACCTTCTCCAAGTTCAATCACTTTAAAACCAACTGTGTGTATCAATATAGCACAGCAATGTGACATAAGGGACTCAAGCTATGGCATCACATTAGCAGCAAATAACCATGCATATATACAAGTTACACAACCCAAACAAGTAAGCAGGCATCAATATAACCTACGTGCCCTCATAATAATGAAGTCCCACTCACTTATATGAAATAATGCATGTCAATACAGGGATGGTCAAGAGACACAGACACTCACAAAAGAAGTTCCAATCGGTGTGCATCAAATACCATAAGCTTGCCCTTATTTTCTTCACCTTAGTTTTCAGACTGTCAAGTTAGGATCACTATAGGACTTTATTTGGCTTGTAATGCTTGGGGGAGGGGTATGGTATATATAGATATATCAAGTGACTAAGCCTCCTTGGCACTACACTAACTTTGGGGTCCATATTTTAACCAATTTTTTTACTTTATTCCACTTTTATTTCTCCTTTTTTATTCTTTATGCACATTCAATTGGGTGTGGTTTCTTTATTCTTTCTTTTTCACAATTTTCATAATCTTTCTTTTATTTTTCTACCATACCCAGCCCTACTATCTTTTTTCTTATTTTACCCTTCCTCATAACTATTTTACACTAAGCACCCCTATGATAGCCACCCTCAACTTAGGTGTTTCGCCTGAGTTGAGGTGCACAATGTCCAAGGTGGACCAGGGCCAAAATAGGTTCATTGTAATAAAAATGGGAAGGTGAAAAGGTATAACAAGAAAAATGGGCTATAAGGCTCAAAACAGGGATCAAGGGATATACTTCACATAGAAGATCATTTAGGATAAAAGTGGACTAATATCAAAAATGGTCTGTGATTCTTTCCTAACAACCTAGGGAAGACTAACCGGGTAAGTTTTGGATTCAACACACAAAGGGAACTAAGTAGTATCTCACACACACATGGCATAGAGTTACATCATAAGCTACTACCTATTCAGTTCATGCAATTGTTAGCAATGATTATCATGTCCCTAATCCTAATGTCATAGAAAGATCCACAATAGTCACATATATATACATGCACACATTTTCACAAAAAATAGACAATTGGAGAGGTATTATCTTTTATCTTAAAAATCAACAAAAACATGTCAACTGCCCTAGATACTTATTTTCTCCTAGTTAACCACAAAACATCACGAAACAAAACACAATACGCCTAAACATGTCGGCTCTGCTAGGAATAGGACTCTGGAAAAAAAAGGTACGACAACAAAAAACCCAAGAGGACATCAAGACCCACAAATAGCCCCACCCCAACTTAAAATCATGCATTATCCCCAATTCAAACCTCAACAAAACCAGAGAATTAGGAACATACCTATGGCACCATAGGTGCAGAGATCTGATGTAAATCACGAATACAAATACAAATAATAAAATACCTTGGGTTGCCTCCCAAGCATAGCCTGATTTCACATCACGGCATGATGGAACTTAGTTCGGTACTCAGACTTTCCAGGAATCCTATGGTTACCTTGATTACTCAGACTTCATCAAGGTAGCCTAAAAGTTTGCCTCCGGTTTTCTCTTTCCACTTTGAACTTATAAACTGCACCCCTAATTATTTTTCTGATTTCTCATTATGCTCATGGGATGGAGGTATAAAAATAAAGGACCTAAGAAATAGATGTAGCATGTTGTACTTCTTGTCTCTTTCATGGGGAATGTAGTTCTTCTATTCTGGCTCAACAAATTTAAGAATATAGACATATGTTTCCTCCTTCTTGCACTCTTCTTTAGGCTTGGATGGCTCGATCAAGATCTAATTATCCAAATCCAAACACAATGTGTAAAAATGCTTCGAATAAGGTCTAATATGTCCCAACTCCGAATTTGCAATCTTTTTATATCCGTAAATAACTCTAGTATGTTTTCCTTAAGCGTGACATTATCCACAAAAGTATGAGCAATTTTTGACTCCTCCAATTTTAGCTCCTCAAGTTTGTCTTTTAGAATTCTTTCAGTCTCACACCACCCATAACTAATTTGTTGGGCATTACATACAACAACCTTTGCATCTAGCTTTAATTGTAAGTGGTAGATATCTAAGCCAAACCTATCAACCCTTTGAATACAATATTGATTTCCTTTTACCATGAGCGTTAACATGTCAAACATGCTCTCATTATATTCCAACATTATATTTATCACACTCCTACAGTAATACATCATATTAAAAGGGTAAAGATCAATAAATAAGAAGTCATCATCACTCCATACTTTCTCTGGCCAGGCTGTCATTCCAAGAAAAGTAGGAAACAATACAAACAAAACAAAAGAAAATAAAACCTAATAACTTCAACAACTTCAATCAAGACTCCGAAACCATATTTCCCGCCAACGGTGCCAAAATTTGATAACGCCCAAACTACCCCTCCTTGGAAAGATAAAGCGGTAGTTATCAAAATATAGTAAACCAACTAGGTTGGGGTCGATAACACGGGGAATAGACTGAAAATCTATCTCAAACTTGTTGAAATTTCCAGGCAGTGCGAAAAAGTAAAAGAGAGGATTTGTAGTAACTAGCTAAAAGTAACAAGGCTTGATTGCTTTTGGTTGTAAACAATCTAAGATGAACAATAGGCTTGTGTTCCACCTTACTTCTCAACTTAGCATACTTATCATGCACTGTCGAACTATTTTAATATCTTACATGCAGAATCGATAAGTTATGTATCATCAACAATCTTTTAGACGAGCTGACAGATTTCACTTTTACCTTTTGAGTCTCGGGATGTCACCTTACTAACCCTTATCTTGATCCCAGTTAACTATTACCTTTTGAGTCTCTGGTTATTAGATAATAACTAACCATCTTTCTTAAATAATACCTAGTAGTGTAGATTGACAGTTAAACTTCAAATTATTATTGTAATTCTCTTTTCCTAGTCACTACTCCTCTTTTGGAGTAAGTAGCAATAATCTAGGTGGGATCTAAACGTTGTCCACCACTAAGAAATCAATAAGAACGAAGAAACTCAATACATTCAAGAATCTTTATTTAGAACGACTTGGCACTTCCTCTACTTCGTTAATTCGCCAGGGTTCCAACAACCCTAGAATTAGCCACTCGTAGTTATGAGATCAATCATGGAATCCATAAATAAAATTACAAAATCAGTCTCACAATAATGAAAGAAGAAATCCCAAAGTCTTAAATTTAATAACAAACCAAGAACAATGAGAGTATAGGATAGCCCCTAACACTTTGTTTGGATGGTGGTTTGCCATGGTTTCATAATGTACGGTACTGTATGGTATGGTATAGTACAGTACAGTATAGTACAATACAATGTTTGGATAGATTGTATTGTTCACTGCTGTTTAATGACAGTTTTATTATTGCTTTGATAGTATGGTATTGTATTGTAACTGGTAAGTTTACTAAAATGCCCTTAATTATTATAAATATTAAATTTATTAATAATTATTAATAAAATAATTTTCTTTCTACTAATTAATCATAATTATGTCATGTAGATATATTAAGTTGTTAAATACATGTAAATTCTAACAAAGTCAATAAAATAGCAGATCAAATAAATATAATTGAATTTATTATTTATAGTAACAAATTTTATTTTATTTTAATTTAAGACATGACACCGACGACAAGTACAAAGTTTGAATGCATTTTTTGCGTATGCTACGGGTGTGTTCGGTATGGGATCCAAAAAAAAAATTCAAGAAAAAAATTATTTCTTACTTATTTTCTTGTGTTCGTAACACAAGTATAAAAAATTTTCTAAAAGCTATTGTATATATTTAACACAAAAGAATAAAAACGTATATAATAAATGGTGGTGGGATTAAAAAAATATTTTTTAAAGAAATATTTGTGGGTGGAGGTAGTGGAGTAGGGGTAGGGGTGAGGGTTAAAAAAAAGTTCTAATTATTTAAAAAAATTAATTAAAAAATTATATCTTTTTTTGGTATGTAGGGTCAGGAAGGGGGGAGCTAGTAGGGGATGGAGGTGGTGTAAGAAAATTTTCTTAAAAGTTTTAAAAAATAAATTTTAAAAAAAAAATTGGTGATGGGGGAGGGGCTAGCAGGTGGTGGTGGGTGGTTTGGGGATGAGTGATGGGTACAAATAATTTTTTGAAATATTTTTTTAAAAACATAAAAAAATTGGAGAGAGGTTTGGATGAGGGGGTTTGGGGGGGTCGGGTCGAGGTGGGGGTGAGGTTGGTGGGGTTGGGGGTCAAAGTAGGAGATGGAATTAAATAATATAAGATAAAGGATAAAACAAGATTATATAATATTAAGTAAGGGTATAATTGGAAAAAAAATAAGCAAACCATGGGATACCACCAAATTGGTGGTTACATAAAATGGGAGTTTTCATGATTATCAAACCATGAAATTAAATCATATCATACCATAATTTTAGGAAACAATCAAAACAAACATGGTTCTCTTAAAAACTATAACATACCATACCATGGAAAACCACAATCCAAACAGGGGGTAAGGGTCTATCCCTAAATATGTAAATGAGTCAATATGTCAATGAATAAACTAAACAAAGCCTAAAGGGTATTTATAGATTACAAGAAGCCCTAAAATTAAAATCCTAAATAAAATATGAAAATTTAACTAAACGTATATAATAAGACTTAAAAACATCATAGAAGTGTAATTGGGATACGTTGAAACCCTAGGAAATAATTTCAGAACGATCCAGAAAAATTGAGTCGTTGGCTACATGTGGACTGTCCTTGGGCGCATGTGTTACATGCTTACTGAGGTTGGGCGCATGTAGTCACCGCATGTGCCCGAACCAAAATTTTTGTAGCTTAGCTCTCGGGATTTTGGACTTCTGGCACATGTTTTGCCTACATACGTTCCGCATGTGCTACATGTGGTCCGTATATGCTACATGTGGTCCGCATGTAGACTAAGTAAGTGTAAAATTCCCCACCATCAGATAGATAATTGAATTAGCTTTCCAACAATATCAATTTCGCCTTAATCCGATATCGGGGTGAAAAGTTATAGCCAAATTACTGAAGCACTGTCAACTCTCGGGATCTTCAACTCTGGCACTTACCTTAGTCTTATACAGACCACATATGCTACATGTGGTCTACATGTAGACATAGGTAAGTGTCGGGCCTTCCAATACTTGCAACCATGCTTTAAATCTTCAACTTTCATCACATGATTTAGTCACGAACATCCGGAAAGAGTCACGAATATCCAAAATAGATCAAATAAGTAGCCAAAAACATCATTTTTCATCTTTTTCTAGAATTTAGCATCCGAAGCCTAATTTCCTGCAAAACACTCTAAAAAACACATCAAATCTAACAAAATAGCTTAAGTACATGCATATTCTCATTGTTCTAAGTATCATAAGTGTTATATTTCTATAGCACATCACTGTTGAATGAGGTGCGGGATTGTGCTAAGAGTGATCTAGGTACTGAGCATTCGAACCTATATTATGAGATAATATAGCATAAAAAATGTGCGATCATTATTTTGAATGTACTAAGTATGCAAGATGGGAAACTAACTAGTATAAGCTGAACATGAACGCATGAACATGTAAACTGAAAGCAAGACCAAGTATTTTCATGTACTAAATAAAAACTGAATATCTAAATTACTGAATATAAGGTCAATGCAAACTTAAACTAAACATAAGCTGAAGCATAAACTGAGGACTGTAAAAGCTAACAATAACCAACATACCCCAATCTAAGCAGATTAAGGTCTAACCTATAACCCCAGTTCGAAGGATGCTAGTACCTTGCCAAGGGTATCAACACTGGCTGGCATGGATCCACTAAACTGATGTCCCGAAGGACTAGGGTCATGCCTCAACTAACGGGAGACCCCTTGTAACCTATGGTGATGTCATAGTTCTGGAACTTAGGGACTACTACTAATGGTCTCTGCCTAACTGACGGAGGGGCCGTCATCCCTGCGTTCACTTAGTGCTAATCTAAAGTTCTCAAAATATGTCAACTAGTTCATGCATGAAATCCTAGATATCGTGTGTTCATAACCCACCAGCTTTGACTAATGCAACTGAACATGATAATAATTTAAAACTGATCATGATAGAAAATTTTACAAAACACATCCCAAACTCAATATTTTATCAATAATAAGGAAATTTATGATTTTTGGACATAGAAGATGGCACTCGCGTGGGAGGAGATGTACATAAAACTCATATTTGACCTGGAATTCAATCTTGAGGGAAAAGTAAACTTGGGAATTGAGAAACCTTTGGGACTCAATAGGTGAAAGGAAACCCATTGATGAAATCTCACATACATGAAGTGGAAGCCTTAGAGAAATCCTTTGGAATTTGAGCTTATTCTTGATAAATCCTAACTTGCTTTGGAGAAGAAAAAATCACTTATTTTGGCTAAGTTTAGAATGATTTTGAGTTTATGAGGTGTTATAGGGTAAATTCAACCCCTAATAACTGATGTTGGAGTGCCCAAACGATGTGGGTTTGGGATTAAAAGAGTGGAAATTGACCAAAAAGCCCTTTTTAAATCGTGTAGGAAATTATTGGTTCCAGTCATAACGGCTCAGGCTACGACTCGTTATGAGTGGTCACAAGTCGTGGCCTGGAGTCGTGACCTAGAGTCGTGACCTAGGGACCTAATCCTTGGGTCCAAACTGTTCTGATAATGACTTCCCTCCTAACGACTCATTGGGTTTGATCACGAGTTATTAAGAGTAGTCGTTGTCGGGGACTTGATTTCTTGGCTTTTTTTTGTTGTGATAGTGGGTCCACCCGACGACTCATTAGGACAGGTAATGAGTTGTATGCTGAACTCATTACCATTGGGCTAAAATTTGGGATCCTTAACTGTTGTGGCAACGACTCCACACAACGCCTCGTTACGTCTGGTAACGGGTCGTTGCCTGAGTTGTTGTCACTGGCAGTTTGACAATCCCTTAGTCAACTTGTCATAACTTTTGCCACGAATCGGACTAAGGTGAGACTGGTGGCATTGAAAAGATGATTTAATGGCCTATCAAGTGATGGATCTAGAGCTTGAAAACTTGAGGTATTACATAACAATACTTATTAGATTGCAATTTATGGCAACTTTAATAGACAAAAAAACATAAAAATAAAAACATTTTAAAAAAAAAATAAAAAAATTATCCTTAAAAAAAGAAATTTTCTCTCCCCTTCAAATTATTCTTTCCATTATTTTCTCCCTAATTTGTTTTATGATTTCACAATTCTCTTTCCCTCTTTTTCTATACACGATTCTATCTCCTTTTTTTCACTTCATTTTATTCTATACTTTTTCCATATATTTACATTAAAATTAATTGAAATCCTTCATAAAAAACATTACAGTAATTAGTAAGTGTTAGTTTTCTCTCCATGAATTTCTCCTCATAATTTCTTTCAGTTCTTAATAAATTTCTCCATCATTTACAAATTCTAGTAACCTTATTTCTCATTTGTTTTTAAAAATCTCGGTTAAGAATTTTCCATAGATATAGAATCTTGACTCAAAGAGATAAGGAATGAGTATATAAACTAGTATCACTTAAATTTAGTATCACAAGCAATAGATACCAGTTTATATAATTATTTCATATACATTTCCATACAAATGTGACATTTTGTATATGATATTGGTATAACATGGTTTAAATTTGGTTGGAAAAACTAAATGAAATGTAATACACATAAAGAGTTTGTGTATGTAATGGGTATAAACGTACTTTTAAAATAAATCACATAAAATTCACTATATTTTTTGTTGTAATTTTAATACAAATTACATACATTGATACCCCGATAAAAAACACCATTTAGTAAATGATATTGATATATAAATTGATTCCAATATAATTTGCTATATTATTCCTCATTAGCAGATTTTGTATCATTTTCATACACTAAACTTTATAAGATTTTATTTTATTTTCATAAATTAAAACCAAAGAACTTAGTGACGAGATGAAAGTCAAAGCAAATTAATTAAGAAAGAGAGTGTATTAATGAGAAGGAAATTTCAATCAAGAAAGAAAATAGAGAAGGCGTGTTTACTTGGGAAAGTAAATTATTGTGAATTTTATGGAATAGGCAAGAAATGTGTATAAATAAAGATAATTTATTAACCAAATTTTACTCCTCTAATAATTATCAACATAGTAATTGAGGTGAGTAGGAAAGGATAACCACAAATATTTAGGAGTGATTTAATTAATATATTACTATAAACAATTTTAACCAGAAATATTTTTAACAAAAAATTATAAAAACGGCTACAGCTTGCAATAAAAAATACAATTCAATAATTATAAATAATTTGTGTTACAAGTTGCAATAAACAGTCCAATAAATACATATAAGATAGTTTTCACTTAGATTTTCAATTTTAATAAAACAGTCTCTAGAGATTTTACTCCCCCATTTTCAAAAAATATGATGCATTTTAATGTGACATAATTTAAAAATCTCTGAATTTTTTTACAATTATAGTCTAAATTAATTTATAATATATTTATGGCTATAATTCATTTCATTAGAGGTCAAATTAGCATTTTAGAGTTATTGTTCTATCAATCAATCTATCTACCTATCTGTCTATACATACATACATACATACATACATACATACATATATATATATGTGTGTGTGTGTGTATGTATGTATGTATGTACTAGTTCCACCCAGGCCCATGCTAAGCCCGGGCCCAAATTCAGAATAGAAAAATAAAATATTAATTTATATCATATTTTTATCTTATAATTAATCTTATTTAATGAAGTATTAAACATGCTTTTTTGATAAGTATTCATAATTATTTAAGTTTATAATCATATAATTGGGGATTTGAATACAAGGCCTAGTTGTCAAGTCTTCCGTCTTACTTTCTGAAGTGGAAGCAATATCAGATGACTTATTCAATATGGATATCAGGTCTAGGTTCTTTCTTAGTAATTATGTAATAGATCTGAAGTCTTTGGCATAGATATGGACTTTTTCAATATGGATATGGGAGAAGTTAGTACAAAAAGTACTAAACTTGAAGAGGTTGATTTACCTCTAAATCTTGATTTATTAAATAAATGGACTATCCCCAAGGTAGATATAAAAAACATTTATGAACATGGTTTCATTGATAAAGTGCTTCATAAGCAAATTATAAAAACTATTGAACAGTCTTTAGCATTAAATGCGGATGAGCAGACTATTAGACTGTTAAATAATTGAGATATTGATATGTATAAACGCCATTATAATTTTATGCATATTGAAATGGTTCAAATTGCTTTTAAACCATTAACCCTTAAAGGGTTACCAGAGACATTTCTAGCTGCACTCAGGGACGCTAGAATTCTAAATTTTCAACAGTCCCTTATGGGTTCAATTGAATCCACTGTAGATTATGGTCCAATATATTTTAACACCCAGCCAAATTTACAATTATCATTAACTGATGCAAATATCCTTAATGCTCTAACTTTGAATATAAAAACTCATGGTTATAACTATGCCCCTGGTTCTGAGTTAATCTGTCTTTCATATAGAATTTATTATAGATTATTGACTACTTTGAACCTAAGATGCAAACTGATAGATGATGCATCCAATCAGACCTTATTGGTCGAAACAACTTTGCAAGATCCAAGGTCACCACCAGGAAACCTATCAAATAGGATAAAATTGATTTTCCCAAAACATGGATCTTAAATTTGATTATTTCTCCGAATAAAGTCACAGATGATGTAACAAACTCTGAGTTATCTCATGTAACTCAAAATCTAAATGGACGAATTTGTCTTTAATTTGACAACAAATCCATGGTTTATAATCGGCATTCCTTTTCTATACCTAAATTATTGTCTATTATGCATCATATATCTCCTATTGAACCAATTTATGGTACGGCTAGGAATCGTGCAGCATCCTTGCATACTCTTGATTCTGCATCTATACCTGCATCTACACATTTTGTAGAAAAGATTAAAATCAATCTTAAAACAAATATTATTCAAGATAGTGATAATATCTCTGATAGGGATAACCCAACTCCCTATGAAATGGAGTTTGATGTTAACAGTATTTAATATGATTCCACACCAAATCGATTTTAGTCCTGGTTCCTAGGCAAGGAGTTATATTAAAAAGGATTTTTTCGATAAAAAATGGAATTGATTTAGAATTTGGTTCTTTGAGACTTATAGTCCAGATGAACTAAATAGTATTTCTCAAGAATTTTATGAGATGTGTGCATTGCATAATCAGATCGTGTGCATTGTGTCGTGGTTCATAACCATATATTTGTCATTATATGTTAAGGTGTTGGAAAGATCTTATCAAGATGCAAGTGTAATATTCTTCAAACTATTTACCCTCCCCAATCACCTTTTGTATTACCTAATAATACTGGTATTACTTTTCCTTCCTTCCAAAAATTCATTGGTAATGAAATTGGTAAAGTAATTGTCGCAGAAATTAATAATCTGATTGTTCAGAATAATTATTTGAGTCTTTATGTGAAAGTTTTGGGAGAACATATTTCTTCTCTTGATAAAAAACTTGATGAATTGATTGAGATGGTAAAAAATCTTAGTGTTAGTCCAAAGTCATTTAATATTGCTTCCACTTCAGAAAGTAAGACGGAAGACTTGACAACTAGGCCTTGTATTCAGAGACCTCTAGATATTGAGGGATTTGAAAATTTGTCTCCCATAGAAGAATTGGAAAAATTGCTTGATAAAAAGTTTTTCAATTTAAATATTAAACCCATTGATTTGTCTAATGTTTTTGCTGATAACATAGAATCTACTCCAGATATGGGAAATAAAATCTAATCTGAACTCAATAAGCTTAGAGGTATGGTTAGGAAGCAACCGAGGAAAAAATTTGTTGATATGCCCCGCATGACTTCTAATTATTAGCCGCGTCCAACTCCTCAAGATGTTCTGCTAGAGGAAAGAGATTAGAATTAGACTAATACGTCGTATCGCGGAGATACAATTTACGAATAAAACTTAGATGGCTTATCTGAAAGATAATTATCTATCCTTGTTCATCGAATGTTAATGTATTCTACTATAGCAAAAGCTATAGCATCTACCGAGAATCGTCAAAGACGTACAGATGTAACTATTTGTAAAATGATTGTTGCTGGTTTTACTGGCCAACTTCGTGGCTGGTGGGATAATTTCTTAGATAATGATAAAAGAAATGCAATTTTCAATGCTAAGAATTCTACCCCTGGTGTTGATAACCTAGAAAGAACTTTACCTACGGGTAGAGAAGATGTTGTCTATACTCTTATGCTTACTATTATTGAGCATTTTGAAGGTAGATTTACCAATCAATATGAAAATACTCGAACTCTCTTAAATGGTCTTAGATGTAAGACCTTAGGAGAATTTAGATGGTATAAAGACACCTTTCTAAGCAGGGTCATGGATTTACCCAAAAGTAAATATGAACATTGGAAGGAGAAATTTGTAGATGGTCTTCCTCCTCTATTTGTTGAAAGGGTTAGAAAGGAGCTTAGGGGCTCGGGTTCCTATGGTGAAATATCCTATGAAAATTTTACCTATGGTCAGCTGATAGTAGCTTGTACTCGGCAAGGTTTAGCTTTGTGCAATGAGTTAAAATTAGCTAGACAAATTAAGCTTGATAATCTTAAAGAAAAACCCCAATTAGGAGATTTTTGTAAATAATTTGGTATGGATAAATCGGCTTCTACTTCTCAGGAAAAAGGTCGAAGATATTCTAAGTCTGATAGACCCTATAGAAAAAAGAGATCTAGGCATAGATCCAAAGAAGAACGTGAGATTCATAAAGCCCAGCGTAAGTCCACTAGATTTACGAAAAATAGGTCTAAGCGAGATCTCGCCAAAATTAAGTGTTACAGATATGGTAACTTTGGGCATATTGCTCCTAATTGTAAGCTCCAAAAGCTTAAGTCTTTAGGTCTTTCTGAAGATATTCATGATCAAGTATATGGCTTACTATACACTTCAGGTTCTGAGTCTGATTATGTTTGTGATTCTAAATCAGAAAATGATATTGAACTGCCTGATTTATCTGATAGCGATCATGCAAATAATAAAATAAATACTTATGAGACTTGTGATGAAATATTTTACAAATTACAATCACAATTTGAAGATTTAGATTTGAATATTCAAACCCTCACTGCTGATAGTATTCTTGAGTTATTAAAAGAAGTTTCTGATGAAAAGCTTCGTGAAAAAATTATTAATTTTGCTACAAAAAAATTTGTTGATAGCGCCCCTAGTACTTCTAAAACTGCTGATAGCATTCATGTTACTTGAAGAACTAATAATGATTATTACATGCCTTATTCTTTAGCTGAGGTTAATAGACGAATTATTGTAAGTCAATTACCCGACAAAAATACATCTTTCATTGATTTAAAAATGGAGGTTGATAACCTGAAAAGGTAGATTATATCTCTCAAACAAAACCAGATGATTTATGATCATAGGATTACGAAAATTGAGAAAGATGCTTCTCACTATGATGTTTCTTCCAAAGAGAAGGAAAAAATGTTAGAAAAAGAGGACAATGACATTCACATTGTCCAAGAACTTGACATAAAAAATGATTATTTTTGGGGTATAATGCAAATTGTTACTGCCCACAAATGGTATATTAACTGTACAATTTTGATTAATAATGATTTCTCTATAACTAATGTTGATATGATTGATAGTGGTGCTGATGTTAGTTGCATTCAAGAAGGATTGGTTCCCACCAGATATTTTCATAAGACCACATATTGTTAAGTCTGCATCTGGGCATTATCTTGATATTAACTATAAGCTTCCTAATGCACATATTTGCCAAAATAAGGTCTTCATTCAGGATTTCTTTATTTTGGTAAAAAATCAATTATATCCCCCATTATACTTGGAACACCCTTTATAAATGCAATTTATCCTTACACTCATATTGATGCTAAGGGATTTACTGCTACTTCTAAAAACAAGGAGATATCCTACCCTTTTATTACAGATCCAGTAACTAGGGATATAAATACTTTAATTGATATGAAGCAGCGACATGTTAATTTTCTACAACTTGAAATGTTAAACGTAAATATTGATGATACCATGAAATCTTCTAAGATTCAGGAGAAAATAAAAATAATCCCCTAACAGATGATTATTGATGTATGTGTTGATCACCCCAATACATTTTGGGCTTGCAAACAACATATTGTAACTCTTCCTTATGAAAATGATTTCTGCGAGGATAAGATTCCAAGAAAATCTAGACCCTGTCAAATGAATGCAGAGCTAGTCGAATTCTGCAAAAAGGAGATTGATAATCTCTTACAAAAGGGTTTGATAAAGCATTCTAAATCACATGGGTCTTGTTTTTCATTTTATGTGAATAATGCTGCTGAAAAAGAATGAGGTATGCCGGGGTTAGTAATAAATTATAAGTCTCTTAATAAATGTTTAAAACGGATTAGATACCCTATTCCAAATAAAAAAAAATATTATCCAGATTATTTGATGCCAATATATTTTCTAAATTTGATTTAACATCTGGCTATTGGCAAATTCAAATTTTTAGAAAGAACACTTATGGAACTATTTTTAATATTCCATTTGGTCAATTTGAATGGAATGTGATGCCTTTTGAATTGATAAATGCTCTTTCTGAATTCCAAAAAATAATGAATGACATTTTTAATCCATATATGGATTTCATTATTATTTATATTGATGATATTTTTGTGTTTTCAAAAACATTAGAATTACATTTTAAACATCTTGATATGTTTAAAAAGATTGTGATACAAAATGGTTTGGTAATATCTAAACCAAAAATGAGTTTATTCCAAACAAGTATTCGATTTTTAGGTCACAATATTTGTCGAGAGAAGATAGTCCCTATTCAGCGTTCTATTAATTTTGCTGATAAATCTCCTGATGTCATCACTGATAAAACTCAACTGCAACGATTCTTAGGGAGTTTGAATTATATATCCCCATTTTATGAGAATTTATCAAGAGATTTATCCCCCTTCTATGATAGGCTAAAAAGGGTCTTTCAAGGTCCCTGGACTAATAGTCATACAAACTTGTTAAACGCATTAAGCAACGTGTCAAAACTTTGCCTTACTTAACGTTAGCCAACCCTGCTTGGCTAAAAATTATTGAAACTGATGCCTCTAATATTGGATATGGTGGAATACTTAAACAAGTTAATTCCCATGATAATTCTGAACGGTTGATACGATTTCATTCTGGAAAATGGGCTGATAGTCAAAAGAAATATGCAATAGTGGCACACGAAATGTTAACCATTGTTAAATGTGTTCTTAAATTTCAGGATGATTTATATAATCAATTTTTTTTATTCGAACAGATGCTTAATCAGTAAAGTATATGTTCGACAAATATTTTAAACATGATGCTTCAAAATTGATATTTGCAAGGTGGCAAGCTCAATTAGCCCCTTTAGATTTTGAAATTCATTATAAAAAAAGAATTGATAATTCCCTGCCTGATTTTTTATCCAGAGAATACTTAAGTGAAAAATGAATTTTTACACCTATTTTCTCTATGAAAAGATATTAATTACTATTATAGAGGCAATTCCTTTAAACGCAGATCTGCATATTCTTATAATTGAAAAAAATTATTCATGCAATAATTGACGATGAATTTGTAGTCTTTAATTATGAAGAAATTAGAGATGAAATAGATTGGATTGATATTGATTTATTTGACTAATCTGTTATATACAGCATGACTACAGATCCGCCCTGGCAAATGGCAAGAGGAAGAGGCAAAGGCAGAGGAAGATACTCCTCGGAGAAAAGATCCGCCCCCTCATCACAGCCTCAGGCATCATCATATGCTTCATCATCTAATGCCCCAGTGATATAAAGGGGAAATATGAGTTTGATAAACTCCAAGATTTCGCAGATATGTGAATCTTCATCTTCACAATCAATCCATTTAGAAGATATTCCGGAGGATCATCCATTATGTAGACAATTGTAGTCATATCTAACTGCAAATCAAGTAGATACGTTTGCTAATATTGTAAAAGAAAACGCTGATAGCAAACCTTGTGAACAAATTGATAATAGAGAGCTGATAGTGCTCATCAAAAACTCTGAAATGTAGAGACAGAATGAACCGTGGAAAATAATCCACAAATATTTGTTTTCTAATCTTTATTTTATAGGAGAGTCATATAAGACTCGAGCATACTATGAGACAATTGTGCTATCTACTGGCAGTGCAGAAATTGAACATTTTCAAGCTTATAATGGAGAACCAGATGTGCATGGGTTCTCAAAAATTGTGATTAAAAATATTATTACTCTTGGAGATTGGGGTACGACCTCAATAGCAGAAAGGCAGATATTGATAAAAGGTTCCAAGATTAATTTCATATATTGGGACTATATTCAGGCTTTCACCAAGACTTTATATTACAATAATAATAAACATAAACATACATGGTTTATTAAAATTTGTGAGAAGATATTCGATGAACAAATCCCTAACTGGTTCATTAATTGGTGGGCGTATCATGGCCCAACTACTCAGATATTACCTGATTTATTTTTAAAATTATACAAAAAATGGACAATGGTATCTCCATTCTTGAATGAGTTATATCACTCAGATCATGTATGAAATTTAGACAAGATCGACCAGATATATTTCTTTATTGAATTCTCCATTCCATGGATTCACAAATGGAGTATTGAATTCGGATTTACTAAAGAACAAATACCTTGTCTCTATAGGGTATTTTTCAATAATTTTTAGGATAAGCTGATGCGCAATGACCCAAATACTAAAAAATTGAATGGGTAAGAGCTCCTGGATACCATTGAAAATAAAATTCAGGAATATACAAATGCTCCTCAGAAAAATATTGTTGAGGACAAATCATTGAAACATATCACCAGAAGAATCTCTGTATATGATGGAGATAGAATGCAGATAATAGAACAATATTTGGAAGAAGTTCATAAAAATCTTATGAAGACTGTCAAACAACATTCAGATACATCAATGAAAAGCATCACCAGCGATAAGATTGAGAAAGATGATCAAGATTCTCAACCTATTGATTCAGAAGATACTCTGAATGAGGAAACCCTTGCAAGAACGGAGGAATTTCTCTGCCAATTAAAAAAGGAAAAAGATAAGATTTAGAATTTGGTTCCCGAATGTGGGACCCTTTGTTACTATTTACACAGTAGATCCACTGTGTATAGGGACCCGGATGTGGGATCCATAAATACTATGTAAAGATTCTGTTATTTTCTATATATAGGACTTTCATTTGTTAGGGAAGGTCAGAAGAAAAATTTTCATTTTCTTTATTTCTCTCTCTAAGTAAGTCTGCTCTCCTTTCTCTCTCATTGTAAAATTCAAGGTTTGAATAAAAAGGCTAATAGTTGCCATTATTTACTATTTTAGCCTTGCATTCGACTATTTTCAAGGTAATTAGTTCTCTCTTATTTTTAAGGTACTGTAATACGTTCTTTCCCTCTCCAGCCGTGACTATGTCCAGCTAAAAACTTTTCATATCTATGCTAGAGATCTAACTTCTCTTACATAGTAACTATGAAAGATCCAAACTCTATCAAAATATGAAGGAATTTTTCTATAGTTTCTTGACTTGGTTCCGGAAGGGTTGGTACAGTCGAAATTAGTACTTTTTATGGTGGCTTTGTCTTAGTGACTACGTCTAGCAAGTCGTGAATTTTAAGCCCGTTAAAGATGGAAAGGGGCACTTTTCTTTTCTCATGGTTAGAAATGCTAGATACATAGGCTCATCATAAGTAAGTATTAATCTTTTGGCAGGCCCCTTGTTTGGGTAAAAAAATTGACTTCTCCATACAGTCAATAAGCTATTTGAAAGTCTCTTATATTTCGGTTGGTTCCTCGGTTGGTTTTCCGACTAGGTTTTTTCGATATTATTTAATAAGTCTGATAGGCCGTACGGATTACCGCCCGCCTGTCCGGCCCTGTTAACTAGTATCAGAGCCTAGGTTCTTTCTTAGTAATTATGTAATTGATCTGAAGTCTTTGGCATAGATATGAACTTTTTCAATATAAATATGGGAGAAGTTAGTATAAAAAGTACTAAACTTAAAGAGGTTGATTTACTTCTAAATCATGATTTATTAAATAAATGGACTATCCCCAAGGTAGATATAAAAACCATTTACGAACATGGTTTCTTTAATAAAGTTCTTCATAAGCAAATTATAAAACTACTGAACAGTCTTTAGCATTAAATGCGGATGAGCAGACTATTAGACTGTTAAATAAACGAGATATTGATATGTATAAACGCCATTATAATTTCATGCATATTGGAATGGTTCAGATTGCTTTTAAACTATTAACCCTTAAAGGGTTACCAGAGACATTGCTAGCTACACTCGGGGACGCTAGAAATCTAAATTTTTAATAGTCCCTTATGGGTTCAATTGAATCCACTGTAGCTTATCGTCCAGTATATTTTAACACCTAGCCAAATTTATAATTATCATTAACTGATGCAAATATCCTTGATGCTCTAACTTTGAACAAAGTGAATACAATATTATATGCCGAATATTAGAAATAATTATGAGAGATAGTATACCTGGCATATTGTTCAAAATTATACAATTTGTTTTCAATTTTATTTCGAATAAAAAAATATTATTTCTTTATAATAATTAACTTTTTAAAAAACTCTTACAATAATTATTAATTTTGACTCGTATCTTCTTGTTCAATTACTCTACTTTTAAATATGATGTTTGAAGAATAATAATTATTGAAGGAATAAATATTATATACCATACAAAATTTATTAATACTAGTTTAATCGCACGTGTCTTGCACGTATAACATTTGATTATTTAAATTTAAATAATTTTGTCTATTGTGAAAATTTTTAATGAAGTGTAAAAAGTTCAAATCACTTTTCAAAGGTCCTTCGCACTTTAATATAATAATATAAACATAACCATATATTTTTGTGTAAGTACATATATATATTTTACCACCAGAAGTTTCAAGTAGTTGATGGATCATCACTTTTGCATTTGTCATGCAACACCCCTTTCCCTTGTTGTCAGAGGTTAAGAGAGACACATCAATTTGAACTATATTAATGATACAATTAATTCTTTTGATGCTAAAAAACTTTTCTTATTTTTAAATTCAAATCTTTACAATATCATTGATTACATTCTTATTACGTACTTAAACTTTTAAAAATTTGATACTTCTTATTTTTTTCTTATTCTAATGTTTTTATATTTTTCAAATATTGTTAAAATCAAATTTAGTAGATTTAGAATTCTTAAACTAATGAAAAAAGTATTAGTTGTCATTAATTCTGATGACTTCTAATAAGGAAATGTTTTACCATAAATATATTCAACTAGTTTTTAATTTTTAAATATTAGAAAAAAAATAGTGAAAAGACGATTTTGTCTAAAGCAAAGACTTTTAATGAAAGATAAAAAGTTCAAATAACATTTTTAAGTCCTTTCACACTTTTAATTTATTATAGATTATAGATATAGATATAGATAATAATCATACTTAATTAATGTAATATAGTTTTACAAACTTATACAAAAATTGACGCCTGAAAGAATTATATATAATATTTTAATATCTTCAGTACAACGCAGGGGTACGTTACGCACACTAGTTTTGTAAATAAAATAATAAAAAATCATATTTCCCTTATTCAAATATTTTTTAAAAGGTCAAAATTAAAATGGAAAGTAAAAAACAAACAAATGTAATGTAAATCAAGTAGATATCTATAAGGCAAAATGACCTTCTGGACCCTTGTACTATGTCGGTTTTGTAAGTTGGACACTTCTAATTACATGTTTGTCATCTAAATTCTTTAACCCATTAAAAAGCAAAATTTTGCATCCTTTGATCATTGACCGAGCTTATGTGGCTTTCAAATGCTGACTAGGACAAAGAGAGTGTAGTCACGCGCCTGGGGGTGCGAGTGCGGGTCAATTTTTGGCAAATTTTATATTAAAATAATTTAATTTTATTTTTAAAAAAGTGGCACTCAATTTTTTTCAGTTTTTTAATTTAAAAATATTTTAAAAAAATTAAAAATAATAAATTTAAAAATAAATTAAAAAAAAGGTCACCCCAATCCCCTCCCCCAATCCAGCCACTCCCCCACCCAGCCCCATCCCAACACCCCCCGCCCGTCTCAGCCCCATCGCAGCACCCCCACCCCACCCAGCCCCATCCCAACACCCCCAACCCCACCCAGCTTCATCCCAGCACCCCCCACTTGATACCAACAATAATGTACAAAAAATTCACTTTCCTTAGCATCTCCACTTCACTATTTTCCCTAAAAAAAAATCAAACTCACTTCTCCCTCAACAACAATGTACAATCTCCCTCTATTGTCCACCATTTCACTTCTCCATTCGAACTCAAACAAGTCATTGTCTTCCTCATCAAAAGTAACAAACGTCTCTCCCTCCTTCCCCTTCCTCGTATTGCTTCCATTTGCGCACTCACTCCTCACTTTCCCTTCGCACAACAGATCTGGGCAATCCCTGAAGAGGGTCTTTGCTTTATTTTATTTTTTGGTCAAGTCTTTACTGTGGTTGATATTGTTGTTGTTGTTCATTGTAAAAAAAATTGAATTGCCCAAATCACAAAAATTTCAAAGAAAGCATAAAAATTGAGTCTTTACATTGAATTTCAAGTTTCTTGAATTACCCAACTCACAGAAATCTCCAAAAATCTTTCTTTTCATACTTCTTAAATTTTTTGGCCCTTACTTTTTAATTTTTCCATAGAGCAACAAGAATAACAAGATGAAGATGATAAAGGAAAAAAAGAATGAGAAGAGGAGGAAGAAGAATAAGAATAAAAAGAAGAAAGAAGAAATGGAGAAAGAAAGAACGGGAAAGGCAGAAAAAGAAAGAAAAAGGGGAAGAGAGAGAAAGAGGGTGTTTGTTTGTTTATTTATTTATTTTAATATTTAATATATTTTTATATAAAAATGATGTGAAAAATGACGTGACAGATGTGGCAGCTGGCGTGGAGCGAGTGTAACATACTCATCGAAAAAGTGTTTAAAATATTATTTTTTAATGGATTAAAGGGTCCAGATGACAAACATGTAAGTAGAAGTGTCCAACTTACAAAACCGACATAGTATAAGGGTCCTAAAGGTCATTTTGCCTATCTATAATCTATCTATATGTATAATCTATAATCTATATCTATAATTTATATCTATATCCATATCTATAATAATAATAATATAATATAATATATAATATAATAATATATTAAAAGTGTGAAGACCCTTAGAAAAGTGATTTGAATTTTTGCCCTTCATTAAAAGACTTCATAATAGACAAAATCGTCTTTTCACGTTTTTCGTTCAATTTATAATATTGAATATTGACTATAGTGAATATATGTTTAAAAAATTAAAAAAAAAAAAAATCTACTTTTGATTGAATTCCTAAATTTATGACAATATTTTGTTAAAGAAAATTCAACTTCAAATAAATTATTATGTAAAAAAATTATAAACTTTTAAATATTTTAAAAAAATTGGTGAAATTATTTTATATAGTGTACTATTTTTATGAATTTTCCTTCAAATTTTCATATGATGCATTATTCTAGTGCACTTTCCCTTTATATATATATATATATATATTCTTTTTTTTTTTTTTTTTTAAGTTAGCGCACCATTTATTCCACATACTAAATTTGCACTTTGTTTAATTTTTTTATATAGTACACTAAATTTATGTACTTTGTTCAATTTTTTTATATGATACACTAAATATGTGCACTTTGTTCAAATATTTTTAAATAGTGCACTAAATAAAATAACAAAAAATAAAAATTCACTGAATTAGTACACTAAATGAAAAAAGACAGTGCATAGATGTGAAAAAAAAGTGCAGGCACTATATAAAATTAAATTAATAGTGTATAAAATTAGTGTTCTATATGAAAAATAATTAATAGTCAGTGTATAAATAGTGAACTATTTTTGTGTGTATAAAAAAGAATAGAACACTTAAAAAGTACACTTTGCACTATTTATGAAAAATAATTAATAGTGTAATTTTTTTATGAATTATATGGATAAAAAAGGATAATGTACAAAAAAATAATAATTTATTGTTCATTTTTTTATACACTATTTGACAAAAATGAATAGTGCATTTGCACTATACAAAATTAAATGAACAGTATATAAAGTTAGTGTACGATATAAAAAGTAATTAATAATCCAGTACATAAATAATACACTATTTTTGTATTGATAAAAAAAAGAATAGTGCACAAAAAATTATACTTTGCACTATTCATAAAAAAGTAATTAATAATGTATCTTTTTATGCATTATATGAATAAAAAAAATAGTGTATGAAAAAATACATTTTGCATTATTCACGAAAAAATAATTTATTGTGTATTTTTTTTACATTATTTAACAAAAATGAATAGTGCATAAAAATACACTATCTAATTTAAATGATATTGTTTAAAGAAAAATATTATATATAAAATAATTATAATATTATATATATAATATAAAATAAGTGCCCAAAAAACTATTTATGTCACTTTCTAATTTCATCACCTAAATTAGTCATTTTATTTTTTCAAAATTACCATGGGAAGCAAGACAGATGAGTTTGCGGATTAAGATGATCTGGCACCGCAATCCAGAGACCGGCATATTTTTTCAGAGAAAATACGACAGGAAAGGGAAGTTGTGATCGAGAGTTGTGAGAAAGCTCTAATTGGGATCTCAAAACAAGTTCCAACTTGGCGCGGGTGCCTGCTAGCTCATTTTTCTGGCGAACTTATTTTATCAATAGAGAAGAAATCAAGGAGTTTTCGGGGATGTCGGAGAAATTCTCTGCGACTCTCAGAATTGGGGATTTGAATGATTACATAGCTCCCTCCCAGGGCTGTGTCGTTTCCCTCAATGCTAATTCTTCTAGAATCGACAAATCCCAGGTACCCTTTTTACATATTTGAAGGTTATGTTAGGGTTTTATTTTATTGCCAGCTCCTTTCACATATTTCTTACTCTAGTTTAATGGATCATCCTTACCTATCTAATGTAATTTCTTATTTCTGAGCTTTTTGGTCCTATTTGAGATATTTAGAACTGTGTGATTTAGGGTAAAGGGGAATCTTTATGGTTAAATAACGTTCTGTCCATCACGTGGTGTACCTGTTGTTGGTGGGAGTTAGGCTGGTATCCGATGGGATTAGTCGAGGTGTGCGAAAGCTGGTCCGGACACCACAGTTACTAAAAAAGATATTTTGGGCAAGGTGCGAGTGAAAAATGATTGTTCTTAGGGCTGCAATTGGTTTGATGCGATCGAATAACAGTTCCTCCTACTTTAGTATTATACGGTTGTTCTAACTAATGTTGTTAATGCTTTTCTTGGTGGATGAACAGAATGTGGGAAAAGCTGGAGCTTTGAGCAAACCACTACAAAAAGAACCTGTCAAAATTTCTCTCAAAGATTGCTTGGCTTGCAGGTATTATCTCTTTTCTCTTGCTCCAATAACTGTTCTAGGCAGCCTTGCTTGGATTAACAAATGCATAATGACTATTTATTTTCATATACTAATACATCGAAGGAAATAAAATGTTTCAGTAATCTTGGAATAACCTTAACATAACTTTGTGTATGAAAAAAAGATCATCATATGTCAATAAAAACAATTACTATAGAAGTTTTACGTAAAAGGCCAAATACATATGAGGCCCTTTAACTTGTCCAGTTTTTCCATTTAAACACTTGAACTCAGGTTAGTACCTATTGAACAGCTAAAATTCTCCACAAGTGTATCAATTAAACACGTTTCACTGACATCCAAATTTGTGCTTGCCACTCTCTTTGAGCGCGTACAAAATCGAAAAATGACTAATTCACTTTTTTCTTTATTTTTTCTCTCTTTCCTCTTTCTCTATTTCCAATTTTTCTTCTCTTCTGTTGTCCATGATAATGAAACGTAACATTCAACTCCTCCAATAGCAACACATTTAAAGAACTTCCAAATGTAAGCAAGAAGGTAGATCTTAAAATTTGTACAATTCCTCCCTTCGAATCTCGAGATGATAAGATCTATTATCCAAAAACGAATCCAAAATTTCTGGGACTAAGGGAGTATATGTATGTCTGTGTATCCACTTCTGGATGTAAACATCTAGCTATCTATGAAGGTGAAAGTTGTTATATAGAGAGAAAGAGAAAAGGAGGAGTGCTCCTCTTTCTCTAGATTTTCTACCGTGCAACTTATTTTATTTCTCAACGAACAGATTTTTAACATTAATAGAAAAGAGCAATATTGGATGACATTCTAGTTGATTATGGAGGAAAAGTGGAAGCAAACATTACAAGGCACTATCAGGAGAAAGATAGAGAAGAAAGAGGAGAGGGGGGGGGGGGGGGCTGGTACGCCATAACCACAAAGCTTTAATTTTCTCTTTTTTCCTCAGATTTTTTACCCTTATTTTTTGGGATAAAATCCACATGTTATCTCGTTGGTTTCTTTTCCATGTGCAATGCGTGTAGTCCCACACGTTTTACTTTGTGTCTGCCTCACAAAATTGTGTCAAATTGGTACACTTCTCGAGAAGTTGAGGTATCCAACAGATACTACCGTCAGTACCGTGAGTTTTAAGTGTTTAAATGGAAAAATTGAACAAGTTTAAGGGGCTACATAAGTATTTGGCGTACATAAAACTAATAATTGATCTTTTTAGTCATATCGAGGGATAATAAAATGCTGCATGCTAGGTTGTAGCGGCTGCGGGTTTTCCAAAAGAAAAATGTTGCATGCTAAAAAGTGTATGGGATCACCCTTTTAATCATGAAAATATTATTTTATTATTAGTTTTAAAAACATTATTAGAAACAAATTAGATAAGAAAAAAATGAGATATAATTAGTAAGAGATGATTAAAAAAAATGATGTAATAGCTAAAGGTCATTTTTGGCTGTCATGTAATTTCTAATACAGTAATATTAATAATACCTGTACCACATTGAGTTATATTAGAATCTAAGTTGCTCGGACTCCTTCCAAAATATCGTGGGGTGCGGGTTGGATCCTTAAAAAGTAGTACATTTTCGGAGGATGCGACACGGGTGCGGCAACATTTTTGGAGAGTCTGAGCAACTTAGATTAGAATAATACGCCAATAGCAGAGATTATTCAAGCTTGAAAGTAGCAGCCGAACTGGTATAATTTCCAATAATACATTCAAGCAAATGAGCCCTAACCAGAGTAGTCAAAAGCGAAAGGCAAGAAAAGCACCAGAGTATATTGTAGCTTTAAGTAAAGCACAACTAAAACTAGCAAACATATGTACGAATGAATGAAATATAAAAATGGAAATGTAATGCAGGAATATGACTTTAAAAACCAACAGTAATTATTTGGACAAAGGACTATACAGAAATAATCAATCTAATGCAGTTAAAATCATGTCAATCAAGTCCAAAGTCTATTTAAATCTCTGATTTAGAATAAAGATGTAATTTTAGGATTTTAGTGGTCAATTTTCTTGTACTAAATTTCTGATTCTTATTGTTAATCACTTAAGTTCAACCATGGCATTTTCTTAACAACGAAGGTATCATTGTGTCAAATATATTCATTAATTAGCATTGTGCTATTAAAGGGTGAAAACGCACAAGCCTTAGCACCTTGACACCTACACTAAAGAGGTAAGTGAGATGAAGTGCCCAACTTGGCTTCACCGATCTTCAGGGCTTAACCGCACTTTTAAGTGACCCTTTAACAACACTGGACCTAGCTGCAGATCAACTATGACAATTCAAATAACTTGAATCTTTTCATTGTTTTGGTAATAAGGAATTGTGGGCAACGTTTCTATATTAAGGCTCAGGTGCTGGTCCTTGTTGCAGTCAGTCCAGCTCCTTTAAGTTACTCATAAGAATGTTTACTTGATTAATTTTATTTAGTTTTACTTTGTATTTAGAATTTGTTGCTTGGGCTATTAAAAGCAAATGCCACTCTCTATATATAAGATTTAACAACAATGAGCAACTAAGCTTGATCCATGATTGCAGTGGGTGCATTACGTCGGCAGAAACAGTCATGCTTGAGAAGCAGAGTTTAGATGAGTTCCTTTCCAATTTGGAAGTGGGAAGGACGGTTATTGTCTCTCTCTCTCCCCAGTCTAGGGCCTCTTTGGCTCTTCATTATGGACTTTCTTCACTTCAGGTTGGTTTTGATGTTGGTATTTTCATATTTATGGTTTACTTTGTGCAGTATATCCTGATATTACCATTGTAATTCTTACTTCTGTCTTTTTGCTCTTGAAAGACAGGATTTTTTGGTGTGGGGTTATTTGTCCTTGCCTTTCCGCGAAGTTAGAAAAAAAAATATTTGCATTTGTTTGAAAATAATGAGCTTGTACTTCTTTTGTCAGGTCTTCAGGAAGCTCACGACATTTTTTAAGTCTCTGGGTGTGAAAGCTATATTTGATACCAGCTGCAGTAGAGACTTGACTCTAATAGAATCTTGTAACGAGTTTATGGTGCGATATAAACAATCCCAATGTACAAGTAAAGAGGAGTCAAAGCCACCTTTGCCCATGATCTCTTCTGCATGTCCAGGTAATGGCTTCATTTAATTTGATGTTTGCCTGATTTTCTTACTTGGTGTTTTATGATATGTTCCAACTCTACTTGTGTTGAAATTGCAGGTTGGATATGCTATGCTGAGAAAACCCTTGGTTCTTACATTCTTCCATACATTTCTTCAGTTAAGAGCCCCCAACAAACTATTGGAGCAGTTGTCAAGAATTGTATGTACCAAAAGCTAAGTGTAAGGTAGCTTGTTGCCATCTTTTCTCTTGAGCATTGGACATTAGTTGTAAACTTTAATGTTTCATTTCTTTTGTTGTTGGACTGTGATTCTTGTATTGATGTGTCTACCTATTAGAAGAATCAATCATACGTCGGTGTATTGCAAATATGTGCTAAGCAATCACGTCTCTCTACCTGTTGTGCTTCCCATCCATTTTATGCATCCTACAGGAAAGAAAAAATTCACAGAGCAAATCCATGCTGGCAGTATGATATTTAGCATTATGATATTTCCCGCATATGTGATATTGCATGTTAGTTGGTGAAAAGCTAAAGGTGTTATAATGCTCCTAAAATGGAGCTGTTAATTTTTTGAGCTGGTTACAGTTGATTAGTGCTTGATAGAGCTTTTTTTAACAGACCCAAGGATATATACCATGTGACTGTAATGCCATGTTATGACAAGAAGCTTGAGGCTGCTCGTGAAGAGTTCGTTTTTCAAGTGGATTCAGATACTGAAAAAATTACAGAGGTTGATTCAGTTTTGACAACAGGAGAGGTTTTGGATTTGATACAGGTAAAGAGAGTTCTCTGCTTCTCAGTACTCATTTCCCGCAGAGTAATAATGTGTGAGAACTTGAACTTGGAATATTTGCAATTATCTTTATGAAACTAGTTATAAATTATTAGTTTTTGAACTGGAATACTTGCGATTGTTCTCCCCTACTATCTTTTGTTTACACCCTTTTAATGCTTGGTTCTTTAAAAAGGGCACAGTGTTGTTTACTCAGTCAATCTCTCTCCTCTTTGATCTAGGTAAAAGCAGTTGATTTTCAATCCTTGCAAGAGTCCCCTCTAGATAAATTGTAAGCACTTTTATACACCTTGCGTTGATATTCTCATTTCTTGATGTAAATCCTTATAATTGAGTGCTTAATATGTACTTAAAAGGTTTGCAAATATCGATGAGGAGGACCATCTTTATGGGGTTCAGGGAAGCTCTGGAGGATATGCAGAGACCATTTATCGTCATGTTGCTAAAGTGCTTTTAGGTCAAGAAGTTGAAGGCCCTATAGCGTTCAAGACTATAAGGAACTCTGATTTCCAAGAAGTGAGCCTAGAAGTAAGTTTGCTTCAGCTTTCTCCTAGGAGCATGATTTTATAGAATGTTGTTATATGCCCCTATAATGTTCTATTAATCCAAGTAACTGTAGGCCGACACTGCGATATCTTCTTTTGAGTAGACAATTGCATCCGTAGTTTAAGAGTTTCTAGCTGTTAACAAGGATATGATTTGGTGTTTGGTCATTTGTGGATTTGCTAATTTGATGGCTCATGTCAAAGTTTATTGCACTTGGTGGTGGATGGTGTAGCCTAATCAAGTCCTAAATAGGCTGAACACTTGATTGTAGATATAAATGGACGAAAGTCCGAGTTGAATACCAGGAGTAAATATGAGGTGTTCAGCTGATTAGTTGTTAGAGAGATCTATAACTGGACATGCCACATTTGTTTGGGTTTTGAATTTAACTAAAATTGCAACAGAATTGATAGCAAATAAATAACTAACAAGAGTTGAAATCAAGTGACTAAAGATGCTAAGGTTATAGCCCCTAGTTGATTTGCTTTAGCTAATGGGAAATTCTTATCTTGTCTAATCGCTTGGCTTATTGATTATTATGATTCAATTATAATTTACCCACCAAAATCTCATAATAATAATGGTCATACCCCAATTAAGTTCACCGGAACCTAATGGAATGCTTTAAGTTTTAACTAATGAATACCCGAGTTAGAACCTAGCTATTCCTAGCTGTCATCTGGTAAGTGAGTTATATAATTCCTTATTAAAACCCAATTCCTTGCTAATTAATTCTTACCTAGTCCTTGTTCCACCTTCCCAGGCCGGAGGCTTAGAACTAAGAGAATTAGGTCTTAATCTTGTGCTGAACACCACTAAGTTGCCTAATAAGTCATGGAATCGATTAGCTAATCATAACCCAAGCAATTAATGAAAAACAATACCTGAGCCATTAACTTGCAAACTATTTGGGTCTACGATTCTAGCTGAGACTTTAGCTACTCATGCTAGAAATGAATGAAAAGGCAACTAACAGATAATTTTTTTTTAATAATATTATGAAATATAAGATGAATGGTTCGAACTTGTGATGAAATCCTCAAAAGTTGCTCGAGTCCTTGCTGAGAACAGTAGAAAAAACCCTCTTCAATGCTGTCCAGCAGCAAAAAGTCCCAAATATTCTTTCTATCTACTGACCAATCAAAAAAGAATTCTATCTACTATTTATACTAGTCTAATTGATTTACAATCATCTTAAAATACCACCAATAATACTGCTAATTCTGCTGCCAACAAAATGAAAGCACTGACAGTGCTGTTGAATCCCAATTTTGAACTTCAGGAGCCTCCAGTTTCACTGCCAACGCGATAGATTCGCTGCAGCGCTTTGCCGTTGCGGCTGAAACCTTAACGGATTGCTACCAGATTGAACCCAATTCAACAGTTACCATCTGCTGCAAAAAACTTCGGAATCCCATCAAACTTTCACAGGCAGCGGAAGCTGCTAGGATTCTTCAAATTAGCTTGCACTTGAACTCTTTTCGTATTCTTTTGCCTTTATTTTTTCTTCCAATTTCTCTTCAAAGATTTCCAGAATCTTTTAACCCTGCAAACAACAAAATTTAGGTGAGATTATACTATTTTATGATAACTGGTCTACACTATAGATTATACTGCTTCAAACACAAATCTAAATAAAATCTAGTGATGGTAAAATCCCAACTTATCAGCGGTTGTAGAGCTTCTTCACCATCGCCTGGTGCCCGTATTCAATATCTTCAACTTGAGCTATATTTCTATAGTTGAAAGTTCTTTTTTAATATGTACTTATAATAAGTTTTTAGCAGTTGCTGCAAAAGAGTAGTAGTGGGCCATACTGACAAGATGTCTATTGTTGGACACAGGTGAATGATAAATCTGTCCTGAAATTTGCATTATGTTATGGTTTCCGGAACCTGCAGAATGTTGTTAGGAAATTAAAAATGGGAAAGTGTGACTACCATTTCTTGGAGATCATGGCATGCCCTTCAGGTGACAATCTGGATCTTTCTATTTTGTGAATAATAGCTCCGAGCCTTCTTGCCTCAATTTAACAATTGTTTGTCTTTAATTTCCCCCTCGTGATTGTAGGATGCTTAAATGGTGGCGGACAAATAAAGCGACAGCCTGGGCAGTCAGCTAAAGAGTTCATTCAGCTGTTGGAGACGGCTTATGTAGAAAATGTGAGTTACATGTTTGGGAGAGTTTGTCATAATATAATCATCTTGGACTATAGAAATTTCCTCTCCAGCTTAAAGGCTTTGCTTATAATATGTGGCAAGTCAGAGGAATGTACAATGTGTTACTTTAATTGCAAAGCCTCTCTGACTACTCTCTAGTGGTCAAACATGAACATGCTGAAATGGAAGTTCTCTTTTTTGTTCTGATTTATATGAGTGTCTCCCAATGGGGATTTTATCTGTTATAAAGACCTGCTTGTTTTGGCTTTTGTTTTCCCCCGTGTTATGAGATGAACTAAAATGGTCTACTCTTTAAAATTTGCAAAATCATGATTATGTGGGATCTCTTCATTTTCCGATTTCATTTTCCATACCATTTACTTTTCCTAAAGGACTCACACCCCAGCTGTCCCTATTATGCTCCTTTGAATTCACACACAGATTTCTCTATTAGTCGAATCCTCTACAAATTTTAAAAACCAAGCATTTTAGATCAAAGAAGTTTCAAAAGAGACACCATTTCCTTCTAACAATTTCATTATTATAAAAAAAAATTAGTATAACTCAACTGGAGAAAACTCGCATAACGCACCTTCTTCTTCATAAAATCTGAGGTGATACCATCACAGAAGCAACACTGAAGATGGTAATTGTGAATGAAGAACTTTAGAAATTAGATTGACAGTGATGGGAACTTGATAAAGAAATGGACCTTGGGCCTAACTCAACCTCAAAAGCTAGCTCATGAGGGGAGGATTGCCCAAGACCATATAAGGAGACCAAGGACCCTTTAACCCACCGATGTGGGACTCCAACACCCCCCGCACGTCCAGGGCTGGACATCTGGAGCATGGAGAATATAAGATGGGGGGCGCAACATCGGAAACAAATGAATTGGGTGGGCCTTGCTTTGATACCATGATAAAGAAATAAACCTTGGGCCTAACTCAACCTCAAAAGCTAGCTCATGAGGGGAGGATTGCCCAAGACCATATAAGGAGACCAAGGACCCTTTAACCCACCGATGTGGGACTCCAACACCCCTCGCACGCCCCGGGCTGGACATCTGGAGCGTGGAGAATATAAGATGGGGGGCGCAACATCGGAAACAAATGAATTGGGTGGGCCTTGCTTTGATACCATGATAAAGAAATGAACCTTGGGCCTAACTCAACCTCAAAAGCTAGCTCATGAGGGGAGGATTGCCCAAGACCATATAAGGAGACCAAGGACCCTTTAACGAACCGATGTGGGACTCCAACACCCCCTGCACGCCAAAGGCTGGACATCTGGAGCGTGGACAATATAAGACGGGGGGCCCAGCATCGGAAACAATGAACTAGGTGGGCCTGGCTCTGATACCATGATAAAGAAATGGACCTTGGGCCTAACTCAACCTCAAAAGCTAGCTCATGAGGGGAGGATTGTCCAAGTCCATATAAGGAGACCAATTACCCATCCCTTTTCCGATGTGGGATACTTAACAGAACTAATTTGAATAGATTTGAACAACTGAAAAATTGGTAAATAATACAGTTTAGTCAACCCTTGTTTTTGCATATAATAGTGTGGATACATTGTTTATCAATAGTTATACATTCAATGGTATTGTTTTCCTTGCATGTAAACTTTCTGATCTTATGAAAATTGCTCCAAATGCTCTTTGTTAATGTTTCAGGTTGTGGTTGCTGATCCTTTTAACAATCCCATCATAGAAGGCCTATACAATGAGTGGCTTGAACATCCTGGTTCTGAGAAAGCAAAGAGGTACCTGCATACCGAATATCATCCTGTAGTGAAAAGTATCACTTCACAGTTGCACAACTGGTAAGAAATGCAAAATATCAGCTTTTTACTGATTGGTTAAGTTCCCAGTGTTTCCCGCTGGTGTTTTTATTCTGCAAGATCATCTGAAGAGGGTTTTGATGCTACACTGCATTGATCTATGGTCTATGTTCATGTGGCCATGCTCCACAATTTTGAGAGTCCAATTTTGGTAGTGAACGTGTTCACTCCATTCTGTAAATAGATTGTGTTTGTACTTGTGTTGCAAATTACACAATAGTCTAGGGTGCAATGGCAACATTATTCCCCATCTGGATTGGAGGAGTTGTATTGTACGTCATATTACACAATCCCCCATCTTTATTTTTTTGGCCACATAATTTGTATTCGGAGAAGAGAGGCAACTTTTATGCCAATAATTTGTATTCGTTAAAAGAGCGGCAACTTTTTATCCCAATAGTAAATATTACCAGAATCTTAGTGTAATTTGTTTTCATACACTGCCTTTCCTTGTTCTAGTTTATATCATTGCAAGCACATACATGTTCATTTCTTGTTTGGGCACTGCTGTTTGGTTAAATGTTAAGCTATACAGTATGAACTTTGTTTTGAGGTTTGCCCTACTCATTAAGAGGCAAGAGCACAAGCTCCCATATCAAGTAGTTGCACTGGCCCATATCTTCTTAACATACAAAGTAATAGCCTGTTTGGCGAAAGCCTCTGGGAAGTCAAAAGTGTTTATTTTAGATTAGAAAGTTAAGGTGTTTTGCCAAAATTTTTGAAAAAAAATGTAAGTGCTTTGAAGCACTGGTGGTCCCTGCTTGATTTGGGTCACCTCCTTTTGTAAAGGAGATAAATTGCTGGACTTTGGAGTCAAGGTGCCGGTGCACTTCTTACCCCATTAAGGTCCTGCTCCTACACCAGTCTTACGCCTCTTCATTTTGTTCCAAAACACCCACCAGTCTTATGCCTCTTCATTTGGTCCAAAACACCATCATGCTCATCACCAATTCTCAATCTGAAGCTGAAAAGAAGTCACAAAAAATCAGCCACCACTAGTGCAATTTCAATACCAATTGAGATCAAAGTTGGTGTTGATTCCCGAAGGAGCCTTTGATGATGACTTTGCTTGTTCAAACTTATTTCCTCCTAGTTCTTTACCAATATGGCCAAATTTTTTCTGAGTCCTAAAAGGACTTTGACTTTGCCTACTCCACCCTCTGATATTGATTTGCGCTCCCTTGGCTAGATCTGCACCTGCATTTCCAATCTCTAGGAATTTTATTTGACACTTGTGTCTGCAACCGCAGATTCTTGAAATTAAAGATTTGATGAATATGTGATGAGGTGCTAGTGACTGATTTATTAATGAGGTAGTTATATCTGGTTTGCAAGTTCGGTTTTAGTAGATTGTTTATAGGTGAATAAATCAGTCTTTAGCGGCATCAGTTGCTTTTGTTTATTGGTGGCAGGGCTACTATAGTTGTTGTAGTGGGGTTGGGCAAGGTTATATATGAGGTGAACAGCGGCAGGTTGATCAATATTTCCGGGATTGACTCGAAATTGATTTGTCTCATGTGTATACATGGTTAAATCCAACAACATGGAGATGTGTTCATGGAGAGGTCAATTGACAGAATCTTCAATGAGTTGAGCCTTCAGAAGTGGTTACTCAATTTTATTTAATGCTCTGGCAGGTCACAATACATATTGGATTCTCGTTCAATTCTTGTTTTATTCTCTTCTTAATAGATTTTGTTCTTTCCTCGTTGCTTACTTATAATCAGTTAGCTTTACAGTTTGTCAAACATATTGTGCTTGTACTAAGCTTTGATTAGACCTTTTTTGTTCCTGCGCTTGAGTAACGCTTTTGTCTTACGAGTATTCTAAGTAATTTTTCCGCCAAAAGTTTCATTTTGCGTCTGCACATTGTTGAAAAGCCATGGACGTTCTTCTAGTTGGTTGCACTTTTGAACCTTCATGTCTCAGTTCATAGTGAATTTAGGAGGTCTTCTCTTATGATTTGCAAAACTGATACTCCAGTCTTATAGTGGTATGCTTGTAGTTGTCTTGTATATGATGTTATGTTTTGATCGTCCCGCTAAGTGTAATTTTGTCTGTACTTTTTAAGGAAGAAGTAATGAAGTATATCCAAAATTGAACCCGTTAATGAAAAATGTAAGAAAGTCATGTTACGAACTCTAGGAAATAGGAAAAACTCTGTCCCATATGAATTGTCCACCTTATTATAAGAAGGTATCCCAAATTATTTGTCCATTTATCAAATCAAGATAAAATTAATTAAAATCTTATTTTATCTCCACAATTAATATTTTTAAAAGCCTAAATAAGTTTATAAGTACCATTTTTTCAAAGGAGTAGATAAAAGGTAAATCAGTAAAATTATGTTGTTATAAAATAAAAAACCAATATTAAAATAAATAACAAAGTATATAGAGAGGGAGAACTTGTTCTTATTACCTCATGTTTTTGTGGGTTACAAATACAAGGGGAAGGGTTTATATATAGGTCATGTTTTTGGCAATAAGTCGTTAAACTTGGGGCCAAAGTTGTATTTACTTGGAAAAAGGACATGATATGATCATTTAAAATAAAATGGTCCACATTTGAAAACGTGGACATGCTGTAATCAGTCGGTTAAAGTAATTTTCCTTTTTAGCCATTTGGCCCAATTGGGCACATGCAGTCTCTATACTCAATTGATACACTTTTATACCACATTGATACACTTTTATATTATATTGATACACTTTTTAAAAAAGAGAAAGAAAATTCTATACAAGGACATGCAGTTCCTAAACCCAATTGGTGCTCTTTTATACCACATTAATATACTTTTATGCTACATTGATACACTTTTATACTACATTGATACACTTTGATACTGCATTGATACACTTTTATACCACATTGATACACTTTTATACTGGATTGATACACTTTTATATCACGTTGATACAGTATATATACCATATAAATACACCTTTTACAGAGAAAATTTGTGCAAGCATATATAGTAATTCGTTATTCGTGAATTTTTTAACTTCACCTAAATTTTTGTGAAAATTTGTGCAAGCATATACAACATTTATTAAACCCTGTACCCTTACTGTCCAAACATTCCTTAATTTTCTTGATTAAAAAAAGAGAGACAACAGAAAAAAAATAAGTCAAAGTGCCACTATAGTGTTAACTCATATGAAAAGAGATAGAATGATTATGGGTGGACTTGTATTTCATGTTTTTATTTTTGTGATCGCATCTGAAAAAATAAATGGGTGGACAGAGTGGACTTTTTTCAAAATAAAAAATAAAAAAATTAACAACATTAAAAGAAAAAAGAAAAAAAAAATAGTGAAAAACAAACAAAAAAAATAGGAAGAAAGAGAACGTAACATGTAAAATAATTGACATTAAAAATTAAACAATAAATTAGGAAAAGACCCAAAAAAGGAGGGGTAGTAGCGACAGAAAAGCCTAAATGGCTATTAATTGGAATTGCCAAATCAATGGCTATATTAGTGGAAATATTTTGGACGAGATGATATTTGTATCCTTTCCCCTATTTACTTTGGTATATGGATGACCCATTTTCTCAGGGCACCAGAGAAGTTCACATAACATTCATTTTCATAACACTTCCCTTAAATGTCTAGTGAATACAATTTGTGTGTTGTCTTATTAAAAATGTTACAAGAAAAATTTAGTGAGATAAAATTTTGTAAGAAAAAAAGAGTACAACGCGTATTAACTCCCCCTAATGGGAATATCAGACCAATGACTTAAATCTTTGCATCCGATCTTGTGTACCATTTTCTCGAAAGTTACCGTTCGTAGATACTTGATGAATAAATCAACCATATTATCACCTGAACGAATCTGTTACACGTTGAAAACCTTTCTTTTGGAGCTCATGAGTGTAGAAAAACTTTGGTGAAATGTGCATCGTTCAATCTCCTTTTATGAATCCTCCCTTTAGTTGTGCTATGCTTTCTACATTATTTTCATTTAAAACCGTGGGTACTTTGTCACATTTCAGACCACATTTTTCTTGAATAAGATGTAACATAGATCTCAACCACATATATTCTCGACTTGCTTCATGAAAAGCTATTATCTCATATGATCTGATGAAGTGGCCAAGATGAACTGCTTTGTTGATCTCTAAGATATGGCAGTACCCATATCTGAACACATAGTCTGTTTGAGATCTAACTTTATATGAATCAAATAAATACCCTACATCAACATAACCAACAAGATCGGTACTACAATGGTTAGAATTGATGACGTCCAAGTGTAACGACACAAAATCACCTCTCGGGACGTCACAGGGTGCTTAGGGCTACAAGTAGCCCCACGCTAACCTTTGAGCCTAACACTTCTCATAATAACTCATTCAAGAAGGGATATACAAAACACTGGCACAGTTATATCAAATGAAAGGAAATACGAAGATAATACTCGGTCCAAACGACCACAAAACTGAAAATCTCAACACAACCAAAATCTGATAACTAGTTTGACAAAGCCTCTACTACTCCATGAACTCGAGAGCCATTGGGACAGGTCCCCAACTGAGTCAAACTGAACTGAAAGTAATAACATAAAAACTCAAATACTGAAATGTCTGAAGATAGGTCCTCGAACCATGAGGACTCACCACTAGGTAAATGTAGACAAAGGTACTCGGAAATCACTGACGAGGATGAGAATGAGCACCTGAACCTCCATTATAAGACAATGTAGCACATAGATGTATATGTGGATCAACACTTGGGAATGTACTGAGTATGTGGGGGTGTATGCATTTATATAAAAACAGTATCAATACTCTTAAATCAAATCATACATGCAATTAGGAATGCCTCACATGGCTTGAATAAGTCAAAATGTAAAGCTCATAAATCATGTAGAATGAAACATGTAACACAAATCTCGCGAGTCATTATACTTTAGCTTTAAAAATCTGAACTCTTCTCTTATTCTCATTACTCGAAGACTAAAGAAAGCTTTAAACAATACTTTCAACTCATGCATATATCTCATGGAGTGTAAAACTTCTTTAATTCTCAAGAACTTATAACTCTTTTGAACTCAAACACTTGGAACTCGGAATCATATAACTTTGGTTTAAACAACCGGTGATCAACTCGTGTTAGTAGGGAAAACTACTTCTTTCTTTGGAAAATACTCAAAAGCAATTCATTCATTTTAGAAAAATATCTCATCTCAAAGCTTTAGGGGAAATATTCTATCTCAATGGAAAATACATTAGTTTAGGGAAAATAACTTATATCAAAGGAGGTTCTCTTAACCTACATAAACCATGCGAGCTGCATGGAGTCCAACGTCTTGTCCTCCTAAGAAAGAAAACTCACGTTGGGGAGAGGCGTCATACTCTTGCCAAGGAGTATAACCTCAACTCAGTGATCACTTATCTCGGCCTCGGGCCCAATCATTTCGACCTCAGGCCCAAAATCTCAAACCTACGGTGGCGCATAGTTCTGAGGTAAGAAACCGTGGTAACTTACACAACTCGGTGCTAAATACTACTCCCTTTAGTTTATCTCGCTCATCTCATGGAAATCCACTTTCAAAATAATCTCATGGTTCATAAGAACCCAACAATCAAATCTGTAATCTCATCTGGTAGAGTGTATTTCAAAACTCTATGACCAGTAGGTCAAAACATTTCTCAATAATCTCAAAATACTCAAATCATGGGTGCTTATAGCACAATAGTTCATAAAATTGCAAGTCTCAAGTAGGGCTTAATGACCCATAATTCAATCTCAATTTAAAACTCTTCAAAATGCATATTAGATAGCATATAGATTCATAACTCATGAAGAAATCTGGAAATTTCAGCAATTTAGCTCATAATCTCAACATACTCATATACTTGAATATCTCAAACATTTCAACTATTAACTTCTCAAGGATTAAAATCATGGGGTATAGACCTAGTTGCAATTTCTTAAGAAAACATGTAAAAATCATTCCATTAGACTCTCAATTCATGGAAAACATCAAAAGCTTGCAACCAATAACAATGGGTGAAAAACACTAATTCAATTTCATGTAAAATCTCATAAGTTGAAGAAAATTTTAGTTTAAATAAGCCTTTGGGCACAAGGGTGAAAGGATTACCCATGTTCAAAACCCCACATACCTTAGATTATGAAATTGGATGAACAAGCTTGCTTTAAACTCTTCTTCTTACTCTTGACAGAGGGTTCTTGCAATCCTTGAACATGGGGAACTTAAATCTCAACTCAATTTGTAGAATCCATGGTGAGTTCTTGCATTTCTTGGAGAAGGGTTTTAAATTTGATCTTGAGGGAGAAACCCCAACTCTCTTGTGTTTTGCATGATGAATGAAGCCATTTGCTTCGTTTAAAATATATCTGGTTGATAAAAGAGTGGATAAGACCAAAAAACCCTTTTAAAAATGAGCTAAAAATACTGAACGGGGTCTACGACGGTTGGAGCGATAGTCCGTGGCAAGTTCGATGATCCATCGGGTCGTCCGTAGCACGATGACTTGAAAAGGGACACACTACTTCGATGAGATGGTCGAATCGATGGTCCGTCACAGTCTTGACGGTCTGTCGCACGTTGGCCAGGATGAGACCAGGCGCCAACAGTGCTAGATGAAGCGCCCTGAGCAGGAGCGAGATGAGGTACAGGAGCTGGTGCACTAGCAGCCTGTGCCGGAGGTCGGGCATCTCTGTTCCCCTGTATAGCATGAGGAAAATCTCTAAGTCTGTGTCCCAGCTTGCCACAACCAAAACAACCCCTCAAATCTGGAAAATACTCACCGGGATGATCCCAACCTCACTTAGCACAAGGAGGATAACGAGGCTTGTTACCAACACTGTTCTGTGACCTAGACATAAAAAACCTGCTCCCTTGCTCCTGCCCTCTAGGCGCGGAAGCTCTAGCTGATGAAGACGCAGGGATAGACGGATGTCTCTGAAACTGAGGGCGGTTTCCTCCATGGAACCTAGGCTGACTATACTCATGCTGCTCAGATCTAGCCCTCTTATTACCCATCACTCTGTCTCTCTCTCTAATATTATCCACCTCTATCTGCTGTGCATGCATCATCAACCTAGAAAGATCCATATCCCTATGTAGTATGCAGTCCTACACTCTTTCAGCACCAAATCAGAAATGCCTTTCACGAACTTATTCATACTAGCTTGGGTGTCAGAAATCAAATCAGGAGCATACTTGGCGACCTGGTTAAACTTCAAGAAGTACTCCTTAATAGTCATCGAGCCCTACCTCAAGTTCATAAACTCCTCAATATTTGTTTCCCTTATCTCAAACGGAAAGAACTTGTCCAATAATGCATCTTGGAACACCTGCTAAGTCATAGGAGCAACATCATCACCTCTACCCTTTCTCCATGATACAACCCAGTCATAAGCTATGTCCTTCAACCTGTAAGATGCCAACTCAATACTTTTTTCCTCAGAAATATGCATCACCTGCGTGATCTTTCTTACCTCCTCAAGGTATAACTGTGGGTCCTCACCTGCCTTGGAGCCAAAAAAACTCTGGCGTATCCATCCGCATGAAATCACGAATCCTAGAAACTGCTACATCACCACCCTGCTGATTTGCAACTGCGGCCTGGTTATTGGCCTGAACATTAGCGGTGACTACTTGGGCTAGCTCCTGAAAGGCCGTATGAAACTCAGCATGAGACACAGTCTCATTCAAAGGATCAACAGGGGTTGCTCATCATTGTTTCTGTGGGCATTCGCTCTTTGGAGAGGCATTTTCTGAAATAGGAGAGCACGAATTAATAGATGAGAGGGACAACTATAGGCTTGATAGAATATGAAAGAAAGAAACAAGCTTTTCCTAAAATGTCTTGTAGCCTCTTGCTCATAGATGTGGCGCGCTACACACCGATGATCAAGACTCTACCTAACGTGGCTTGTCAGACTCCCTAGGACTCCTTAAAACCTTAGGCTCTGATACCAAGTTTGTAACGACCCAAAATCACCTCCCGGGATGTCACACGGTGCTTAAGGCTATAAGTAGCCCCAAGCTAACCCTTTGAGCCTAACACTTCTCATAATAACTCATTCTATAAAGAATATACAAAACACTGGCACTGTCATATCAAATGAAAGGAAATACGAAGATAATACTCGGTCCAAACGACCACAAAACTGGAAATCTCAACACAACCACAATCTGATAACTAGTCTGACAAAGCCTCTACTACTCCATGGATCGAGAGCTGTTGGGACAGGTCCCAAACTAACTCACACTAAACTAAAAGTAATAACATAAAAACTCGAATACTGAAATATCTGAAGATAGGTCCTCAAACCATGAGGACTCACCATTGGGGAGATGTAGACAAAGGTACTCAAAAATCACTGACTTGGCCGGGAATGAGCACCTGAACCTACATTATAAGACAATGTAGCACATAGACGTATATGTGGATCAACACTTGGGTATGTACTGAGTATGTGGGGGTGTATGCATTTATATAAAAACAGTATCAATACTCTTCAATCAAATCATGCATGCAATTAGGAATGACTCACATGACTTGAATAAGTCATAATGTAAAGCTCAAAAATCATGTAGAATGAAGCATGTAACACAAATCTCGTGAGTCATTATACTTTAGCTTTAAAAATCTGAACTCTTCTCTTATTCTCATTACTCGAAGACTAAAGAAAGCTTTAAACAATACTTTTAACTCGTGCATATATCTCATGGAGATTAAAACTTCTTTAATGCTCATGAGCTTATAACTCTTTTGAACTCAAACACTTGGAACTCGGAATCATGTAACTTTGATTTAAACAACCGGTGATCAACTCGTGTTAGTACAGAAAACTACTTCCTTCTTTGGAAAATACTCAAAAGTAATTCTTCATTTTAAAAAAATATCTCATCTCAAAGCTTTAGAGGAAATATTCTATCTCAATGGAAAATATATTAGTTTAGAGAAAATAACTTATATCAAGGGAGGTTCTCTTAACCGACCTAAACCATGCGAACTACATGGAGTCCAACGCCTTTTCCTCCTAAAGAAGAAACCTCACATTGGGGAGAGGCGTCATACTCTTGCCAAGGAGTATAACCTCAACTCAGTGATCACTTATCTCGGTCTCGAGCCCAATCATCTCGGCCTTAGGCCCAAAACCTCAAACCTACGGTGGCACATAGTTCTGGGGTAAGAAACCGTGGTAACTTACCCAACTGGTGCTAAATACTGCTCCCTTTAGTTTATCTCACTCATCTCATGGAAATACACTTTCAAAATAATCTTATGGTTCATAAGAACCCAACAATCAAATCTGTAATCTCCTGTGGTTGAGTGGATTTCAAAACTCTATGACCATTAGGTTAAAACATTTCTCAATAATCTCAAAATACTCAAATCATGGGTGCTTATAGAACAATAGTTCATAAAATTGCAAGTCTCAAGTAAGGCTTAATGACCCATAATTCAATCTCAAGTTAAAACTCATCAAAATGCATATTAGCTAGCATATAGATTCATAACTCATGTAGAAATCTGAAAATTTCAGCAATTTAGCTAATAATATCAACATACTCATATACTTCAATATCTCAAACATTTCTACTATTAACTTCTCAAGGATTAAAATCATGGGGTATATACCCAGCTGCAATTTCTCAAGAAAACATGTAAAAATCATGCCATTAGACTCTCAATTCATGAAAAACATCAAAAGCTTGCAACCAATAACAATGGGTGAAAAATCCTAATTCAATTTTATGTAAAATCTCATAAGTTGCAGAAAATTGTAGTTTAAATAAGCCTTTGGGCACAAGGGTGAAATGATTACCCATGTTCAAATCCCCACATACCTTAGATTATGAAATTGGATGAACAAGCTTGCTTTAAACTCTTCTTCTTACTCTTGAGAGAGGGTTCTTTCAACCCTTGAACGTGGGGAACTTAAATCTCAACTCAATTTGTAGAATCCATGGTGAGTTCTTGGATTTCTTGGAGAAGGGTTTTAGATTTGATCTTGAGGGAGAAACCCTAGCTCTCTTGTGTTTTGGATGATGAATGAAGCCATTTGCTTCATTTGGAATATATCTGGTTGATAAAAGAGTGGAAAATACCGAAAATCCCATTTAAAAATGAGCTAAAATACTGAACTTGGTCTGCGACGGTCGGTGCGGTGGTTCATCGCAGGAGCGACGGTCCGTCGCAAGTCTGATGGTTCGTCGGGTCATCCATCGCAAGATGATCAGAAAAGGGACACACTGCCTCGATGCGATAGTCAGATCGACGGTCCATCGTAGTCTTGATGTTCCGTCGGAACATTCGTCGCACGTTGGACAGGATGAGACCACACTGCCTTAGTGGCGACGGTCTCAGCGACGGTCCGTCGCAGCCTTGACGGTCCGTCGTCCTGGCCGTCGCACTTGGCCCAGGAATGAGAGTTTCTTCCTTGGTCGCGCTGGTCCGAGCGACGGTCCATCGCAGACTCGACGGTCCGTCAGATTGTCCGTCGCACCTAGGCGGTCCTGACAACTCTCAATTAAATGGCCATAACTTCTCACCCCGATGTCGAATTTCGACAAAATTGGTATCGTTGGGAAGCTAATTAAATTCTCTATATGAAAAAAAGTCAAATTTAAGAAAATTCTATATGGTCTAAACACCAATCACTTGGGAAGTCTCTTCTCAATCTTTTAGGGTCGGAATTACACATCACTTAACACGCTCTCAGGCTCGGACTATGAGGGAACTTTTTGGGGTCTTACAATATTCCCCCCTTAGAAACATTCATCTTCGAATATCGCTAGTTAGACTCGGAACACAGGTAAACAGAGTACGCATAGCTGAAGCAATTTGCTAAACGGGCTCAAAATCTTTCTAAACTCTTGAATACCTAGAAAATTGCAAAAACTCATGCAGGAATAGATATATAGCTGAACTTTAGATTAGAAGGGCTGAATTAAGGAAGAATAATACCTTCGGATCGATCTGAACTCGTGGAAAAGAGGTGCGGGTACTTGTCTCGTATGTCTGCTTCTGCCTCCCAAGTAGCGCCCTCAATTGACTGGTTCCGCCACAACAGTTTGACCAAGGGAACCTCTTTGTTCCTTAGTCTACGGATCTGAAAATCTAGGATCTCAATGGGAATCTCATCGAATGAAAGACTATTCCACATATCAGCACTCTCTGAAGGATCTTCCACAACAGAATCACCAATATTCTTCTTAAGCATGGAGACATGAAAAATAGGATGAACGGATGACAACTCCGCAGGCAACTCAACCTCACAGGCTACTTTCCCAATACGACTCAAAACTCTATGCGAGCCAACATAACGGGGACTAAGCTCTCCCTTTTTACCAAACCTCTCCACCCCTTTCATGGGTGAAATCTTCAAGTACACCAAATCACCCACTTTAAATTCAAGATCTCTTCTCCTCACATCGGTATATGACTTTTGATGATTCTGAGCTGTCTTTAACCTCTCTTTAATCAACTTAACTTTCTCCATATCTTCAAACACTGCATCAGGCACAATCACGGTAGCTTCACCCACTTTAAACCAACCTATGGGTGATCTACATCTCCTACCATAAAAAGGCCTCAAATGGTGCTATCCCAATGCTAGCATGGTAACTATTGTTATAGGCGAACTCTATCAATGTCAAATGCTCATCCCAACTACCTTTGAAATCAAGAGCACACGCCCTCAACATATCTTCTAGGGTCTGAATGGTCCTCTCAGCCTGACCATCTGTCTGCGGGTGAAATGCAAAACTCAAAAGAACTTGGGTACCAAGACCCTACTGAAACGCCCTCCAAAATTGAGAAGTAAATTGAGTACCCCTATCCGAAATGATAGACGAGGGAACTCTGTGCAGCCTGACTAACTCCTAAATACACAATCTAGCATAATCCTCAGCTGTATAAGATGTATGCACGAGCAAGAAATGTGCGGACTTAGTCAGCCTATCCACAACAACCCAAATAGAATCATAATGACGACGCGAAAGAGGTAACCCAGTCACGAAGTCCATATTCACCACCTCCGACTTCCAAGTAGGTATACCAAACTCTTGCATCACACCACCAGGTCTTTGGTGCTCTACCTTAACCTGTTGGCACGTTGCACACTTTGCTACGAACTCGGCTATATCCTTCTTCATACCATTCCACCAATAGATCTCCCGCAAGTCGCGGTACATCTTGGTAGCATCGGGATGAATAAAATACCGCACGCCATACGCTTCAGCCATAATCCTCTGCCTCAGATTATCAATGCACGGAACACACAATCTACCCCGCAATCTTAACACGCCATCTCCCCCGTAGGAGAAAACCTCTATTTTTTGGTCCTTAACTGACTCCTTCAGTCTGACCAAACTAGGATCTCTATCTTGCTTCTCCTTCACTTTTGAAACTATAGAGGATTCAGAACTACTCTGCATCAAAGTACTTCCCTCAGCTGAATCAAGCAACCTAACTCCCAATCTAGCCAAACAATGCACATCACGAGCTAACTCTTTTTTACCTTCCTCTACATGAGCAACACTACCTATAGACAATCTGCTAAGGGCATCCTCCACTACATTGGGCTTGCCTGGGTGATACAACATACTCATATCATAGTCTTTTAATAACTCTAACCACTTCATCTGCCTAAGATTCAACTCCCTCTATGTAAGCACATATTGCAGGCTCTTATGATCAGTAAACACATCAACATGAACACCATAAAGATAGTGTATCTAGATTTTCAAAGACAAGACCACAACAACTAACTCAAGATCATGGTTTGGGTAATTCTTTTCATGTGGCTTTAATTGTCTAGAAGCATAGGCTATATCTTACCTCTTTGCATCAACACACAACCCAAACGAATTTTAGAGGCATCACAATAAACCACAAAACCATCTGTACCATCAGGCAAAGTCAACACAGGGGCTGAACTAAGTCGAGTCTTCAACTCCTGAAAACTCTTTTCACAGGAATCTAACCACTGGAACTTAACTTTCTTATAGGTCAATCGGGTCATGGGAGACGCAATAGAAGAGAAACCTTCAACAAAACATAGGTAGTAGCCCGCTAGACCCAAGAAACATCTAATGTCAGACGGAGAAATAAGTCTAGGCAAATTTCTTACAGCTTCTGTCTTTTGGGGATCAACTCAAATACCTTCGGCTGAAACAATATAACCCAGAAAGGCTATAGACCTTAGCCAAAATTCACACTTACTGAATTTGGCGAACAACTGGTGACCTCTAAGAGTTTGCAAGACAATTCTAAGGTGATCTGCATGATCATGCTCACTGCGGGAGTAGACAAGGATGTCATCTATGAACACTATGACAAACATGTCAAGATATTGCTTGAACACTCGATTCATGAGGTCCATGAAGGCTGCTGGGGCATTGGTTAGCCTGAAAGACATGACTAGAAACTCAAAGTGACCATAACGGGTTCGAAAGGCTGTCTTTGGAATATCACATTCCCTCACTTTAAGCTGATGATAGCTGGATCTAAGGTTTATCTTGGAGAAATAACTTGCACCTTGCAACTGATCAAACAGGTCATCAATTCTCAGAAGAGGATACTTATGTTTAACCACGACCTTGTTAAGCTGACGATAGTTAATGCACATACGCAAAGAACCATCTTTCTTTCGCACTAATAGAACAAGTGTGCCCCAAGGAGAAATACTGGGCCTTATGAAACCTTTGTCTAAAAGATCTTTGAGTTTCTCTTTTAACTCCTTAAGCTCAGTAGGTGACATATGGTATGGTGGAATAGAAATGGGATGAGTGTCGAGAAGAAGGTCAATCCTGAATTCTATCTCTCTATCGGGAGGTACCCCTGGGAGATCTTCCGAAAAAACATCTGGAAACTCATTAACAATTTTGACTGACTGAATAGTTGGAGTCTCGGACTTAGTATCTTCTACTCTAACTAGGTGATAAATGCAACCCTTGGATATTAGCTTTTTGGCTTTGAGATAGGAGATAAAATGACTCTTGGGAGATACCGTACTCCCGAACCACTGAAAAATTGGCTTATCAGGGAACTAAAACGTGACCACATGGGTACGACAGTCTATAGATGCATAACATGAATGAAGCCAATCCATACCCAGAATAAGGTCAAAATCCACCATGTCTAACTCTATCAAACACGTAAGTATGACTCTATGAAGAAAAGTAACAGGACAATTTTTATACACTTGTTTAGCAACAAATGACTCCCCTACTGGTGTAGAAACTAGGAAGGGCTCAGAAATCTTTTCGAGACTTATTTTGAAATTCACAGCTACAAGTGGGGTCACATAAGAGAGACTTGACCCGGGGTCCAACAACACATAGACATCAAAGAAAAAGACACGTAGCATACCGGTAACAACATCGGGAGAGTCCTCCTTCTCCTGATGGGATGGTAAGGAATACAATCTGTTCTGATGCTGACCGCTAGCAGTGCTAGATGAAGCGCCCTGAGCAGGGGCGGGATGGGGTACAAGAGCTGGTGAACTAGCAGCCTATGCCTGAGGTCGGGCATCTCTATTCCCCTGTATAGTATGAGGACAATCTCTAAGTTTGTGTCCCAACTTGCCATAACCAAAACAACCCCTCAAATCTGCTAAACATTCACTGGGATGATCCCAACCTCACTTAACACAAAGAGGATAACGGGGCCTGTTACCAACCCTGTTCTGTGACCTAGACATAAAAGACTTTCTCTCTTGCTACTGCCTACCTCTAGGCGCGGGAGCTCTAGCTGATGAAGGCGCTGGGATAGATGGATGTCTCTGAAACTGAGGGTGGTTTCCTCTATGGAACCTAGGTTGACTATACTCATGCTGCTCTAGCCCTCTTATTACCCCTCACTCTGTCTCTCTCTAATCTTATCCGCCTCTATCTACTGTGCATGCATCATTAACCTAGACAGATCCATATCCTTATGCAGTATCGCAGTCCTACACTCTTTCAACACCAAACCAAAAACACCTGTCACGAACTTGCTCATACTAGCTTGGGTGTCAGAAATCAAATCAGGAGCATACTTGTCCAACTGGTTGAACTTCAAGCAGTATTCCTTAACAGTCATGGAGCCCTGCCTCAAGTTCATAAACTCCTCAATCTTTTCTTCCCTCATCTCAAGCGGAAAGAACTTGTCCAAGAATGTATCATGGAACACCTGCCAAGTCATAAAAGCAACATCCTTACCTCTACCCATTCTCCACGATACAACCCAGTCATAAGCTATGTCCTTCAACCGTAAGACGCCAACTCAACACTTTCTTCCTCAGAAATATGCATCACCTGCGTGATCTTTCTCACCTCTTCAAGGTACAACTGTGGGTCCTCACCTGCCTTGGACCAAAAAAACTCTAGCGGATTCATCCGCATGAAATCACGGATCCTAGAAGCAGCTACATCACCTCCCTACAGATTTGCAACTGCGGCCTGGTTATTGGCCCAAAAATTAGCGGTGACTGCTTAGGCTAATGCCTGTTTCATTCAAAAGATTAATAGGTGGGGTTTCTCATCATTGTTTTTGCGGGCATTCGCTCTTCGAAGAGGCATTTTCTGAAATAGGAGAGCACAGATTATTAGATGAGAGGGACAACTGTAGGCATGATAGAATCTAAAATAAAGAAACAAGTTTTTCCTAAAATGTCTTGTAGCGTCATGCTCATAGATGTGGCGCTCTACACACTGATGGTCAAGACTCTACCTAACGCGGCTTGTCAGACTCCCTAGGACTCCTTAAAACCTTAGGCTCTAATACCAAATTTGTAACGACCCAAAATTACCTCCCGGGACATCACACGGTGCTTAGGGATATAAGTAGCCCCAAGCTAACCCTTTGAGCCTAACACTTCTCATAATAACTCATTCAAGAAGGAATATACAAAACACTGGCACTGTTATATAAAATGAAAGAAAATACAAAGCTAATACTCGGTCCAAATGACCACAAAACTGGAAATCTCAACACAACCACAATATGATAACTAGTCTGACAAAGCCTCTACTACTCCATGAATCAAGAGCCGTTGGGACAGGTCCCCAACTGACTCAAACTTAACTAAAATTAATAGCATAAAAACTCGAATACTGAAATGTCTGAAGATAGGTCCTCGAACCATGAGGACTCACCATTGGGGAGATATAGACAAAGGTGCTCGAAAATCACTGACGAGGCTTGAAATTTGCACCAAAACCTACATTATAAAACAATGTATCACATAGACATATATGTGGATCAACACATGGGAATATACTGAGTATGTGGGGGTGTATGCATTTATATAAAAACAGTATCAATACTCTTCAATCAAATCATGCATGCAATTAGGAATGACTCATATGACTTGAATAAGTCAAAATGTAAAGCTCATAAATCATGTAGAATGAAGCACGTAACACAAATCTCGTGAGTCATTATACTTTAGCTTTAAAAATCTGAACTCTTCACTTATTCTCATTACTCGAAGACTAAAAAAAGCTTTAAATAATAATTTTAACTCATGCATATATCTCATGGAGAGTAAAAATTCTTTAATGCTCAAGAACTTATAACTCTTTTGAACTCAAACACTTGGAACTTAGAATCATGTAACTTTGGTTTAAACAATCGGTGATTAACTCGTGTTAGTAGGGACAACTACTTCCTTCTTTGGAAAATACTCAAAAGCAATTCATTCATTATAGAAAAATATCTCATCTCAAATCTTTAGGGGAAATATTCCATCTCAATGGAAAATACATTAGTTTAGGGAAAATAACTTATATCAAGGGAGGTTCTCTTAACAAACCTAAACCATGCGAGCTACATGGAGTCCAACGTCTTATCCTCCTAAGGAAGAAACCTCACGTTAGGGAGAGTCGTTATACTCTTGCCAAGGAGTATATCACAGTCTTTTAACAATTCTAACCACTTTTTCTTCCTAAGATTCAACTCCCTCTGTGTAAACACATATTACAGGCTCTTATGATCAGTAAACACATCAACATGGACACCATAAAGATAGTGTCTCCAGATTTTCAAAGCAAAGACCACAACAACTAGCTCAAGATCATGGTTTGGGTAATTCTTTTCATGCGACTTTAACTTTCTAGAAGAATAGGCTATAACCTTACCTCTTTGCATCAACACACAACCCAAACCAATTTTAGAGGCATCACAATATACCACAAAACCATCTGTACTATTAGGTAATGTCAACATAGAGGCTGAAGTAAGTCGAGTCTTTAACTCCTGAAAACTCTTCTAATAGGAATCTGACCACTGAAACTTAGGTTTCTTTTGGGTCAATCGGATCATGAGAGACGTAATAGAAGAGAAACCTTCAATAAAACGAAGGTAGTAGCCCGCTAGAACCAAGAAACTTCTAATGTCAGATGGAGAAATAGGTGTAGGCAAATTTTATACAGCTTCTGTCTTTTGGGGATCAACTCTAATACCTTCGGCTGAAATAATATGACCCAGAAAGGCTACAGACCTTAGCCAAAATTCACACTTACAAAATTTGGTGAACAACTGGTGACCTCTAAGAGTTTGAATGACAATTTTAAGGTGATCTGCATGATCATGCTCACTACGGGAGTAGACAAGGATGTCATCTATGAACACTATGACAAACATGTCAAGATATTGCTTGAACACTCGATTCATGAGGTCCATGAAGGTTGTTGGGGAATTGGTTAGCCTGAAAGACATGACTAGAAACTCAAAGTGACCATAGCGGGTTTGGAAGGCTATCTTTGGAATATCACATTCCCTCATTTTAAGTTGATGATAGCCGGATCTAAGGTCTAACTTGGAGAAATAACTTGCACCTTGCAACTTATTAAACAGGTTATCAATTCTCGGAAGAGGATACTTATTTTTGATTGTGAACTTGTTAAGCTGACGATAGTCAATGCACATACGCAAAGAACCATATTTCTTCCGCACGAATAGAACAGGTGAACCCCAATGAAAAATACTGGGCCTTATGAAACCTTTGTCTAAAAGATCTTTGAGTTTCTCTTTCAACTCCTTAAGCTCAGTAGGTGACATATGGTATGGTGGAATAGAAATGGGATGAGTGTCGGGAAGAAGGTCAATCCTGAATTCTATCTCTCTATCGGGAGGTACCCTTGGGAGATCTTCCGAAAAACATCTGGAAACTCATTAACAATTTTGACTGACTGAATAGTTGGAGCCTCGGACTTAGTATCTTTGACTCTAACTAGGTGATAGATGCAATCCTTAGATATTAGATTTTTGGCTTTGAGATAGGAGATAAAATGACTCTTGGGAGATACCGTACTCCTGAAACACTCAAAAACTGGCTTATCAGGGAACAAAAACTTGATCACATGGGTACGATAGTCTATAGATACATAACATGAATGAAGCCAATCCATACCCAGAATAAGGTCAAAATCCACCATGTCTAACTCTTTCAAATCCACAAGTATGACTCTATGAAGAACAGTAACAGGACAATCTCTATACACTTGTTTAGTAACAAATGACTCCCCTACTGGTGTAGAAACTAGGAAGGGCTCAGAAATATTTTTGGGACTCATTTTGAAATTCACAGCTACAAGTGGGGTCACGTAAGAGAGACTTGACCCGGGGTCCAACAACACATAGACATTAAAGCAAAAGACACGGAGCATACCGGTAACAACATCGGGGGAGTCCTCCTACTCCTGATAGGATGGTAAGGCATAAAATCTGTTCTGACGCTGACCGCCAGCAGTGCTAGATGAAGCGCCCTGAGCAGGGGTCGGATGGGGTATAGGAGCTGGTGCACTAGCAGCCTATGCCCGAGGTCGGGCATCTCTGTTCCTCTGTGTAGCATAATGAAAATCTCTAAGTCTATGTCCTAGCTATCCACAACCAAAACAACCCCTCAAATCTGCAAAACACTCATCGGGATGATCCCAACCTTACTTTGCATAAGAGGGATAACGAGGCCTGTTACTAACACTGTTCTATGACCTAGACATAAAAAACCTGCTCCCTTGCTCCTGCCTACCTCTAGGCGCGGGAGATCTAGATGATGAAGGTGCTGGGATATACGGATGTCTCTTAAACTGAGGGCGGTTTCCTTTATGGAACCTAGTCTAATTATACTCATGTTGCTCAGATCTAGCCCTTTTATTACCCCTCACTCTCTCTCTCTCTCTAATCTTATCCACCTCTATCTGCTGTGCATGCATCATTAACCTAGACAGATCCATATCCCTATATAGTACGCAGTCCTACACTCTTTCAGCACCAAATTAGAAACACCTGTCACGAACTTATTCATACTAGCTTGGGTGTCTGAAATCAAATCAGGAGCATACTTGGCCAACTGGTTGAACTTTAAACAGTACTCCTTAACAGTCATGGATCCCTGCCTCAAGTTCATAAACTCCTCAATCTTTGCATCCCTTATCTCAAGCTTAAAGAACTTGTCCAAGAATGTATCTTGGAACACCTGCCAAGTAATAGGAGAAGCATCATTACCTCTACCCTTTCTCTACGATACAACCCAGTCATAAGCTATGTCCTTCAACCTGTAAAATGCCAACTCAACACTTTCTTCTTCAGAAATATGCATCACCTACGTTATCTTTCTCACCTCCTCAAGGTACAACTGTGGGTCCTCACCTGCCGTGGACAAAAAAAACTTTGGCGGATCCATCTGCATAAAATTATGGATCCTAGAAGATGCTACATTACCACCCTCCTAATTTGAAATTGCAGCCTGGTTATTGGCCCAAACATTAGCGGTGACTGCTTGGGCTAGCGCCTGAAAGTCCATATGAAACTCAGCATGAGACACAGTCTCATTCAAAGGATCATAGGTGAGGGTTGCTCATCATTTTTTCTGCGGCCATTCGCTCTTCGGAGAGGCATTTTATGAAATAAGAGAGCATGAATTATTAGATGAGAGGGATAATTGTAGGCTTGATAGAATATGAAAGAAAGAAACAAGTTTTTCCAAAAATATCTTGTAGCCTCTTGCTCATAGATGTGGTGCGCTACACACCGGTGATCAAGGCTCTACCTAACGTGGCTTGTCAGACTCCCTAGGACTCCTTAAAACCTTAGGTTCTGATACCAAGTTTTTAACCACCCAAAATCACTTCTTGGGACGTCACATAGTGCTTTAGGCTATAAGTATCCCCAAGCTAACCCTTTGAGCCTAACACTTCTCATAATAACTTATTCTAGAAAGAATATACAAAACACTGGCACTGTCATATCAAATAAAAGGAATTACAAAGATAATACTCAGTCCAAATAACCATAAAACTGGAAATCTCAATACAACCACAATCTGATAACTAGTCTGACAAAGCCTCTACTACTCTATGAATCGAGAGCCGTTGGGACAGGTCCCCAACTAACTCAAACTAAACTAAAAGTAATAACATAAAAACTCAAATGCTGAAATGTCTGAAGATAGGTCCTCGAACCATGAGGACTCACCATTGGGTAGATGTTGACAAAGGTACTCGAAAATCACTGACGTGGCCGGGAATGAGCACCTGAACCTACATTATAAGACAATGTAGCACATAGACGTATATGTGGATCAGCACTTGGGAATGTACTGAGTATGTGGGGGTGTATGCATTTATATAAAAATAGTATCAATACTCTTCAATCAAATCATGCATGCAATTAGGAATGAATCACATGACTTGAATAAGTCAAAATGTAAAGCTCATAAATCATGTAGAATGAAGCATGTAACACAAATCTCGTGAGTCATTATACTTTAGCTTTAAAATCTGAACTCTTCTCTTATTCTCATTACTCGAAGACTAAAGAAAGCTTTAAACAATACTTTTAACTCATGCATATATCTCATGGAGAGTAAAACTTCTTTAATGCTCAAGAGCTTATAACTCTTTTGAACTCAAACACTTGGAACTCGAAATCATGAAACTTTGGTTTAAACAACCGGTGATCAACTCGTGTTAGTACGGAAAACTACTTCCTTCTTTGTAAAATACTCAAAAGCAATTCATTCATTTTAGAAAAATATCTCATCTCAAATCTTTAGGAGAAATATTCTATCTCAATGGAAAATACATTAGTTTAGGGAAAGTAACTTATATCAAAGGGGGTTCTCTTAACCGACCTAAACCATGCGAGCTACATGGAGTTTAACGTCTTGTCCTCCTAAGGAAGAAATCTCACATTGGGGAGAGGCATCATACTCTTTCCAAGGAGTATAAATTCAACTCAGTGATCACTTATCTCGGTCTCGGGCCCAATCATCTCGGCCTTAGTCCCAAAATCTCAAACCTATGGTGGCACGTAGTTCTGGGGTAAGAAACCATAGTAACTTACCTAACTCGGTGCTAAATACTACTCCCTTTAGTTTATCTTGCTCATCTCATGGAAATCCGCTTTCAAAATAATTGCATGGTTTATAAGAACCCAATAATCAAATCTGTAATCTCATGTGGTAGAGTGGATTTCAAAACTCTATGACCATTAGGTCAAAACATTTCTCAATAATCTCAAAATACTCAAATCATGGGTGCTTATAGCACAATAGTTCATGAAATTGCAAGTCTCAAGTAAGGCTTAATAACCCACAATTCAATCTCAAGTTAAAACTCATCAAAATGCATATTAGATAGCATATAGATTCATAACTTATGTAGAAATCTGTAAATTTCAGCAATTTAGCTCATAATCTCAACATACTCATATACTTCAATATCTTAAACATTTCAACTATTAACTTCTCAAGGATTAAAATCATGGGGTATATACCCAGCTGTAATTTCTCAAGAAAACATGTAAAAATCATGCCATTAGACTCTCAATTCATGGAAAACATCAAAATCTTCCAACCAATAACAATGGGTGAAAAATTCTAATTCAATTTCATGAATAATCTCATAAGTTGCAGAAAATTGTAGTTTAAATAAGCCTTTAGGCACAAGGGTGAAAGGATTACCCATGTTCAAAACCCCACATACCTTAGATTATGAAATTGGATGAACAAGCTTTCTTTAAACTCTTCTTCTTACTCCTGAGAGAGGGTTCTTGCAACCCTTGAACATGGGAAAATTAAATCTCAACTCAATTTGTACAATCCATAGTGAGTTCTTGGATTTTTTGGAGAACGGTTTTAGATTTGATCTTGAGAGAGAAACCCTAGCTTTCTTGTGTTTTGGATGATGAATGAAGCCATTTGCTTCATTTGGAATATATCTTGTTGATAAAAGAGTGGAAAAGAATGAAAAACCCATTTAAAAATAAGCTAAAAATACTGAACGGGGTCTGCGACGGTCGGAGCGATGGCTGCCGCAGGAGCGACGTTCCGTCGCAAGTCCGACGGTCCGTCGGATCGTCCGTCGCATAATGACTAGAAAAGGGACACACTGCCTCGATGCGACGGTCAGATCTACGGTCCGTCACAGTTATGGCGGTCCATTGGAACGTTCGTCGCACGTTGGCCAGGATGAGACTACACTGCTTTAGTGGCGATGGTCTCAGCAACGGTCCATCACAGCCTTGATGGTTCGTCATCCAGGCCGTCGCACTTGGGATAGGAAAGGGAGTTTCTTCCTTGGTCGCGGTGGTCCGAGCGACGGTCCATCGTAGACTCGATGGTCCGTCAAATTGTCCGTCGCACCTGGACGGTCCTGACAACTCTCAGTAAAATGGCCATAACTTCTTACCCCATTGTTAGATTTGGACGAAATTGGTATCGTTGGGAAGCTAATTCAATTCTCTACAATGAATAGAATTGATGAAGTCTAAGTGTAATGACCCAAAATCATCTCCCAGGACGTCAGAGGGTGCTTAGGGATACAAGTAGCCCCAAGCTAACCCTTTGAGCCTAACACTTCTCATAATAACTCATTCAAGAAGAAATATACAAAACACTGGCACTATCATATCAAATAAAAGGTAATACAAAGATAATACTCAGTCCAATCGACCACAAAACTAGAAATCTCAACACAACCATAATCTGATAACTAGTCTGAGAAAGCCTCTACTACTCTATGAACTCGACAACCATTGGGATAGGTCCCCAACTGACTCAAACTGAACTGAAGCTAATAACATAAAACTTCAAATACTGAAATATCTGAGATAGGTCTTCGAACCAGAGGACTCACCACTGGGGAAATGTATACAAAGGTACTCAAAAATCGCCGACGAGGCTAGGAATTAGCACCTGAACCTACATTATAAGACAATCTAGCACATAGACCTATATGTGGATCAACACTTGGGAATGTACTGAGTATGTGGGGGTGTATGCATTTATATAAAAGCAGTATCAATACTCTTCAATCAAATCACGCATGTAATTAGGAATGACTCACATGGCTTGAATAAGTCAAAATGTCAAGCTCATAAATTATGTAGAATGAAGCATGTAACACAAATCTCGTAAGTTATTATACTTTAGCTTTAAAAATCTGAACTATTCTCTTATTCTCATTACTCAAAGACTAAACAAAGATTTAAACAATACTTTCAACTCTTGCATATATCTCATGGAGAGTAAAATATTTTTAATGCTCAAGAACTTATAACTCTTTTGAACTCAAACACTAGGAACGCAGAATCATATAACTTTGATTTAAATAACCGGTCATCAACTCGTGTTAGTAGGGAAAACTACTTCCTTCTTTGGAAAAATACTCAAAAGCAATTCATTCATTTTAGAAAAATATCTCATCTCAAAGCTTTAGGGGAAATATTCTATCTTAATGGAAAATACATTAGTTTGGGGAAAATAACTTATATCATGGGAGGTTCTCTTAACCGACATAAACCATGCGAGCTACATGGAGTCCAGCGTCTTGTCCTCCTAAGAAAGAAACCTCACATTGGGGAGAGGCGTCAGAATCTTTACAAGGAGTATAACCTTAACTTAGTGATCACTTATCTCGGCCTCGGGCCCAATCATCTCGGCCTCAGGCCCAAAATCTCAAACCTACGGTGGCACGTAGTTCTGGGGTAAGAAACTGTGGTAATTGACCCAAATCGGTGCTAAATACTACTCCCTTTAGTTTATCTCGCTCATCTCATGGATATTCAATTTCAAAATAATCTCATGGTTCATAAGAACCCAACAGTCAAATCTATAATCTCATGTGGTAGAGTGGATTTCAAAACTCTATGACCATTAGGTCAAAACATTTCTTAATAATCTCAAAATACTTAAATCATGGGTGCTTATAGCATAATTGTTCATAAAATTGCAAGTTTCATGTAGGGCTTAATGACCCATAATTCAATCTCAAGTTAAAACTCATCAAAATGCATATTAGATAGCATATAGATTCATAACTCATGTAGAAATCTGAAAATTTCAGCAATTTAGCTCATAATCTCAACATACTCATATATTTCAATATCTTAAACATTTTAACTATTAACTTCTCAAGGATTAAAATTATGGGGAATAGACCCAGCTGCAATTTCTCAAGAAAACATGTAAAAATTATTCCATTATCTCAATTCATGGAAAACATCAAAAGCTTTCAACCAATAAAAATGGGTGAAAAACCCTAATTCAATTTCATGTAAAATCTCATAACTTGCAGAAAATTGTAGTTTAAATAAGCCTTTGGGCACAAGGGTGAAAGGATTACCCATGTTCAAAACCCCACATACCTTAGATTATGAAATTGGATGAACAAGATTGCTTTAAACTCTTCTTCTTACTATTGAGAGAGGGCTCTTGCAACCCTTGAACGTGGAGATCTAAAATCTCAACTCAATTTGTAGAATCCATGGTGAGTTCTTGGATTTTTTGGAGAAGGGTTTTAGATTTAATCTTGAGGGAGAAACCCCATCTCTCTTGTGTTTTGGATGATGAATGAAGCCATTTTCTTCATTTGGAATATATATAGTTGATAAAAGAGTGGAAAAAACTGAAAATCCCTTTTAAAAATGAACTAAAAATACTGAACAGGGTCTGCGACGGTCGGAGGAACGGTTCGTCGCAAGTCCGACGGTCCGTCGAGTCGTCCGTCGAATGATGACCAAAAAAGGGACACACTGCCTCATGCGATGGTCAGATCGATGATCCATCGCTGTCTTGATGGTCCATCAAAACGTCCGTCATATATTGGCCAGGATGAGACCACACTTCCTTAGTGGCGACGGTCTCAGCGACGGTCCGTCGCAGCCTTGATGGTCCGTCGTCCTGGACGTTGAACTTGGGCCAGGAAAGGGACTTTCTACCTTGGTCGCGATGGTCCGAGCGACGGTCCATCACAGACTCGACGGTCCGTCAGATTGTCCGTCGCACCTGGGTGGTCCTGATAACTCTCAGTAAAACGGTCATAACTTTTCACCCCGATGTCGGATTTGGATGAAATTGGTATCGTTGGAAAGCTAATTCAATTATCTACATGAAAAAAGTCAAATTTAAGAAAATTCTATATGGTTTTAACACCAATCACTTGGGAAGTCTCTTCTCAATCTTTTAGGGTCAGAATTACACTTCACTTGACACGCTCTAAGGCTCGGACTATGAGGAAACTTTCCGGGGTCTTACAATATCTTCCCCTTGGAAACATTAATCCTTGAATGTCACTAGTTAGACTAGGAACACAGGAAAACAGAGTACACATAGCTGAACAAATTTGCTAAACGGGCTCAAGATCTTTCTAAACTCTTGAATACCTTGGAAATTGCAAAAAACTAATGGAAGAATAGATATATAGCTGAACTTTAGATTAGAAGGGCTGAATTAAGGAAGAATAATACCTTTAGATCAATCTAAACTCGTGGAAAAGTGGTGCGGGTACTTGGGTCGCATTTCTGCTTTTGCCTCCCATGTAGTGCACTGAACTGACTGGTTCCGCCACAACAGTTTGACCAAGGGAACCTCTTTGTTCCTCAGTCTACGGATCTGAAAATCTAGGATTTCAACGGGAATCTCATCGAATGAAAGACTGTTCTGAATATCAGCACTCTCTGAAGGATCTACCATAACGGAATCACCAATATGCTTCTTAAGCACGGAGACATGAAAAATTGGATGAACGGCTGACAACTCCACAGACAACTCAACCTCATAGGCTACTTTTCCAACACGGATGAAAACTCTATTCGGGCCAACATAACAGGGACTAAGCTTTCCCTTTTTACCAAACCTCTTCACCCCTTTCATGAGTGAAATCTTCAAGTACACAAAATCACCCACTTCAAACTCAAGATCTCTTCTCCTTACATCGGCATATGACTTTTGATGACTCTGAGCTGTCTTTAACCTCTCTCTAATCAACTTAACTTTCTTCAAAGCTTCAAATACTACATCAGGCCCAATCACGATAGCTTCACCCACTTCAAACCAACCTATGAGTGATCTATACTCCTACTATATAAGGCCTCAAATGGTGCCATCCCAATGCTAGCATGGTAAGGCCCAATCACGATAGCTTCACCCACTTCAAACCAACCTATGAGTGATCTATATCTCCTACTATATAAGGCCTCAAATGGTGCCATCCCAATGCTAGCATGGTAACTATTGTTATAGGAGAACTCTATCAATGGCAAATGCTCATCCCAACTACCTTTGAAATCAAGAGCACATGGACTCAACATATCTTCTAGTGTCTGAATGGTCCTCTCAGCCTGACCATCTATTTGCGGGTAAAAAGCAGAATTCGAAAGAACTTGGGTACCAAGTCCCTGCTGAAATGCCCTCCAAAACTGAGAAGTAAATTGAGTACCCCTATCTGAAATGATATACGGGGGAACTTTGTGCATCCTGACTAACTCCCGAATATACAATCTAGCATAATCCTTAGCTGTATAAGATGTGTGCATGGGCAATAAATGCGCGGACTTAGTCGGCCTATCCACAACAACCCAAATAGAATCATGATAACGACGCGAAAGAGGTAACCCGGTCACGAAGTCCATATTCACCACCTCCCACTTCTAAGTAGGTATACTAAACTCTTGCATCAAACCACCAGGTCTTTGGTGCTCTACCTTAACCTTTTAGCAAATTGCACACTTTGCGATGAACTCGGCTATATCCTTCTTCATACCATTCCACCAATAGATCTCCCACAAGTCGTAGTACATCTTTATAGCGCCGGGATGAATAGAATACCGCGCGCCATGCATTTCAGCCATAATCCTCTACCTAAAGTCATCAACACACGAAATGCACAATCTATCCCGTAATCTCAACACGCCATCTCCCCCTTGGGGGAAAACCTCTACTTTTTGGTCCTTAACTGACTCCTTCAGTTTGAACAAACTAGGATCTCTTTCTTGCTTCTCCTTTACTTTCAAAACTAAAGAGGATACAGAACTACTCTGCATTAAAGTACTTCTCTCAACTGAATCAAGCAACCTAACACCCAATCTAGACAAACAATGCACATCATGAGATAACTCTTTCTTACCTTCCTCTACATGAGCAACACTACCCATAGACAATCTGCTTAGGGCATCCATCACTACATTGGCCTTGCCTGGGTGATGCAATACACTTATATCATAGTCTTTTAATAACCCAGCTGCAATTTCTCAAGAAAACATGTAAAAATCATGCCATTAGAGTCTTAATTCATGGGAAACATAAAAAAATTACAACTAATAACAATGGGTGAAAAATCCTAATTCAATTTCATGTAAAATCTCATAAGTTGCAGAAATTTGTAGTTTAAATAAGCCTTTGGGCACAAGGGTGAAAGTATTACCCATGTTCAAAACCCCACATACCTTAGATTATGAAACTGGATGAACAAGCTTGCTTTAAACTCTTCTTCTTACTTTTGAGAGAGGGTTCTTGCAACTCTTGAACTTGGGAAACTTAAATCTTTACTCAATTTTTAGAATCTATGGTGAGTTCTTGGATTTCTTGGAGAAGGGTTTTAGATTTGTTCTTGAGGGAGAAACCCCAGCTCTCTTGTGTTTTGATTGATGAATGAAGACATTTGCTTCGTTTGGAATATATCTGATTGATAAAAGAGTGGATAAGACCAAAAAACCCTTTTAAAAATGAGCTAAAAATACTGAACGAGGTCTGCGATGGTCGAAGCGATGGTCTATCATAAGTTCGACGGTCCATCGGGTTATCCGTTGCACGATGACCAAAAAAGGGACACACTGCCTCGATGCGACGGTCAGATCGATGGTCCATCATAGTCTTGATGGTCCGTCAAAACATCCATCATACGTTGGCCAGGATGAGACCACACTGCCTTAGTGGCGACGGTCTCAGCGATGGTCCGTTGCAGCCTTGACGGTCTGTCATCCTGGCTGTCGCACTTGGGCCAGGAAAGAGAGTTTATTCCTTGGTCCGAACAGTCCGAGCGATGGTCTATCGTAGCCTCGATGGTCCATCGGATCGTCCGTCGAACCTGGGCGGTCATGACAACTCTCAGTAAAACGGTCATAACTTCTCACCCCGATGTCAGATTTGGACAAAATTGGTATCGTTGGAAAGCTAATTCAATTCTCTATATGACAAAAAGTCAAATTTAAGAAAATTCTATATGGTTTAAACACAAATAACTTTGGAATATCTTTCCTATCTTTTAGGTCCAGAATTATACTTCACTTGACACGCCCTAAGGCTCGGACTACGAGGGAATTTTGTGGGGTCTTACACCAAGAAACACCTTTTTTTAGATGATGGTATGGTCGCTGTCAAGATATATTAACCCAACTAAGGTTGGGGTCGAATCCCAAGGGAATACGTGGAATTGCAATTATCAGCAGTTGTAGTCTATGGGCAGGACTGGAAAGTAAATGGGGGGGATTTATTTGTAGTAGTCTCGAGTAAGTAAAAATATTAACTTTGGTTGAAATTAGTTATAGGTGAACACTAGGATTGTGTTCCCCTGGCTTCTTAACTCTATAGGTTTATCATGCTATGTTGAACCAACCCAATACCTTGCATGCAGAATCGATAAGTTATGTACCTTCTACAGTCTTTCGGAGGAGTAGAAGAATTTCACCCTTTACCTTTTTAGTCTCAGGATATTGTATTACTGACCCTTATCTTGATCCCAGTTAACTGTTACCTTTTGAGTCTCTAGTTATTAGATGAAAGATCATGGTCATTCACTGAATTCCATTGTGCGGCAATAGATCAACAATTTAAATTACTATTGTCATTATTTTTTCCTGGTCACTACTCCTCTTTTGGAGTAAGTAGCAATATCCAGGTGGGATCATAATATTTGCAACCACTAAGACAACTATTATAATGAAGATAATGCAATGCATTCCATGGGTATTGGTTCAATTCAACAATCACACTTCCCCTACTTTGTCAATCAGTCAAGGTTTGTACAACCCTAGCTATTGTTTTTAGCCGCTCATACTTGTGAAAAAATCAATAACATTCATGATTAAAGGTTTAGATGAAGTCACAATGATCAGATGAATAAAAATCCAAAACCATAACTTTATTAATCAACTGAAGTTAATACAAGAAAATTCCAAGACCAAAGACGGATCTTGGAATCAAAATATGTTTATGAGTATCAAAAATATGTTACTTCTACTAAAAAGTACATAAGGGGTATTTATAGTACAAGAGAAAACCCTAAAAATAAAGCCCGAACGAAATAGGAGAAAACAGGGTTGGTGGCCACATGATCTCTGTACCTGCGGTCGGCGTAGGGCGCAGGTGAAGATCGTAGGTTACAGATGGAATAGATCCTGCAAGTCAACTCTCAGGATTTTGGCTTTCTGGCACCCGCTCTATGTACCTGCAGTTCGTAGGTCCTACCTGCATTCTGTGGGTCAACTTAGTAGGTGTCGAGAGTCAATTTTTTCAGCTCTTCTTTGATTCTCGAACATGTTTTGATCACAATCAAGCCAAAAAACATTCCGAACATCCATAATAGCTCTAAAAGTGGCCAAAAATACCTTTTCACCATTTTCATGAACTTATCATCCAAAACATGGTTTTCGGTAAAACACACCCAAAACAGATCAAATCTAACAAAAAGGCCTCAGAAACTTGCATATTTTCCTTATTTTAAGCATTGAAAGTGCTATATTTCTATAGCACATCAAAACCCTTAACATAGAACGTTTGCATGTCCTCAGGAAGCAAAGACATAACAAAACAAAAACGACGCTTAACTAAGAGAATCTAAGATATTCAAAGCAGTCCGGCATCACATTAAGTTCAAATCACAACATTCCCTCACATATCTCTTTTCAAAACCAACTGTGTATGAACATAAAGCATAACAATGTGACATAATGGGATCAATGTTTGACAATTATATTAGCAACATACAACCACTCATATGTACAAATTACACTACCCAGAACAAGCAAATAGCTAGCAACATAACTCAAGTTCCCTCACAAAAAGGATGTCCTATTCACTTATATTAAATAACACATGTCAATACAGGGACAGTCAAGAGACACTCACGCTCAATAAAGAAGTTCCATTCAATGCATTTCAAAAACCATAGGCTTGCCCTTATTTTCTTTACCTTAGCATTCAGATAGTTAAGTTAGGATCACTATAGGACTTTTCTCTGCTTGTAATGTAGGCTAAGGGAATGGTATGATATATATGGACATTTAAAGTGACTAAGCCTCTTTGGTACTACTCTAACTTTGGGGTCTCACTTACTAGCCAATTTTTTTTTATTCCACCCTTATTTCTCCCTTTTATTCTTTTATGCACACTCAGGTTGGGTGTGGTCTTTTATTTTTTTTCTCTTTTTTCTTTTTTTTTTCTACCACACCCATCCTTACTAATTTTTCTTACTTTACCCTTCTTCATACCCATTTTACACTACGCACCCCTATGATAGCCACCCTTAACTTAGGCTTTTTGCCTGTGTTAGGGTGTACAATGTCCAAGGAGGACTTGGTACAAAATAGGTTAATTATAATACAAAATAGGAAGGTGAATGGTGAAAACAAGAAAAATAGGCTTTCAAGGCTCAAAACAGGGATCAAGGGATACAATTTGCACATGGAAGTTACGCTAAAAGTGGACTATAGTAAAAAACGGCCTATGATCCTTTCCTAACCTACTATCCTTAAAAAGGGAACTAGGCAGTATCTCACTCACACATGACAGAGAATCAATATTACCAACTACTACCTATCCAGTTCATGCAATTATTATTATGTCCCTAATCCTAATGCCATAACAAGATCCACAAAGTTCACACATATATACATCAACACAGTTCTAAAACACACTTTTTGTAGCGGTATCAAAAATTGGTCAAAACATAACTACTACCTTAAATACTTAAAAATCTCATAACTGCACAAAACATTATGAAGAAAAACACAATATGCCTAAACATGCCAGATTTACTAGGAACAAAACTCCAGGAAAAAGAGGCACGATAACAAAAACCCCAAGAGGACATCAAGATCCACAAGTAATCCCCACCTCTAACTAAAATTATGTATTGTCCCTAATGCATGAAACCAAAGCGAGAGAGTTAGGACATATCTACAGCACTGTAGGTGTGAAGATCCGACGTCAAGTATGCAATATGAATACAACACCAAAATACCTTGGGTTACCTCCCAAGAAGTGCTTGATTTACTATTGCAACATGGCTCAGTTCCCTTGGCTACCCAAACTTTACCAAGGTCCATCTCAACACAAACTCTAACCACTTCCAGGTTTCTCATGTAGTGTTTCACATGCTACCCATTCACTTTAAATGGGACATCACCACCATGTTTTGCCTCAATAACACCATATACGAACACCTTAACCATAATGAATGGTCCATTCCATCTTGACTTTAGTTTGCCAGGACACAAGCGTAGTCTTGAATTGTATAGCAAGACCAAATCACCGAGTTTGAACATCCTTTTTACGATCTTATTACCATGGTACAAATTCATTCTCTATTTGTATATGGCCAAGATTTCATAAGCACAAAGTCAAAATTCATTCATGAAATACCCTAGGTTTTGGTCCCTAAAAATTTCCTGAGTTTGAGCTTTTTGATCATCATACGACCCAGGATTATTATCGTATGATGTGGGTACGATTAAGGGTCTTGGTAATATGTTAATCAGTGTGGTTTTAATTGTTTTCTATCCAAGGTATGAGTGGACATCATAAGAGTCGTATGTATATGTATGAGAAGTAGGGTCCAAACTATATGTTGTTCATTATTTAGCCTTGACATTCTTCTTAGGGTACGACTAGGTGGGTACTTATCATATGGTGATGGTACAATTTGGGTAAGGGGAGTCGTATATTTGATAGAACATGGAGACCAACATTTTATCTTTTGTACGAGTGAATGGTACCACTCGTATGATGTGGTTAGGGGTGAAGGGGTCCAACCGTACCCACCTGCAGGAACTTTTATAGTTTAAGTTGGGGGTATTTGGGATATTTTCTCTCTTAACCTCTTTTAACCCCATGACTTAAAACACTCTTGGAACTTTATTAACCTATTATTCCCAAGTCAAACACTCTCAAATCACACTTAAATCTCTCTTAAGCTTTTGGTTTAAGAAAAGGCTAGGGTTTCCTCAAGGTGGTTCAATTAGGGGATTTCAAGATTAGATATCTTTGCTTTCTTTGGTATTTAAGGCATGTTAATCCTCTCTCATTGTTAGTTCAAACTAAAATCATGTTTTACTTAATAGTTTTCATGGCATGATTGTGGGTTTGTGTTGGTTTTGAAATATGTGTTGGGGGTTTGGTTACTAATGGTTGGATGATGTTTTCTCATGTTTTAATTATGGTTTCATGTTATATTTATGGTTTTGAACATGTTATTTCATGGGAATGGTTAATTGCTTCTTGTTTTTGGTTTTGGAAACTCTATGCCCTTAACATGTTTGTTGAAATACCAATGAAAATATTTTCGTTACATAGTTTGACTTCTATTGAAAACCTCGCATTGCATGATATGGAAATGGAACTCTAAATGGTTTGATTGAGTTAAATGCTTTGTAAAGGCCTTGGTATCCATAGTTTTGATTGATTTGAAATCCTATGGGGTACATGGGAATCCCTTAAGTGTTGGCTAATGACATTGCTTGCAAGCTATGGTCGGTAAGACGATACCACTTCAAAATGCCTTGGTAATTAACTCTGGAATAGGTGGTTTGGTTATGTTCTAAAGGTTTTAAATGGGCAATAATGGTGGGTTATGATAGCTAATTGTGATGGTGTTAGTCTAATGGACAGACACTGGGAACTCATATTTTCCAACATGAGGGTTAGTTATGGTGACCATATACTTTTAGGGTAGACGAGAATTTCCTAAGCTAATAATTATATATATGTATCATGGAGGGAGACGGGTACACGAGAATACCCTACCCCTATGATATCTCTGGTTCGTGTGGATACATGTACTGGGGCCCATCCATGGGGTAAAACTGGACTCGTATAGCCCGTGGGTGGTTTTAGGACGGTCAAGCAACACAACCCAGGTTAAAGTTTTAAATGAATGCTAAAACCGATTCGCTTTCTGGGCATGATATATATGTATATATGTATGTGATTTCATATGGTTATTAACTTTGGTTTTGAATGATTGCATTATTTTGTCCTTATTCCTGAGTACATGCTAGAGTTCACCCACTAACCCGTCTTCGAGTGCTGTATCCCCACGCGATGTAGGAATCATCCATACTACTCCTTCTTCTCAGTGACTTGCATTTAGGGACATTATTGTGTCGGATTGAAGTGGTGAGCTTCCATACTCCAAAAGACTCCATTTCATGTTATGGACTTCTCTACATACTTTTTTTATTTCGTAGACTTTGATTTTGGCTATGGTCGGGGGCATGTCCCGATCGAATGTTCTTTGTTTTCGATTAGAGTCTTTGTGTAGCTACTATGGGCATGGGTGGTGTCAGCCTTGGCATTGGTATTGGTATTGAGGCTGACACCGATTGGATATTTGATTGTATTGTTGGTTGGTTATGGTTATGGATTATATTATTGTCTTCAAGTATAATTATTTTATCTTATCATATGGTCGGAGTTCATCAGAGATAGGGTTCAGGGCGATTATGGTTGGGTATTGGGGATGGTCTCTAGTCCCGATTGAACTTGAGGCACCCGACACGACTAGGCTATGGTTTAGGTCATGTCAAATTGGTATCAGAGCCTTAGGTTCATGATCACTTGGGAGTCCATTAAGTATTATCGAGTAGAGTCTCTTTTAAGGGTGTGTAGCACGCCACACTCATAAAGGAGAGGCTACAAGACATTTAAGAATGTTTCTCTTTCTTGTGTTTTATTTTCAAGCTATAGAGTCTAATGTCCTGAATTCCCCTCTAATTCCCATTTGTTTGCTTTTTAAATCATGCCTTCTTAATGATTTGAAGCCCATAAAAACTCCTTTTGTCCCAACCAAGAATAATGCTGATGGGACTTATTCTACTTTTGGGATCCATACTCGGTCTAGTGGGAGTTCCACCAATTCCCTCTAGTCCATCTCAAAATCCTCAGGCAGAAGTGACAAACATAGAGTTTTGTCAGTCCATTCATATATTGGCATAGTTTGTAGCTACTCAATCTGAGCGTGGTGTTCCTATTACTCTATCTTATGAGGTCATAAGGTTTGGATAATTTATGATGTTGAATCCTCTGACCTTTACAGGTGTTAAGTTTGTGGATGATCTTCAAGGTTTCCTGGATGATATGGAAAAGATCTTACATGTTATGCATGCCACGAATGTGAAGAGTGTGGAGTTTGCTGCCTATCAGCTGAAGGATGTGTCTTACCAATGGTATGAGGAATGGGAGCAGACAAGGGGTGACGATATTGAGTCATCTCTGTGGGAAGATTTTTCTAATATATTCCTGGACCGCTTCTTTCCTCAAGAGTTATGGGAAACTAAGGCAGAAGAGTTTGTTAATCTCAAGCAAAGTAAGATATCTATCAAAGAGTTTTCCTTGATGTTTCACCAGTTGTCTCGGTATGCTCCGAAGGGTTTCTAGCATGAGGTCCAGAATAAAGAAGTTTTCTTTCGGGTTGTTCAGAGAGTTGATATTAGAGAGTAAGACTGCCTTGTTGATTAAGGACATGGATATATCTAGGTTTGTTATGTACATACAATAGGTAGAGGAAGAGAAGAAGAAGAAGGCTGAAATAGGGGAGAGGCAGGGCAAGAATTTTAGGTTCTCTGAGCAAGGTGGTGGCCGATAGAAGAGTGGCAGGGATGGTGGGAAATAGCCCAAGAAGAAGTGGGGCAATTATGGGTCTTACTCGATGGCTAGTTCTCCCTACCCAAAGCCGTCGAGTGACAGGAGTTTCCATGATGGCAACAATTATAGGGCATAGGGTACCCAATCTAAGTCTAGTGAGGCCTAGTCAGCTCTATCATATCCTTTCTACAGGTTTTATGGTAGATTGCATCAGGGTTTTTGTGATGAAAGGAGGGACAAGTTCTTTAACTGTGGTCAGCCAAGGAAAATACTTAGAAACATTCTTGTTGGTAAGGCTGCTTTAGGGGCAAACAAGGTTCCAGTTGCTCCATCATCAGCTCCGGCACCAAAGGGTGCACTATCTAGTTCTAGCACTGGTCGAAACTATCTTTATGCTCTTACTACCCGACAGGAGTCCGAGGCATTGCCTGATGTCGTGACTAATATGTTGAAACTCTTTTCTTGCTATGTGTATTGTTTACTTGATCTAGGTTCTACTCGCTCTTATGTGGCACCATTTGTGACCGTGCACTTTAGTTTTCGTTCGGAGTGTATTTCAGATCCTCTTTCTATTTCTACCCTAGTAGGTGACTTTGTTATTACTAGACGAGTATATAGGGCGTGTGTGGTATCTATTGGTAGCAAAGAAAATTTGGTGTATCTGTTTGAATTAGATATGGTGGATTTTGATGTTATTTAGGGATGGATTGGTTGTGCTCGTGCTATGCTTCTCTAGATTGTCGGACCCGTAAGGTTGTGTTTAAATTTCCTAATGAGATGGTTATTGTGTGGAAGGGTGGTCTCTTATCTCCCAAGGAGAGGTTTATATCTTATCTTAGAGCTTGGATATTAATCTCTTAAGGGTGTCTCTATCATCTAGTTCGGGTTCAAGATTCTAACTCAGATGGTCCTTCTTTGCATTCTGTCCAGGTGGTGAATAAATTTCCTGAGGTTTTCCCATATAACCTTCCTGGTGTTCCTCCTGATGGTGAGATTGAATTTGGGATTGATCTTGTTCTAGACACTTGTCCGATTTCTATTCCCTCATATAGAATGGCTACGACGGAGTTAAAGGAGCTTAAGGAGCAATTAAAGATCTTTTAGATAAAAGTTTCATTCATCCTAGTGTGTCCCCGTGGGGTGCACCGATGTTATTTGTGCGTAAGAAGAATGGTTCCCTTCGGATGTGTATTGATTACATATAGTTGAATAAGGTGACAATAAAGAATATGTATTCTCTTCCAAGGATAGATGATTTGTTTGATCAGCTGCAAGGTGCTAAGTTTTTCTCCAAGATTGATTTTCAATCCAGGTTTATCAGTTAAAGATTAGGGAGGAGGATATCCCTAAGACTGCCTTCTATACCTGGTATGGGCATTTTTAGTTCTTGGTGATGTCGTTTGGTTTGACCAAATCCCCTGCGACATTTAGGTATTTGATGAATAGGGTCATCCGTCAGTTTCTAGATCTATTTTCCATTGTTTTTATAGATGACATTTTGGTGGAATCTAAGAGTGAGATGGCTCATGTGAATCACCTCTGCATTGTATTGCAGAACTTGAAGGAGTAACAATTCTATGCCAAATTTTTGAAATGTGAATTTTGGCCGAACACTATCACTTTTTTTGGGTCATATCATCTCTGGTGAAAGGATCATGGTGGATCCACAGAAAGTCGCAGTGGTGAAGAAGTGGCCTAGACTGACACGCCCCAAAACTAGGCCATGTTGTATGGTACCCCAAGCTCACATGAACTAGAGGTCGCCCCAATAACCCAACCTAATCTTCAAATTGCATCATATGGGTCAGATGAATTCCGACTATATAATAAGATAGCAGAAACATATTATAAGTCATAACTTAAACATGTCTAAGCACTTCATTAGTTTCATCAAACTAGCCAATATTCCTAAGTCCATAGTCATCCACAACACCTCTATTCAAACCGATGTTTAGAAATGTATATGTCGGGACAAGCCCCCGACAATAGCCAAACCAAGTCAAAATAAGACTAAGTCTAAAGGTAGGAGACCAAGAATGAATGTCTTACAAAATAAGGAAGCTCACCACTCCTAAGTCAATGAACGAACCATTTTGGTCACCTAATCACTGTACAAGAAGAGAAGATGATGCTCCGGCCCCTATGTCGCGTGGGGACATAGTGTCTGGAGATTATAGTGGTTGGAGCGCTAGCATGTAACTCAAGATAAGGATAAAGTAGCATCACTATTCAACAACAAGCCAATATATCATATTCAATCATATTCATATAGTTATCCTTACATATAGGTATATCACATGATAATCAAGAAATCAAGGCCTAACAACATTCTTGAACATTCATTAATTAAACATGAAGCGGGGGACTCCGATCCTCCACACTTATGGATTCAAGCGTTTCTCATTAGGCATAAGACTTTAACCATATTCACACTTTCATTAGACAAGGACTTTAACCACATACACAATCATTCAAACAAGGGACTTAAACCACACACATATTCATTTAGGCAAGGACTCCAACCTCATGCCGATTCGCTAGACAAGGGACTCCAACCTCATGCCAAGGGACTCTAACCACAAGACGTTTTATTTGGCAAGGTACATAACCTTAAGAGATCTCTTTAAAAAAGGGATTTTAACCTCGATCAATTTTATTGGTCAAGGGACGCCAACTTTAAGGTATTTCATAAGGAAAGGGACTTTAACCTCGAGCCATCACATCTATCATTAGTTGACATTAGGACTTTAACCCTTTGCCCATGCATCAACATTAATTCCATACAACACTTAAGGACTTTAACCATATAACTAATTCAACACTATATATGACCTTATGGTCCATATGGGAGCCTTCATTGCTCAACGATTTCAATAGGACATTGCCTTCATTCAATTCATCATAGAATTCAAGTTATGGGCATCAAAACCCTCACAAACTATTCACGTTTTATTAACAATCTTATACTTCATTCTCACCATACTTTAGCTCAACACACAATTCAAATTCATATTCATATTGAGGGACTTTAACCCCTGATTAGTCATTGACTCAACAAGGTCATCATTTCGCAATACATGTCTCACAATACTTTTACAACATCATTTATCAATCATTCATGCTTATTGGGCCATTGCCCTAGTTCAACACATCACCATATGTGACTAGACAATTCACTTAGTCATTTTCACAAACACCTTATGTGCATACCTTTAACAAGGCTATTTTCATGGTAGAAATCATCAAGAATAGAGTTACTCAAGACCCTCATGTTAAACCACATACAACAAGAACCCACATATGCAAATCATTATCAATAACATGTATAAACATAAGTCTAATCAAAAATCAAAGTTATTCATCATTAGGAAACAAAACCCTTTTTATTTAATTTCAAAATCACCATGTACACTTACTAATCCAAGTGTAAAATACATGGGTTTAGAGTTATTTAACTAGGGGAAGAGTTACATGCCTTAAAAAAGATACTTCACTAAGAATCTTGACTTCACTTTGCCTATTGAAGATCACCCTTGAAACCCTAGCCTCCAATTCTTCCAAGGTGAGTTTGAGAGAGTGTTTTGGATGTTTGATCCACTCAAAAATATGTCTAAGGAGGCCATATACACTTATATAGTGAGTAGACTTAGGGATTTAGGCATGGGAAATGACCACAAGGACCTTAGTTAAAAGCTGTAAAATGACCCATGCATGGGTACGACTCACCTTATGAACCGTACCCTAGGGTATGAGTAGTACCCTAACTCGTACCCTAGGCTTATCCTAGGTCACCTACACTATTAAGGGTACGACCACACACCCTTGAGTCATATACAAATGGTACAACTCATTCTCTCAACTGTATACAACACTTATACCAAAAATAGTCCATTTTACACCAAGTGTCATGCACCATATGACTCACCTATTTATGACTCGTACCCTTAGGTACAACTGAGGGAGGGTCACTGTACAGTGGACAGTATACCTATATCATCTCCTAAACCCACACTCTTTATTTCGATTTACACATACACCGGGAAAGTTTTAGACATCACATACAATAAGGAATATAGAAAAATAAGTGCATAAATCTCACACCACACATGGAAGATGCTTGACTCACATAGGATCATCATAGACTCTCAACCAAACAATAGCATGAATTCAAATTTAATCCACAAGAATAAGAGTCACAAACATGAGTCTAGGAGTATCACAAGTAGTAATTCACACCAATCAACATGCTTTTATAACCAAAACACTTGCACCATATAATCAAAAATAACACCAACAAGAATATCTTACACAAAAAATTTAAATTGAACCCAAAATTTAGAATTGCCCCGCCACCCTACATTTAAAACCTTATTCATCCTCGAACAACCCTTTACTATAAGCATCCTAAGCTAAGGAGACTCTATAATTTTATTACTACAGGACATTCAAGTTAGTACTACCATGACTACACAGATTGCAAAATTCTATACTAAGCATGCTATGTACACAGTTAAAAACTCAAGAGCACTACTTCGAAACGTCCCAGCCTCAAGAATTGACTCAATAAGTGGCAAACTCATGCATATTGATCAATATAAGAAATCATATAAGTCACCCAACATTCACCAATCATGTACCCCTCACAACAAGAGAGTTACCTATAATTACTCATAATATTGCCTTTTAAAACAGAATGGGTACAAGAATCAAGTTATGCTCACTCTCACAAAAGAATTCATAAGTTATAAGTGATGAACCATATGCTTGCCCTTAGTGTCATACTCCACTAATATCAGAATGTTAAGCCTAGGATCAAATAAGTCTTTCCGGGTTGTAATATAGGCTAAGGGACGGGTAAGAACTATTTTGTCTTAATAGTGACTATCTTCCCTAAACGCTTTAATACATTACTTTTTACAATTAAAACCAATCTCCCACAACCAAATTACACCATTTTTGTCTACCCCATTCTTTTGTTTTTCACCCCATCTTATTAATCTCTTTTACATACACTATGGTGGGAGGATTCTATGACAACTCATTCAATTTTGAACAAATATTTATTCTTGTAATAACTCAACTCCCCACCACAATAGATAACAATTCTTTTGAACACCAATAACTCTTTCTTTGGGGGCTTCAATTTTACCTTTTCTCCTATTATTTTTCTCAAACTCCTTACTCATTGATTTTCCACTACAACTCTTAGGAGCTTTTGGATCAAATTATGGTTTATACAAAAAAAGAATTAGGCTACATTTGAGGCTACCAAAGAAAAAACTAAAGGCTTAACGGGGCTTACTAGGATTAAGCACACAGGGTAGGTTAAAAAGAAATTATAAAACAAGGGTATCAAAGAAACGCCTATATCATCTCCTAAAACCACACTCTTTATTTCGCTTTGCACACACACCTGGCAAGTTCTAGAGATCACATGCAACAAGTAATATAGAAAAAAATGTTTATAAATCTCACACCACACATGACACATGCTTGACTAACATAGGATCACCACAGACTCTCAACCAAACAATAACATTAATTCAAATTTAAGCCACAAGAACAAGAGTCACAAACATGAGCCTAGGAGTATCATAAGTAGTAACTCACACCAATCAACATGCTTTTACAGCTAAAACACTTGCACCATGTAATAAAAAATAGCACCAACAAGAATATCTTACACAAAGTATTTTAAATTGAGACCAAAATTTGGAATTTCCCCACTACCCCACACTTAAAGCCTTGTTCGTCCTCGAACAACCCTTTACTATAAGCATCATAAGCTAAGGAGACTTTACACTTCTATTACTATAGGACATTCAAGATAGTACTACCATAAATACATAGATTTCAAGATTCTACACTAAGCATGTTATGTACATAATTAAAAACTCAAGAACACTACTTCAAAACATCCTAGCCTCAAGAATTGACTCAATAAGTGGCAAACTCATGCATATTTCTCAATGTAAGAAATCATAAAAGTCACCAAATATTCACCAAACATGTGCCCCTCACAACATGAGAGTTACCCATAATTACTCACAATAATGCCATTTAAAATATAATGGGTACAATAATCAAGTTACACTCATTCTCACAAAAGAATTCACAAGTTACAAGTGATGAACCATATGCTTGCTCTTAGTGTCATACTCCACTAATATCAGAATGTTAAGCCTAGGATCAAATAGGTCTTTCTGGGTTGTAATGCAGGCTAAGGGACGGGTAGGAACTATTTTGGCTTAATAGTGACTATCTTCCCTAAGCGCTTTAATACACTACTTTTACAATTAAAACCAATCTCCCATAACCAAATTACACCATTTTTGTCTACCCCATTCTTTTGTTTTTCACCCCATATTATTAAGCTCTTTTACATACACTATGGTGGGAGGATTCTATGACAACTCATTCAATTTTGGACAAATTTTTATTTTTTTAATTACTCAACTCCCCACCACAACACATAACAATTCTTTTGAACATTAATAAATATTTCTTTGGGTGCTTCAATTTCACCTTTTCTCCTTTTATTTTCTCAAACTCCTTACTTAATTGATTTTCAACTACAACGCTTAAGAGCTTTTGGATCAAATTATGGTTTATCAAAAAAAAGGTATTAGTCCATATATGAGTCTGCCAAAGAAAAAGCTAAAGGCTCAACGAGGCTTACCAGGATTAAGCACATAGGGTAGGTTAAAAAGAAGGTATAAAACAAGGCTATCAAAGAAATGCCTATATCATCTCCTAAACCCACACTCTTTATCTCGCTTTGCACATACACCGGGAAAGTTCTAGTCATCACATGCAACAAGAAATATACAAAAAAAAGTGTATAAATCTCACACCACACATGGCACATGCTTGACTCACATTAGATTATCATAGACTCTCAATCAAACAATAGCATGAATTCAAATTTAAGCCACAAGAACAAGAGTCACAAACATGAGCCTAGGAGTATCACAAGTAGTAATTCACACCTATCAATATGCTTTTACAACTAAAACACTTGCACCATGTAATAAAAAATAGCACCAACAAGAATATCTTACACAAAAAAATTTAAATTGAGCCCGAAATTGGGAATTTTCCCGCCACCCTACACTTAAAGCCTTGTTTGTCCTCGAACAACCCTTTACTATAAGCATCATAAGCCGAGGAGACTCTACACTTCTATTACTATAGGTCATTCAAGCTAGTACTACCATGACTACATAGATTGTAAGTTTCAACACTAAGCATGTTATGTACACAGTTAAAAACTCACGAACACTACTTCGAAACATCCTAGCCTCAAGAATTGATTCAATAAGTGGAAAACTCATGCATATTTCTCAATAAAAGAAATCATATAAGTCACCCAACATTCACCAATCATGTGCCCCTCACAATAAGAGAGTTACCCATAATTACACACAATAATTCTATTGAAAATAGAATGGGTACAAGAATCAAGTTACGCTCACTCTCACAAAAGAATTCACAAGTTACAAGTGATGAACCATATGTTTTCCCTTAGTGTCATACTCCACTAATATCAGAATGTTAATCCTAGGATCAAATAGGCCTTTCAGAGTTGTAATGCAGGCTAAAGGATGTGTAGGAACTATTTTGGCTTAATACTGACTATCTTCCCTAATCGCTTTAATACATTACTTTTTACTATTAAAACCAATCTCCCATAACCAAATTATACCATTTTTTTCTACCCCATTCTTTTATTTTTCAACCCATCTTATTAAGATCTTTTGCATACACTGTGGTAGGAGGATTCTATGCACAACTCATTCAATTTTGAACAAATTCTTATTCTTTTAATTACTTAATTCCCCACACAACACATAACAATTCTTTTGAACACCAATAACTATTTCTTTGGGGGCTTCAATTTTACCTTTTCTCCTTTTATTTTTCTCATACTTCTTACTTAATTGATTTTCCACTAAAGCGCTTAGGAGCTTTTGGATCAAATTATGGTTTATCACAAAAAGGGATTAGGCTTTATATGAGGCTGCCAAAGAAAATGATAAAGACTCAATGTGGCTTACTAGGATTAAGCACACAGGGTAGGTTAAAAAGAAGGTATAAAACAAGGCTATCAAAGAAATACATATATTATCTCCTAAGCCCACACTCTTTATTTCACTTTGCACACACACCGGGAAAGTTCTAGACATCACATGCAACAAGGAATATACAAAAAAGTGTATAAATCTTACACCACATATGGCACATGCTTGACTCACATACGATCATCGTAGAATCTCAACCAAACAATAACATGAATTCAAATTTAAGCCACAAGAACAAGTGTCACAAACATGAGCCTATGAGCATCACAAGTAGTAATTCACACCAATCAACATGCTTTTATAACTAAAACACTTGCACTATGTAATCAAAAATAGAACCAACAAGAATATCTTACACAATTTTTTTTTAAATTGAGCCCAAAATTGGGAATTTCCCCACCCCATACCTAAAAATCTACTTTGTCCTCAAAGTAAACCTAAAAATAAGAGTGCAACCAATCCAACCCCAGAATGACATCAAAATTAACCATGTCCAACTCTATCAAGTCTACAAGAGTATCTCAACCACCAATAAATATTACACACCCCTAATAGACCCTTGTAACAATCATAAGGTCTCTGACTGGGGTAGAAATAGAAAAAGGAACTGACTGACTCTCGGGACCAGAATCAAGATGCACAACCACATACGGGGTCACATAAGAAAGAGTAGACCCTATATCAAGCAAATAATACATTTCACAGGAGAAAAGTCTTAATATACACATGCCAACATTAGAAGATGCCTTAGAATCCTAGAGAGTAGCAAGTTCATACAAGTGGTTCCATCCAGCGCTGGTGCCTGAAACAAAAGCAGAGGTAGACATAGCACCCTTCGGTGTGGAAGTGGGTGAAGTAGCAATAGGATCCCTGTTGGCCCAAGAATCTACTCGAGAGGGGCAGTCATGCTACATAGGCCCCATATAATGATAATGGAAATATATGTTTCTCCCCTTCTCACACTGACCACGATGCTCTGACCACATAATCTGCAAGGAGGGCGGGGTGAAGTCGACTGAGAACTACTAGCTTAGAACTAGGCACTCTGTGCCTAGGACCCACCACTAAACTGAGACTGAAAACCACCTAAAAGCTTTATGCAAGGAGAGAGAACACTAGACGAGGAGAAAGAACTCAAAATCCCCCACTTCTTCTATGGGCACTCACCACCATCACCACAACTATGCTTAGAAGGCCTAAATTTCCTTCCTTGCCTCTCATTAAGCTCAACTTGCTTATTTTTCTCTTCTTCCACTTATTGCATATTCACAATCAACCTAGAAATATCCATGTTTTCAATCAACATGGCCGCCTTGCTCTCAAGGACTAACTTACGAGATAATCCTGAGACAAACTTACGCATTCTAGCCCTTATGCTAGAAACCATCTCGGGAGCATACCTTGACAATTGATGGAATTTTAAGGCATACTCTTGAACGAACATCCTTTTTTTTCAAGTTTACAAACTTCTCCGCCTTTGCCTCCCTCAACTCTTGAGAAAAGAATCGGTCTAAGAAAGCCTCAGAGAAATTCTCCCACATGGCGGGACTAGCATCAAAACCTCTAAACAAATCCCACCATTCGTACCATTGGTATGATACTTCCTTCAATTGGTCGGAAGAAAACTCAATGGCCTCAATCTTTGAAGCATGCATTATTCAAAAGATCTTCTCTATTTCATTAATGAAGCCTTGAGGACCTTCCTCAACCTTTATAATGGAGAACATTAGAGGGATCAACCTCATAAATTGGCCAATTCTTATGGCCTTAGAATAAACGATATCCGGAGCATCACACTCTGATTGAGAGGCTACCAATTGAGTCAAGAGGTTGATAGAGCGACAAAACTCGACATTAGTAGTATCCCTTTGAGGAGATGAAATAGGCGGGTCACTCTTATAGTTAGGGTTGGTGGGGATAGGTGGAACCTTACAAAGATGATTAGATTTTGCAACCCTAGCTTGGGTCTAAAATCCAAAAGTTGGACGACCTTCATCCATAGGGCCCTCAGAAGGGTTTGCCTGAGTCTTAGATCTCCTTGGAGGCATGATTTGAAAAATAGCAAACAAAAATTAGAGGAATCCCAGACCATAAACTCTATATCTTAAGATTAAAACATAAGAAAGGGAAAAATTTCCTAAAATTCCTCGTAGCCTCTCTTTTATAAGTGTGGCACTATTCACACCCATAAAGGAGACACTAATTTACACAGTATTATGGATACCTAACTTACCATGAACCTAGGATCTGGTACCAACTTGACATGCCCCAAAATTAGGGGATGTCGTATGGGCACCCCAAGCTCACATGAACTGGAGGTCGCCCCAATAACCCAACCTAATCTTCAATATGCATCACAAGGGTTGGATGAATTACAATCATATAATAAGATAGCGGAAACATATTATAAGTCATAACTTAAACATGTCTAAGCACTTCATTAGATTCATCAAACTAAATAATATTCCTAAGTACATAGTCATCCACAACACCTCTATTCAAACCGATGTTTAGAAATGTATATGTCGGGACAAGCCCCCGATAATAGCTAAACCAAGTCAAAATAAGACTAAGTGTAAAGGTAGGAGACCAAGAATGAATGTCTTCCGAAATAAGAAAGATCACTATTCCTAAGTCAATACACGAAACACTTCAGTCACCTAATCACTGAGCGGGAAAAAAAATAATACTCCAGCCACTATGTCACGTAGGGACATAGTGTCCAGAGATGGTAATGGTTGGAGCGCTAGCATGTAACTCAAGATAAGGATAAAGTAGCATCATTATTCAACAACAAGACAATATTTCATATTTAATCATATTCATACACTTATCCTTACATATAGGTATATCACATGCTAATCAATAAATCAAGGCTTAACAACATTCTTGAACATTCATTAATTAAACATGAAGTGAGGGACTCCAATCCTCCACACTTATGGATTCAAGCATTTCTTATTAGGCATAAGACTTTAAACATATTCACATATTCATTAGACAAGGACTTTAACCACATACACAATCATTCAATCAAGGGACTCTAACCACACCCACATTCATTTAGGCAAGGGACTCCAACCTCATGCCCATTCGTTAAACAAGGGACTCTAACCTCATGCCAAGGGACTTTAACTGCAAGATGTTTCATTCGGTAAGGTATATTAACCTTAAGAGATCTCTTTAACAAAGGGACTTTAAACTCGATCAATTTCATTGGGCAAGGGATGACAACCTCAAGCCATTTCATAAGGCAAGGGACTTCAACCTCGAGCCATCACAACTATCATTAGTTGACATTAGGACTTTAACCCTTTTCCCATGCATCAACATTAATTCCATTCAATACTTAAGGACTTTAACCATTTAACTAATTTAACACTATATATGACCTCATGGTCCTTATGGGAGCCTTTATTGGTCAACTATTTCAATAGGATATTTCCTTCATTCAAATGATTATAGAATTCAAGTTATGGGCATCAAGACCCTCACAAACTATTTATGTTTTATTAACAATTTTATACTATATTCTTACCACACTTTAGCTCAACACACAATTCAAATTTATCTTCATATTGAGGGACTTTAACCCTTGATTAGTCATTGACTCAACAAGGTCATCATTTCTCAATACATGTCTCACAATACTTTTACAACATCATTTATCAATCATTCATACTTATTGGGCTATTTCCCTAGTTCAAGACATCACCATATGTGACTAGACAATTCACTTAGTCATTTCACAAACACCTTATGTGCATACCTTTAACAAGGCTATTTTTATGGTAGAAATCATCAATATTAGGGTTACTAAAGACCCTCATGTTAAACCACATACAACAAGCACCCACATATGAAAATCATCATTAATAACATGTATAAACATAAGTCTAATCAAGAATCAAACTTATTCATCATTAAGAAACAAAACCCTTTTTATTTGATTTCAAAATCACCATGGACACTAACTAATCCAAGTGTAAATTACATGGGTTTAGATTTATTTAACAAGGGGAAGATTTACATGCCTTAAACAAGATTCTTCACCAAGAAACTTGACTTCACTTTGCCTCTTGAAGATCACCCTTGAAACCCTAGCCTCCAATTCTTCAAAGATGAGTTTGAGAAAGTGTTTTGGATGTTTGATCCACTAAAAATGTGTCTAAGAAGGCCATATACAATTATATAGTGAGCTTACTTACGGTTTTAGGAATGGGAAATGACCACAAGGCCCTTAGTTAAAAGCTATAAAATGAACTCGTGCATGGGTACGACTCACCTTATGAACCGTACCCTAAGGTTTGAGTGGTACCCTAACTCATGCCCTAGGCTTATCCTAGGTCACTTGGACTGTTAAGGGTACAACTACATATCCTTGAGTTGTATCCAAAGGGTACAACTCATTCCCTTAACTGTATACAACACTCATACCAAAAATAGTGAATTCTACACCAAGTAAAATGCACCATATGACTCGTACGCTTAGGTACGATTGAGGGGAGGGTTACTCATATAGTGGATAGTATACTATCCTCCTAGGTTGCTCAAGGTACGAAAAGGGAGGTAAGAGTAGATACGACTCATATCTAAGGGGTACGACTCATGCCCCTAGTCGTACCTACCCAGTGATATCAAATAGATAATTTCATTCAATGGTTCAAAGTCTTGGTGTTTCATAAACCCATGAATCCAACTGATATTTAGAGCTTTTTGGGTTTACCTTGTTATTATAGGAGATTTGTTGAAAGTTTTTTAATTGTAGCTACCCCATTGACTAAATTGACTAAGAAGAAGGTAAAGTTCTCTTGGTAGAATGCTTGTGAGGGTAGTTTCGAGAAGCTGAAGAATAAGCTATCTTCAGCTCTGGTCTTGACTTTGCCTGAAGGCGCTGATGGGTTTGTGGTCTACTGTGATCTATCCCTTGTAGTAAAAAGGTGACAACTTATGCTTCTAGGCTGTTAAAGGTATTTGAGAAGAATTATCCAAGTCATGACTTGGAATTATAGAATGGAAGTGGGAAGTAATCAATATGGATTTTTTTACCGGTCTTCCTCAACTTCAAGACTAATTTGATTCAGTTTGGGTCATCATGGATAGGATGACAAAGTTGTTTTACTTTTTGCCAGTGAGGACTAACTTCTTGGCTGAGGATTATATGAGGTTGTATCTCTATGAGATTTTTAAGTTGCATAGGGTACCTATTTCTATCATCTTAGATCACGGTACACAATTTACATCTCACCTTTGGCGGTCATTCCAGGAAGGTTTGGAGACTAAGATTAGTCTTATTACTACTTTTCACCCGCATTTGGATGGGCAAACAAAAAATACTATTCAGATGTTGGAGAATATGCTTCGGGCATGCATGATTGGCTATGGTAGTAGTTGGGTTGCACATTTGCCTCTTATAGATTTTTCCTATAATAATAGCTACCACTCTAGCATTGGGATGGATCCATTTGAAGTGTTGTATTATACGAGGTATAAGTATCCTATTGGGTGGTTTGATCTTGGTGAGGAAAATATGTTTAGTTCAAATTTGGTTCACCAAGCTATGGAGAAGGTGAAGGTGATTCGGTATAGGATTAAGGATGCCCAAAGTCGCCAAAAGTCCTATGCAAACATGAGACAAATGGATTTGGAGTTTGAAGTTTGGCATAAGGTGTTCTTAAAAGAGTCTCCCATAAAGAGAGTGATGCGGTTTGGGAAAAAAGGTAAGCTCAGTCCCCGATATGTGGGACCTTATATGATTTTAAGAAGGGTTGGTGATTTTGCATATGAGTTGGAGTTGCCTTCTAGTTTAGGATCTATTCACCTGGTATTCCATGTCTCTATATTGAGAAAGTGTATTGGTGATCCATTGCAAATTGTGCCTATCAAGGATATTGGTATTTTGGATTGATTGAGATTTTAGATCATCAGGTTCATCAGTTGCGGACCAAGGATGTGGCCTCGATAAAGGTTCTATGGAGGAACCACAAGGTTGAAGAGGCTACTTGGAAAGCTGAATAGGAAATAAAGTCCAAGTATCCATTTTTGTTTTCTGCTCCAAAAATTTATGCAGAAGGTATGTGTTCTTCATAACATCTTTGTTTTCAAACTTTGTTAAAGTAAATATTAATTCCTTGCATCATATTTTCTAACTTAGTTAAAGGTCATAATTGAGGTGTTGGGGTATAAATCGTGCTTGTACTGCCTTGTTCTATCATTCGAGGATGAATGATCCAAGTGGGGGAGAATTGAAACACCTTAGGTTTTGGTCCCTCTAAATTTCCTGAGTTTGAGCTTTTTGATTATTATACGACTCAGGTTTACTCATCGTATGATGTTCGTATGGTTTAGGGGTCTTGGTCGTGTGTTACGTAGTATGGTTTTAGTTGTTTTCTGTCTAAGGTACGAGTGGACATCATAAGAGTCATATATACATAATACGAGAGGTAGGGTCCAAACCACATCTTTATTTTCTAGCGTTGATATTCTACTTAGGGTACAACTAGGTGGGTATTTGTTGTATGGTGATAATAAGATTTGGGTAAGGGGTGTCGTATGTTTGACAGAATATGGAGTCCAACTTTTTGTTATGAGTAGATGGTACCACTCGTATGATGTGGGTACGAGTGGAGGGTTCCAACTGTACCCACCTACGGGAATTTTTATCGTTTAAGTTGGGGGTATTCAAGATATTTCCCCTCTTAACCTCTTTTAACCCCATGACTTAAAAAACTCTTGGGACTTTATTAACCTACTCCCAAGTCAAACACTCTCAAATCACTCTTAAATCTTTATCAAGCTTTTGCTTTAAGAAAGGGCTAAGGTTTTCTTAATGTGGTTCAATTAGGGGATTTCAAGAGTAGATCTCTTCGCCTTCTTTAGTATCTAAGTTATGTTACTCCTTCCTTATTGTTAGTTCAAACTAAAAACATGTTTTACTTAATGGATTTCATGGCATGTTGAGGGTTTGGTTACTAATGGTTGGATGATGTTTTCCCATGTTTTAATTATGGTTTTCATGTTATATTTATGGTTTTAAACATGTGATTTCATGGGAATGGTTAATTGGTTCTTGGTTTTGATTTTGGAAACTCTATGCTCTCAACATGTTTGTTGAAATGCCAATGAAAATGTTTTCGTTACATAGTTTAACTTTTATTAAAAAACCCGCATTGCATAATATGGTAATGGAACCCTAAATTGTTTGATTGAATTAAATGCTTTGGAAAGGCGTTGGTGTCCATGATTTTGATTGATTAGAAATCCTATGGGTTTCATGGGAATCCCTTAAGTATTGGTTAATGGCATTGCTTGCAAGCTATAGTCGGTATGTGATACCACTTCATAATACCTTGGTAATTAACTCTGGAATTGGTGGTTTGGTTATATGCTAAAGGTTTTAAATGGACAATAATGGCAGGTTATGATAGCTAACCATGAAAGTGTGAGTCCAATAGACAGACATTGGAAACTCATGTTTGCCGACATGAGGGTTAGTCATTGTGACCATATACTTGTGGGGTACACGGGAATACCCTAACTTTATACTTGTATATATGTATCATGGGGGCGAAGGGTACACGAGAATCCCCTACCCTGTGATATCTCCAATTCATGTGGTTACACATAATGAGGCCTGCCCAGGGGGTAACACTGGACCCATATAGCCCATGGGTGGTTTTAGGATGGTCAAGCTACACAACCCATGTTAAAGTTTTAAATGCATTCTAAAGACGGTTCCTTTTCCCAGCATGGTATATATGTATATATGTATGTGATTTCATATGGTTATTTACTTTGGTTTTGAATGAAGGCATTATTTTATCCTTTTTATTATGTACATGCTAGCATTCACCTGCTAACTCATTTTCAGGTGCTATATCCCTATGCAATGGAGGAACCGAACACACTAATCATCCTGCTTAGTGACTTGCATTCGAGGAGAGCCTTGTGTTAGATTGAAGTTGTAAGCTTCCATACTCCGAAAGACTCCATTTTATGTTATGGACTTCTCTACATACTTTTGTTATTTCATAGACTTTGGTTCTGGCTATGGTTGGGGGCATGTCCTGATCGGATGTTCTTTATTTTTAGTTAGAGGCTTTATGTGACTACTATGGGCATGGGCTGTGTTGGTATTGGCATTATTTTTTGTATTGTTATTGTTATTGAGGCTAATACCAATTGGATATTTGATTATATTATTGATTGGTTATGATTATGGATTCTATTATTGTCTTTAAGTATAATTGTTTTTTCTTGTTATATGGTCAAAATTCATCCGACATAAGGTACAAGGCGGTTACAGTTGGGTATTGGGGGTGGTCTCTGGTCCCGATTGGACTTGAGGCACCTAACATAACTAGGCCCTAGTTTGGGTCGTATCAGATTGGTATCAGAACCCTTGGTTCATGGTCACTTAGGAGTCCACAAAGCCGTGTCGAGTAGAGTATCTTTTAAGGGTGTGTAGCGCGCCACACTCATAAGGGAGAGGCTATAAGGCATTTAGGAATATTTCTCTTTCTTGTGTTCTATTTTCAAGCTGTAGAGTCTAAGGTCCTAAATTCCCCTCTAATTCCTATTTGTTCGCTTTTCAGATTATGCCTCCTCAATGATCTGAAGCTCATGAAAACTCCTCTGTCCCAACTGAGGACAATGCTGATGGGACCTATTCTACTTATGGGATCAATACCTGGTCTAGGGTTCTAGTTTTGGATTGTTCTAGAGTTCCACTAGTTCTCTCTAGTCTATCTCAAACTCCTCAGTCTGAACTAACGAATGCAGAGTTTTGTTAGTCCATTCACATGTTGGCATAGTTAATAACTACTCAATCTGAGCGTGGTGTTCCTGTTACTCCATCTTATGAGGCCACAAAGGTTGGATAATTCATGAGGTTGAATCCTCTAACCTTTACATGTGTTAAGGTTGATGAGTATTCTCAAGGTTTTTTGGAAGAGATAGAAAAGATCTTTCATCTTATGCATGCCATGAATGTGGAGGGTGTGAAGTTTGCCACCTATCAGTTGCAAGATGTGGTGTACCAATGGTACGAGGAAGGGGAGCAGGCAAGGGGTGACAATGTTTAGTCATCTCCATGGGAAGATTTTTCTAATGCATTCCTGGACCGCTTCTTTCCATAGGAGTTAAGGAAAGCTAAGGCAGCTGAGTTTGTTAATCTGAATCAAGGTAAGATGTCTGTCAAGGAGTATGCCTTGAAGTTTTACCAATTGTCTTGGTATGCTCCAGAGATATTTTCTAGCATGAGGGCTATAATAAGGAAGTTCACTTTCAGGTTGTCCAGAGAGTTGATATTGGAGAGTAAGGCTTCCTTATTGATCAAGAACATGGATATCTCCAGGCTGGTTGTGTACATACAACAGGTAGAGGAAGAAAAGAAGAAGCAGGATGAAATAGGAGAGAGGCAGGGCAAGAAGTTCAGGTTCTCTGAGCAGGGTGATGGTTAACAGCAGAGTGGCAGGGATGGTGGAAAATGGCCCAAGAAGAAGTGGGGAAATTCTAGGTCTTACTCGACGACTAGTACTCCCTACCCAAAGTCGTTGGGTGATAGACGTTTCTATGGTGGCAATAATTATAGGGTACACGGTTTCCAATCTCAGGATAGTGGGGCCCAGTTATCTCTATCATATCTTTCCTACAGGTTTTGTGGTAGATTGCATCAGGGTTTCGGTGATGAGGAGAGGGACATGTGCTTCAACTGTGGTCTGCCAGGGCATATTCTTAGAAACTGTCCAGTTTGTAAGGCTGCTTCTAGGGCGAACAAGGTTCCAGTTTCTTCATCATTACCTCTGGCACCAAAGAGTGCACCATCTAGTTTTGGCATCGATCGGATGCAAGATCTTCTCTCTTCTTCGGCCTTGTACAACTCCCTAGGCCACTCTGCTCGCATCACATATTTCTCAAAAGGTACAGACTAGTCTGGTGACACAATAATAGGCGCTGAAATCAACCACTTCTTTAGGCATTTGAAAGCCTTGAGACACTCATCATCAAATACAAATTTTACCTCCTTCTCTAAAAGTTTGCATTGGGGGGCTACAATTTTAGAGAAATCCTTGATGAATCTTCTATAGAAACCTGCGTGACCTAAGAAGCTTCGTATACCTCTAACTGAGACTGGTGATGGAAATTTCTCAATCACCTATATCTTTGCTTTGTCCACCTTAATGCAATATTTAGAGATCTTGTGCCCTAGCACTATACCTTCTCTCACCATGAAGTGACACTTTTTCCAAATCAGTACCAAATTGCACTCTTTAATCTCTGTAGTGCACTGGCAATATGGGCTAAACAATTGTCGAAAGAATCTTTGACCACTGAAAAGTCTTCCATGAATACCTCGATCGTATATTCCACCATATCAGAGAATATGGACATCATACATCTCTGAAAAGTGGTAGGTGTACTGCAAAGTCCAAACGACATCCTCTTGAATGAAAAGGTCCCCTAGGGGCAAGTAAAGGTAGTATTTTCTTGGTCTTCAGGAGAAATCATGATTTGATTGTATCCCAAGACTCGTCAAGAAAATAGTACCAACCCCTTCCTACGAGTCTGTCCAACATCTGATCGATGAACCGTATCGAGAAGTGGTAGTCTTTTCTTGGTCTTCAAGTGCAATCATGATTTGATTGTATCTCGAGCAACCATCAAGAAAATAGTACCAACCCCTACCTATGAGTCTGTTCAGCATCTGATCCATGAACGACATCGAGAAGTGGTCCTTTTGTGTCCACTTGTTCAGCTTTCTTTAATCCATGCACACTCTCCATCTGGTCACTGGCCTCATTGGTACTAAATCATTCTTTTCATTTAGAACCACTATGATTTCCTCTTTCTTTGGCATGCATTGAATCAGGCTAACCCACTTGATGTCTGTAATGTTAAAAACCACCCCAACATCTAACCACTTTATGATCTTTTTTTTCACCACTTCTTGCATATGAGGGTTTAGTTGTCTCTGATGCTCAATATTGAAATGTTGTACGACTCAAGTTGTATCTTATATGTGCATATACCTGGTGGGATCCCCACATTTTCTGCAATGGTACATGCAATAGCTCTTTTAAACTTCCATAATACTGATATCAAGGCCTCCACCTGTGTTCTGGCCAAATCTGCTGTAATTAAAGTCATCAATAAGGGCCAGGCCTAACCTAACACATAAATTATTCAGGTTGGGCTATAATTTTTCTATCCTGTTTAAGAACAAGTCTTTTTATCCCGACCCATATAAGCCCGTTGGCCCATGGGTCTTGAGCAATATGGGTTGGGCTGGCCCGTGGGCCAAACAAAAAATGATTAAAAAATAAAATAGAGTACTAAGAATAGGAGAAAAGAGTCCAAACTCAAAGTCTATTTGAACCATCATAGATATTTAAATATTAAATATGTTTATAAAATATATAAATAATTAAAATATAAAATACTAAATATTTTAAGGAATTAAATATGTTTGATGAAGATGATGTGGCAATGTTGATACGCCATAAGTGTTATGTAAGTTTTTTTTTTAGGAGTTCATTTTCACTATTAATGGACTAAATATTGATATTTCTTTGTATTTTATTGTGATCAATTAAAAAAAATTAGGTTAATATTTCTATTTAGCTAGTTATATTATTACTCATTAACAGTTTCATTTGTTTTTCAGCATCTCTATTTGGATTGAATTTGGTATCAAGAGTTATTTAATTTCACAGATTATTATTTTTTTTTTTGTAAATTTGAGACTTTATTAACAAGTAGTAACTTCATGTAATATTATGTTGTAAATATTTATTTAATTAACAATTTGAAATTTAAATTAAGATTATAAAAATAATATATTTTAAAAAGTGGGCTAGCTTGTGGAGGTAGTAACTATTTTCTGGCCTATCATGTTGTTGGTCTAGCCCAACCTGGCCGGTCAAACTCCAAAGCCCGTATGGGCTAGCTCGGATGGGTTGGGCCATCCCATATTAACAACTCTAGTTGCACTGATCACCGGAAAGGTATTATTGGCCCCCAAGAATGCATACTACAAGTGTGGAGGGAGGACCATCAATTCCAATACCGGTTGTTCTTCAATCGATGGTCTTGCAGAAGTGGTTCTGTTCTTCAAGTCAAGATCGAGCTTCTTAGGGGCATACTTGTAAGAGCCTGTTCCATGTAGGGTGGTAGTCAAAGTTCATGATTACCATGTCCAATGCTTCTACCCCTAATCTTTCCTCAATAGGTTCATTAACTATGATCATGTCATCATCAACCGCATCTATCACTGCCACAACTCTCATATCATCCAATTGCTATACTATCATGTATATATTCAACACAATTTGCTTGTCGTTCCACTTGAAAGTAATCTCTTTCCACTCTATATCAATCAACACTCTGCTAGTAGCTAGGAAAGGACTACCCAATATGATCGAAGAATGGGCATCCACTTCACAATCTAAAATTATGAAATCTGTCGGATAGATGAATGATGCAACTTTTATCTCCACATCACGCACAATGGCTCCTTTATAGATAAGTCAGCCATCAATAACCTTGCAGATATAGGCTTGAGTTCTCCAAATCCCAACACTTTGTATATTACTAGTGGCATAACATTTATTCTAGCTCTCGAATCACATAGGGCCTGGTTAATCTCATAAGTCCTAATAAAAGATGGGATGGTATTTGCACCTGGATCTCTTTTTTTTCTACTAAAGTTGTGTGAAAACTTGAGCCAAATTCATTGACTATGTTTTGGAGCTCTTTTCCAATCCAATTATCATCACAATCACTATCGAAATCATCATCAGTACAACTCAGCTTCTTAAATTCTGCCTAAGGAGGTTCTTCAGCATCACCGTCCTTCTTTTTTAGCTCATCAGTCATAGGAAAATAGTGCTCGTCAAGTGAAGAGTCATCCCAAGTAACAATGTCCATATAGTGAACAAGTGTTGGAGGATTCTACACATTATCATCAGGTACTGCTTTTGAATGTCTCTCCGTTAAGGTAATAGAGATTTGCCCATACTGCTGCTCCAACTTCTTAATAAAAGTTTCATGTGACTCAACCTTTTGGGATAATCCTGAAATTTCAGCTTTAAGTTCATTTAATCAAGTCGCTTGACTCTCTTATCCCTTTATCAACATGGTCAACATCTCTTCTATTTTAGACTCCACCTCATGTCTCCTAAGTGAATGTACTTATCTCTCTTATCATGATAGTTTCAATCTTGATTTCCTTTCTCTTGGGCTTGGAAACCCACCAACTGATAATTCATATACTTCACCTCCTTAGATATCCCAAACTAATGCCCTTTAGAAGAATTGATGGTTGAAAATTGTTTGACCAACTCACCAATTTTCATTCGTAATTGAAATCCCCTGAGCTATAATATCCTCAGTTATTCTCTATTTGCCAGAAACTCCAATTTCATAAATATCAGAACCTCTATCAACCTCCTGAGTTTTCCACCCTCAATTGGTTAATAAGATCTGATTTATGATACCAACTTCTATCTCCCATCTCAATCTCATAATGGCTCCTCCGAAAATAGTGTCTGCCATTGCTCTGGAACTAGTAGTTAAGACTCTATAGAATTTTCCTGACAAACTTGTCCCTGATATCTGATGGTTGGGTACCATGCTAAGCCTCTTCTTGAACCAGAACTATGCCTCATACATAGAATATAACAACAGCTGGCTGAAATTATAAATCTTATCCTTGAGCTGCAATACCTGGATGGAAGAAAGAACTTGTTCAAGAATTGTCTGTGTATCTCCTTCCATATAGTAATAGACCCCCTTGGCAGTTACCCAGCTATAATGATGCTTCTCCAGTAAGCAAGAAAGGGAAAAACCTCAGTCTTAGTGTCTCCTGATCTACCCCTAGTATGGTATATGAAGTGCATATTTCAATAAAAATTGCCAATTGCATGTTTGCGCCATTTGTCGACAATCCAACAAACACTCTTTTCAAGTACAAGAGTTAAATCATGGAACTAGAGATAGTGAACATGACCTCAAGAGGGATAGTAAAACCTATATCAGTTATGTAACACCCCAAATCTAATACTCGGAATGCAACATGGTGCTCATGACCCCGAAGGACCACAAGCTAACCCATGACTGATATTTATACCTATATACTAGATAAAATACTGAATAATGTGGAAACATGAACTGAAAGGCCGTAAGGCTCAAAATTGAACATAATCCAAATAATATAACATTTGTGTGGGGTAATAGAATACCCAAAACAAGACTGAAAATACTGAAGTCTGAAACATGATAGTCTAGAAAGCCTCTAACTGACTGAACTATCTGAGTAAGGAGCTGATGGGACATGTCCCCAACTACCTCCAACTAATAAACTAATTAATGAGATAATAGGGAGTAATCATGTCCTCAAATGATAAGCACTCACTTCTAACTCTATCTACGGATATCTGGAATCTACTATTGCTCTGGATCTCGTATCTCTAAACCTATGGTATAAGACACCATAACGCAAATGCGTCAGTACTTTGAATGTACTGGTATGCATGTGAGGTAGGCTGAATGCATGGGGTTCATATGCATGAACAATAATAATAACTGACTAACTATCATGAGCGTAAGAATATATGTATGAGACATAACAACTGACACTAATATTGTGATAACATGATTACTGAATCTGAATATAACTAATAACATGAGTGACTATATCTGACAGTCCTGAATCTGATGGAACTATCTGAGTTCTGTACTGTGTCTGAGTTGACTGTATCTGACAGTCCTGTATTCTGGAGAACTATCTAAGTCCTTTTACTGAGACTAATACTGAGACTATGGGAGGTAGTCATCTAACCACATGCCCCAAATAATGCATTATAGCTGAATTGAGGTCCAATCTATGCCCTGATTGGAAGGGTGTCAATACCACGCCACTGGTAAGGACAACATGTGAGTGACCCTATTATAATAGGTAACTCTAGTGAGAATTGTGGGAACCCTCATATAGCAGGATAAGCCACCTCATCTACCCTCATATAGCAGGCTATGATGTCTCAACCTATGCTGGCTACATAGTTATGGAACGCAAAGATTGCTTATAAGAATCACACCCTAATATAACAGGTGAGTTCCCATCCTTGGGTTCACTCGGTGCTAATTTATACTCTCATCTGAATAGACACTGAACATAATTTACTGAACTGAACCTGGACTGAGTTACTGAATTCTGTTGACTGACAGAATATTACTGATATCTGACAACTGACTAAGTTCATGAGATCATGGAGATTTCCTGAGTCATAAGACTTTTTGAAGTCTAAGGATCATAGCTTGATTGAGAGTATCATGGAAACATGACATGGCTTTAGGCACACAACTAACATTTCAGGTAAAAGTACTCCCAGGACTCGATGGAAGGAAACTGACCAATCATAACTTACTTGAACATATAACTAACGTCATAATCCAAAATACATTTATAAAAGCATTCCATCAAAACACATGATAGGCATAACTTGTACATACATGGGGATTTCATGATATCATACTAGTTGGGAATTGTTCCTTCATCTAGGCATTTAATCAAACACATGGTAGGCATAGCACATGTAGACAACATTATACAACAATTAATCATCATGATTCATCTCTAATTTCATCATCTAGGGTTTATTCATAGGTTCACATGAATATACATCTATACAAATTAATTCCACATAAAATTGATCACCCAACATGGATTTGAATTCAATTGATCATTCTTAACATAAACAAAACAAACCCAACATGAAATTCATAAAGAAATCCATAAACTTAAACTTAGAAAAGAGATTCTTGGGCTTCATGGATGAAAGGAGTCTATGAATGAACACTATGCATACCTTGGTTTGTGATTTCGTGAAGATTGACGGAAAAAATTCTTGATTTTGAATCTTCTATAAAACCCCCAGGGATTGTTCTTGAGAGTAACTAGTATATTGTGGATGAAAAATGGCTGAATCTTGTGTTAAAGGACATAAATCGGGGTGGAAAGTTGACCCTTTTAACCCTGGATGCGTCATTTAATTTCAGTAAATTTTTCCCAAACTAGGCCCCTGGCGCTGGCGCGACGCGGAGCCATCGCGTTGCCCCTTCTTTTGCGGCCTGGAACTTTGGCGCGACGTGAAGGAAATCGTGCTAAGACACTGGAAAAGGACAATTCTGAATTTGGGACCTGGCGTGACGTTCCATAATCGCGGACCCATACTAGAATTTGCCAAATGCCATTTCCTCTTATGGTGCGGCGCTCCACTGACTAATATGGCACTGTTTTACAACAGAAACTTAAAATAGTCGTAACTTCTGACTCGATTATCAGATTTGGGCGAATCTTATATCGATGGAAATCTTATTGAATTTCCCACATGAAAAAAGTGAAAATCTTGAAAATTCCTCATGGAATAACCATCATTCAATTTAGAAGCTAATACTAGACATTCTTGTGATGGAAATTAGCTAGGAAAAAGTACGAGGTATTACAAGTTGGCTCATCGTATCCTAAATCTTCTTCATCATCAATATATGGCTGAACAAATTGATATGTTGGAATTATTGGATATCTACATCTGTTTTGATATCCACCAAGTGATGCTTGGCGGTTTGCTATTTGTCTCTGCGCAGCTAACTCCTTCTGAGCTAGCCTCTCACCGGTCTGTCTATTAGTCCCACCCTAAACTCCACCTACAAGGAGATTTCCCCTCTTTGGCTCTAACATCCTACTATATGGTTGTAGGATATTCTCTAAAATCTGTGGGAGTAAGGGACTACCTCTACTCCGTGTGCTAGGAATACATCAGTATATGCCCATTTAAGAACAAAAAGAAAAATCCAAAAATTTCAACGACTTTTATCCATAAATAAATAATATGTTCTACGACAATGACACTAATTTTTTAATGATATCCAAGCAACACCTCCTTTTAAATGATGGTACGACTGCTGTTAAGATATAGTAACCCAACTAAGTTTGGGGTCGAATCCGAAGGGAACATATGGAATTGCAATTATTAGCAGTTGTAGTCTATGGGAAAGACTGAAAAGTAAATGGGGGGGATTTATTTATAGTAGTCTCGAGTAAGTAATAATATTAACTTTAGTGGAAATCAGTTATAGGTGAACACTAGGATTGGATTGCGTTCCCCGTGGCTTCTCAACTCTGTAAGTTTATCGTGCTATGTTGAACCAACCCAATACCTTGCATGCAAAATTGGTAAGTTATGTACCTTCTAGAGTCTTTTGGAAGAGTAGAAGGATTTCATCATTTACCTTTTGAGTCTCAGGATGTTGCATTACTGACCCTTATCTTTATCCCAGTTAACTATTACCTTTTAAGTCTCTAATTATTAGGTGAAAGCTAGCAGTCATGCACTATATTTCATTGTGCGGCAATGGATCGACAATTCAAATTACTATTGTCATTATATTTTCCTAGTAACTACTCCTCTTTTGGAGTAAGTGGCAATATATAGGTAGGATCCTAATGTTTGTAACCACTAAGACAACTATTATAATGAAGATAATGCAATGCATGCCATGGGTATTGGTTCAATTCAACAATCACACTTCCCCTACTTTGTCAATCAGCCAGGGTTTGCACAACCCTAGCTATGGGTTTTTAGTCGCTCATACTTGTGAAAAAATCAATAACATTCATGATTGAAGGCTTAGATGAATTCACAATGATCAGATGAATAAAAACCCACAACTGTAACTTGATTAATCAACTGAAGTTAATACAAGAAAATTCAAAGATCAAAAACGGATCTTGGAATCAAAATATGTTTGTGAGTATCAAAGGTGTGTAACTTCTACTAAAAAGTACATAATGGCTATTTATAGTAGAAGAGAAAACCTTACAAATAAAGCTTAGACAAAATAGGAGAAAATAAGGTCGGTGCCCACCTACTTTCTGTGCCTGCGGTCGGGTAGGGCGTAGGTGGTACATGCGGTCTGGCATAGGGCGCAGTTACAGACCACATATTGTGGATGGAACAAATCCTTCAAGTCAACTCTTGAGATTTCGTCTTTCTTTTACCCGCTTTGTGTACCTGCGGCCCGTAGGTCCTACCTGCGGTCTATGGGTCAACTTAGTAGGTGCCAGGAGTCAGTTTTTCAGCTCTTCAGCTCTTCTTTATTTCTCAAACATATTTTGATCACGATCTAGCCGAAAAACATCCCGAACATCAATAATATCTCCAAAAGTGGCCAAAAACATCCTTTTCACCATTTTTACAAACTTATCATCCAAAACATGGTTTCCTGTAAAACATACCCAAAACTGACCAAATCTAACAAAAAGGCTTTGGAAACTTGCATAGTTTCCTTGTTTTAAGAATCAAAAGTGCCATATTTATATAGAATATAGAGAATAAAATAATCTCATATCGATAACCCTTTAGATACCTTAATATCTTTTGATCCTAGTAGAAGAAAAACTATATCTTGCTTACAAATTAACTGAAAAGGCTATATTAGGCCTTGTAGTGTTAGTAAAATACATTAATACATCAATTTCACTAGATATGGTACTTCAAGAACAAGATTTTCCTAATTATTTTCTTGATGTTGGAATGGATCCTAATTCACATCAAATTATCAAACAATATCGGAGTTCTTAATGAGTGCGATCTATCCATACAAAATCTCTTCAACATCTTTTTGATGTATGCTGATTGATGGAAAAATATTTTATTGTTAATTTCTCTGAATACATATCCAATAATCTGCATTTCTAGCTACCTCATTAAAAATCTTGTCAAGAAAATTCAATGAAACAAAACCTAGACTAAGAAAAAAAGTGTACGATGTATATTATACTTGCACAAATTAACACATCACTCTATTTTTGTAAATGATGCTCCTCAATACATAAGTGCACCAAATGCACTAATATATGGTACTTACTAACTATTTTCATGAAATTAAAATTGACTTTTTTTATGATAAGCGATCTTATAACCATTAGGTATTCAATGGAATCACTTTATAACCTTTTAAATCCTTCAAGGATTTTCACATAACTTTTGTCATATAGCTAGACATGAAAATAATTCATTATACGTATTTAAGCTTTACACTATTGTTATAATGAAACAAACCTCATTCCATAGGATAACACTTCTACAATAATCTCAAAAACTTTACAAAAAATCTTCATGCCCCAAGGTACAAGTCGTATTTTATATTTTATAATTTTTTTTCATATTAATCTATTTGTACCCCATCAAATTATACTTCAATCTTTGAATTATAAGTTCAAATATTCACTTTTTAAGTAAAATAAAATTCTTGAATTAAGTGCTTTTATTTGGCCAATCATTTATCTTTTAATACTCCTTGGCATATTTGTATTCAAGACCGTAGCTCACCATATTTATAATGTTAAACGCTTTATTATATCAAAGATACCATCAACGATATATTGATAGATCTTCCAATACGACATAAATTATTAAAAAAATTTCATATCCATTATTCTTAGGTTTCTAAACCTTTGACAAGGTTTTATGAAATGTTATCTTGTGGTACTCTCTCAAAGCACTCGCCTCACTATCATGACCATCTTGATCATTTGATCCTCTCCATATTCAAGGACCTTTGAAATCGATTAATCTATCACGCTTTGGGCGTGCCATAATATACTTTAAGGACTCTTTATTGGAGCATTAATAGCTGAATTATAACATAGGATCAATAAATACATCTAACAATTATTTTTATAATATTTTACAATGAACTATGTCTTAGATTTCAAGTTCATTTTTTAACGAGGATCTAGACAATTCATTTCACACATAATTTTCAACTGTTAATTATCTCTCCCACTATTATTAGAAAATTTAACATTTTATTTCAGCCTCATTTAGGGATCCATATCTGTGCATTGTTGTGGAGCAACTGAATCATATAGCACACATTTAAATTTTAGATGAAAATTCTTTAATTCCTAACCCGAATTAATTTTAATAGGAAATCCTTATTGGCTTTATCATACACGTGTTGCTACCTTTCTAATCACACATCTCATGTCAAATTTTTTGAGAGATCCGTTCTTATAACCAATTGTTTAGTTATAGCTGGAGGCATACAATTTCTTCTAAATTAGCCAACATTATCAATAATTTATAGTTTGAAACCATGCTCTTAATTTAACAATTATAGAAAACAACCTTGCAAAAATCAAATTTCAAGTTGATAGAAAAGCACATGGGACCATTCCATAAATGCATCTAGTAAACCATATAATAGTAGGTCTATACGACAGATAAATGCACCCATATTTTTTTTATACATTTTAAAAATTTAAGGAATACAATTTCAATCTTAGCTAGTAAAGATCAATTTATTGCGAGAACAAGCAACAAAAGATAATTCATGAAGAACTTTCTATTTCTTCAATATATAACCACATAAATTCTCAATTATTTTCACATCACATATGAATCAAGATGATCAACTGATCATGCCACCAATTATTAGTAAATTTCTAGTTTACTATCGCATGTGTTATATCACCATGCACATCATTGTGTACTAGAAACAAGATAAAAGGTGGATAACCTTTTACATAAATATTTATAACCCACTTTAATTGTAAAAATATGAAGATATAAAATCCTTCATAATTTATAGTCTCATTATAATTCATTTTTGATCAATATCTTTAAAGCTTAATATGTTTGTTTTTGAGACTTACTATAATTCTAATATTGTGAACAATTTCATTCCTTCGGGTAGTAACACTAAAGCTCTTTCGGAGATTTCAATTGATTTTGTATACATACATATTGTTGGAATGTGATTGTTTTGAAGATTGACAAAGCAGTAAAACTAATACAAGAAACAAGTAGATTCACCTGGTCCATCTGCACTAGTTCAACCTGTATCTGAGATGTTAAGGATACCAAGTTAAGAAAAAGAATGATGTTGAATCAAGATACAGTTTTCTTGTTATGGAAGGATACCAAAAATAGATGAATCCATCATATAATAAAGAGAATTAAAGAAAGGTGACAAAGAGTCTATGTAAGGAAGGGACTAAAAGTAAGGTGGCAAAGAGTCTCCGAATAGGAATGAGATTCCTCAAATAAAGACTTCAAAAAAGAATATGATTACTTAGAAAGAAGAGCAAGATGACTTAAAGGAAGTAAGTATCTACATCTATAAATATTCAAGAGATTCCACAAAGTCACTTACTTACTCATACAATATCATAGGGAATTCAGAGATTGATGCTTGAGGTACTGCGAGAAGAACTCCTAGAAGGAACATGTCCATATAGCAGAGTCTAGATATAGGTTTAGCTTGATTGTATTAGGAGTGTTCTTTGAATTATAATATTTTATGCTTTTATAGTTTCCCTATGTTATAAGCTAGATTAGGAGTTATTCATCAAGTTATGATAACTTAAAGCCTTGGGAGAACAACCCTTGGGAGGTTTGAGTGTTGTACGAAATTAGAGTTTATAATTTTTTAAATTAAAAAGTTTGTAATCATTAGTTGAATAGCTCATTATTTTAGTGAAATTTGGGTAAATCTTATCGAGGTACATGTCGTAATTTTTCACACCTATTTTGAGCTGGATATTTTTCACATAAAGTATTGTGATGTTATTGATTGCTTTCAACATGTTAATGGAACATGTTAGGTAACCTATTTCATCCATAGAAAATAATTATCTACAAATTACTAAAATACTAGGACGTGTAGAGTATCAATTGGCATCAGAGTAGGTTATCTTGTTAAGAGGTTAACACCTTAAGATAAGATCAAGATGAATTTTGTGCCTCCTACTGGGCATTATGAAGGACAATCCCCCACACGACCCCCTCTCTTTAATAGGTCATAGTTCATATGGAGGAAGGCTCGCATAGAAGATTTCATTCAGGCTAAAGACTATGAATTGTGGAAAAAATAACTGCAGGACCCACAATCCCTATGAAGACAGTAGAATGAGAGCAGGTAAGAAAAAAAGAATTGAGTTCACTACTGATGATCTTATTGCCCTAAAAAAATGTCAAATCCTGGAATATATTTATGTGTGGTCTTTGCCCTGATGAGTACAACTGAGTTTCAAGTTGTACCACTGCTAAATAGATCTGGAATACACTAGTTAATGAATATGAAGACACTATTCAGGTGAGAAAGTTCAGAGTAGCTATGATATTCACTGAGTATGAAACATTCAATATTAAGGATGGTGAAACTCAATGAGAGATGATATCTCGACTCACCACCTTAGTGAATGAACACTCCTTCTTAGGAAAAACCTTGACCACCGAGAAAAAAATGGATAAGATTTTAAGAATCCTTCCAAAAGAAATTGAGATGTTAAGGTAAATGTTATAAAGAAAGCAAGGGACTTCACCAATATAAATCTTGATGAATTGGTAGGAATCTGAAAGGACTATAACATGAATATAGGTACCTCTAAAAAAGTACAAACTAGGGACATAAGCATTTGACAGTGATGATTCAGATTTGGATGAAGAACAAGTGGTTTTCATTACTAATAAATTTAGGAAATTCTTAAAATGAGATGACAATAGTGATAGGAAAGAAAAAGGTAGTAAATGCTAGTCCAACAATAGGCCACAAGGTGGTTGCTTTAAGTGTAAGAAAATTGATCATATGATCAAGGACTGTCCTCTATGGGAAATTAAATGGAGAAAAAAAAGGATGGAGAATAAAAAAAAGGCTAAAGACAAGAGTGACTCTAAGAAATCTCAAGCTATGGTAGCTGCTTGGAGCTCGAACTCTAAAGAATCTGATAGTGAAATAGATGAAAGCTCATTTATGGAAATATTTGACTTTGATCTAGAGGAAAAAAAAGAGAAAACCAAATCTGAGGTAATTTTACTTGAACTTGAAGATAAACTTCATTTTCTCTCTAAAAAAATTAACCACCTCGATGGTTCATCTAATTGATGAATTTCATGACCTTACAACTAACAAATATCAACTACTCAAAGCTTTTGCCAGTCTCAAGTATGAATTCATAGACATTGAAAAAGGCAAGGGTACTATTGAGAAAATTTTTCTCTATGAAGGAAAAAGTGAACCAACATAGTTCAACCACCCTTGCTCTTATGTCAGAAGTTCTTTAAATAACCATCACGAATAAAGGATAAAAGATTGTAGTGATGATTTTCAAGGGATTGAGTCTGCACTTAAACAAAGAAACAAAAACTTATTCAATAAAAGAGGCCAAGCCCATCGGTGACACCCTAAACTTGGAACGAACTTTCACTTAGGCACCTCAAGTGGACGTTGTTCACTTTTAACACCTCAAGTAGCCATAAAGTGCGTCACTTTGACACCTTTTGCTGATTCAGCATAAAAAGTGTACTACACTCACTTTTAGGCGCATTTTAGGGTATATAACACATAAATAAACCAATTATAAAAAGACATTTGGCATTTTTATAAAAATAATTTTTATATAATTAATTTAAATTAAAAAAAAATTAATAACATCACCCCACCCTTATATCATCTTCCTAACCACCCCATCCCACCCCATATCATCTTCCTCAGCCCACCCCACCCCAAAATCATTGCTGCCACCCCCACCCCCACCCCGAAATCATCTTCTCCCACCCTTCACTACCCATATCCATTAGTTTTCACCATTTTTTTTCTTAATACAATTGATTTTTAATAATTTGGAAGAATGCAAGTTGGTGAATATTGTAGATTTCTTCTTCTTCTTCTTCTTCTTCTTCTCTCTTTCAACCATTAATTTTCTTTTTCTTAACACATCTGTATGTCTTCATTTTCTTGTCTGGTTTTTGAGAAAATGGCAAAAATGGTCCATATGTTGGGATTTGATGAAACTATCATGGTGTTTTTGAGAAAGTGGAAAAAATGATCCATATGTTGAGAAAATGGTAAAAATGGTTTTCGTTGATGGAACAATAGTGTTTGCTATTGTTGGATTGGTAAATTTATGCTATATGTTTTGAATTGGTTAAGAAGTGAATTTGTTGTTGGCAAAAATGGCTCCAAAGTGAATTTGTGCTGACGGAGCTTCGGTGTTGTCTTGATGGAGGTGCGGTTATTGGCTTGGTTAGAGGTTGGGGGAATGTAGAAGATGAATTTGGGGTTTGGAGAGTGGGGGTGGGGGTGGGGGTAGGGGTGGGGGAGGGCAAATGGAGAAGATGACAGGAGGGGGGGGCTGTCATGTAGAGAAGATGACTTGGGATGAGGGTTGTCGAGGGGATGGGTGGTGGTGGAGAAGATGACTTTCGAGTTTGGGGGTGGTGTGGTGGGGTGGGGTGAGGGTTGGGTTGGGTTGTCTACTATAAATTTAAATAATTTTATAATTATTTTTTAAAATACAACGTGTGAGTAATTAATTGGTTCCTTTAATTTAATTGTGTGTATATATATTAATAAGTTGGATAATTATTAATAATTATGTATTTTGGCCTTTTGTTATTTAAAGAAAAAACTAATTGTGAATATAAATAATGATGTGGCAATTTAAATGAGTTGGCACAAATCAATTGGCCGTTTTGTCCACGTTGGCAGCGAGTGCAACACACACAATGTGCTGATTCAGCGAATGGTGTCAAAGTGAAACTTTGTAGCTACTTGAGGTGTCAAAAGTGAACAACGTCCACTTAAGGTGCCTAAGTGAATGTTCGTGCCAAGTTTGGGGGGCCACCGATGGGTTTGGCCATAAAAGAGAAAAGGTTAGAAAAGCCTAATTAAGAAAACTCTAGGTTAAAGCTAGATATAGAAAGAACTAACTGGTGGACTCAATCCACGAGAATCGTAAATAATCTAAGGAAAACCAATAGTGAAAAGGATGGAATAGAATTTCACAAAGAAACTAATCCTACAGAGGATCAATATTGTATTTGTGTAAAACTAGGACGTCCTACCACTTAGTGTCCTAAAGGCAATGAAGTGATGAAGAAAAATGGAGAGTTAAAAAGAAAAAATTCATACATGTCAAAAGAAATAAGTTCATTTCTCATAAATAAAATAAGTTCAAAAAGAGAACTTGATTTATATCTTCTTAAAATATCAAGGTTGCTCCTATCAAGAAAAATAGGTACACCAACCTATTGCCAACATGGGCTAGAAGAAACTTGATTCACCCCTTTTATCACAAGAAAAAACCCAAGCTGATCTGGGTATCTAAACCTAATCTCTAAATTGTTTTGAAGGTAAGAGTGAAAGGTGGCAAAAGACATCGGCACATGGATAATACTTTTTCAAGATATATGACTAGACATAAACAAAAATTCCTTTCACTCACCTAACTAAAGGAGGAGATTATCCTTTAGAGATGCAAAAAGAGGACCATTATTAGTCTAGAAAAGACTGGAAGAATTGTAAACAAAGATTTGGAGGAAGTTTATCTTGTTGACCGGCTAAAACATAATATTTTGAGAATCTCTCAACTATGTGACAAAGGTAACAAGGTGACTTTTACCTCAACAGGGTGCAAAGTCATGAATCTAAATACAAAAGAAGTTGTGCTCATGTCACGACCCAATTTATCAGGTCATGATGACACCTACTTTAACCCACCATTAGGTAAGCCAACTCATAGTGTGGAACAACTAGTAACAGACTATCAAAAGAAATGAAAGAAAATAGAGGATAAATATATGATAGCAAGACTAATAAATATAAAGTAGCCCCAAAACCTGGTGAAATTAGTACAAGAGCTTCTAATACAATAAGAGTACAAAGTGAAATACAGAGTAAATATAAGTAAAAGTCGTCTCTGAATACAACATAGAGTTCAGTCTAATTCATAATAGGGAGAGTAGAAATACTCCAAATGTTAGGAGCTCACCCAAAATCTCTGATCCAAAGATATTCCACACGTTGTACACAACAACAACGAGAACTCATACTATGATCAGCAGGAGGTTAAAGTGTAGTATGAGTACCAAACACGTGGTACTCAATAGAGATCGATGAAATAAGCTCCAAAATAATGCAACATAAATAATATGTAAAGAAGGAATATAAACTACAACCATCCATCCAAGAAACTATACATAAATACGATAGTGGGCCAATAAGGATAAACTATCCTATCATCATGGTAATCAAGATCAAAAGTGCCACACCATATATCACTAGTCAATATACAAAGAAGAAGTGAAGAAAAGTTATGTAATAATATACAAGGCAAAGAATGCATATACAACATGAATAAACAAGGAAGAGAGAGATATAGGGTGGCACCGTATATATATATACATATAAAGGATAACTCAAGAGAATACCCTAAGAAACCAACCTAACATCTCAAGGCATTCTAACCAAGTAAGAAAGATAGTACCAGAATAATCAGAGTTCCTAATCATAATGTCTAACCATGAGATAACTATCCATAATGTGATGTACCATAAAAAGAAAAGGGATCAGAATCATACCTCCAACCTCAATACCAGTCCATAATCAGTCTGCCACAAACTAACCATACTAACAACAATGAAGTAACCAGCTAGTTCAAACAAACAATATCTACCTATGCCCCCATAAGCCCGGAATGTTCAATCAATACTCACCAATCATAAACTATACCTATATAATCCCACATAAGGCCAATAGATATAAGCACCAAACAATATACTGGTGATCATAAATGCATGCGAATGACTGAATGAAAAGTAAATCCATAGTACCATATCTGATAAAAGTGCCATAACTTACCAAGTGTACCTCCTATATCTCAACAACTTGCAAAGGCAGGGACTACAACGACCTCTCTTCTTTGGCACGATGGCTTATGGATGAAGAGGCCCATAGGGGATTTGAGAATATCCATATACACTACCTGGTCTCGATTTAAGATTCCCAATAATCATCATCATCAATCAACTCCATCTAGTATCAGAGAGATGTATATATAAATGCACAAAATTAAACCATGGCTAAAAGAGTTAAGTCTGTAAATTTATTTCTCCAAATATATTTCAGGACTAAATCATCATAATAGAATAAAAAGGGTCGAAATTTCTCATGACCGAAGTTAATGATAGTGATAAAAGAGTGGATAAATCATAGATTGAAATCAATCTCGATCTAATTTCTAAAACATCATCTTCGGTTTTGAAAGACCATAAATCAGTAAATAAAGTGGTACGATCCCCGCTATAAAAGAATGTATTTTAAAAGTAAAAAGGGGGAATAAACTTCTTTTTATAAAACAGTAGTGAAATCACAGTTTTGGCTGGAATCGTACCACTAAATAAGCATGAATGCGCCAAAAATATGCCGGACATCACTGGTATTCAAATAGTACAACAATAAGTGCCTAAGAATCCATATACTAGAATCACATTATTTTCTAAGGGTAGAATACTCAGCTGGAGTCCAACTAGTATCGTAACCAGCGCCTTGGGACCAACAGTATATAACTAGTGTAATAGTAATTCAATAGTCCAAGAAACTATGATCCAAGATATTTAGTCGAATATCAAGTATTATACTAATGTATCCTTAGCATCGAACTATGGTAAACATGCTTATAATCTAAGGTAATAGGATTCTATAGAAGTATAAGTATTCATCTTAAGGGTCGACTCACCTTTCTATCTCTAGACTCCTAAATTAGGCCTAGTCATGATATTATAGTCATAAACATGTCCTATCATACCCACCTAGCATGAAATATCCACTACACACCATCTCATGAAGGAAAGTAGACTGAATCCTACCTCGATGTCGAACCACAATCCTTTAATCATCCATAAATGACTCGCCTTTACTTTACGATCTCAAAATATTGCACACTATCAAAATAATAATCTACATATCAATAGGAGTAAAATAAGGCCCATATTGCTATATAAAAGTTCGGGTCAAAATTCGAATAAAGAGCGGGGCCACGAAGCCCACAAACATAATCCAAATTTAAATCTGTCATGAGGTCCCCTGAAGGACGAGAAATCTGTGCTCAAAATTTAAGCACAAATGGGACACAAATTAGGGCCCATATCGGCCCTTAAAGTCCAAGAATTTAAAGACCTAATTTCTAAGAATTTACAATAAAATGGCATGGAATTTGATGGGGAAAATAATGGGAAATGACCAAGGTGTGTTAGGATAACTTAGCTAAGCTTCAATATATGATTCCCCACAGTTTCTCATATCTCATGCTCTTAAAAAATGGGGTGGGGTGGGGGGAATAGTTAAGAAATAAATGGAAAATTTGGGTTAAGATGGGGGATTTAAAACCTGAGGTGCTTCTAAAGTGGCCCAATGATCGCTTAAGCGGTCAAATGATTGCTTATGCGATCCCTCATAAAAATCCGATTGTTGCTTAAGCGGTCTAGTGTCGCATAAGCGACTTTCACTTTAGAGATGAGACCATTGTTTGGGCGGTGTCTAAGGGTGATTTCTAAAGCGATCCCCTGGTATCTTAAGTGACCAATAGCCCGCATAAGCAATTACACCTGCTGCTGCCAGACACTAGATTTTGTTAAGTCCAAATAGATTCTGACCGGGTGCTTGAGATTGATTCGGATGCCCGTGCGTGCAAACTAACTATCCACCATACCAAATTAGATATTATAGACTAATAAAACCATCAAAATTTTCTTCCGAGATTATTTTGACTAAATGTAGGGCCTACAGCTGTAGTTTCATTTTTTATAGAATCCACCCAATAACCCAAATAAGTCTGGAAGCTTTGGGACTTGAATCAAGGGTCCCACTAGCCTAAAATCAACATTTTAGAGAGGATGGCACTGTCGAAATTCTCAGTCGAGGTCATTTAGTAGGATTTTAATCTGAGACTAATTCCTCAATAACGATAGCTCCAAATAGAAAAATGAGCCTAAATCGTAAACAAATTATTTGATAATCAAAATGATAGTTTTGACATGTCCTAAATGATTTGTAGCCATTGTAGGAAGGCTCAAAACACCAAAAATGCTCAAAAATTAAGGAAATGATCTGGAGGGTCATTACAATATCCACTACTAAAAGGATTTTTTTTCGAAAAGTCAATGGATAAGAAGAACCCAGAAGCTGGAAAGAACAAAGTTTCAAAGCATGACTTCCTAGATAACCTCCATAGAGTGACAATACTTCCCAAGAGATTTTGCTAGAGGTATCCCCTTTTCAGCTAACTTCCTTACTCCACCCTGAATAGCCCAAAACTCAACCTCAACAACCAACTGGCCTCCAACTAAATTGAGAATGGCTAATGCATATAAATCCAGACCATAATACACTAAGATCGCTATGATACAAGCAAAACCAAGTAAAACTCAACCAAGCTAAAGGCAATCCAAGTCATGAATCATGCAACCAACTCCAATATATAAAAATAATTTTCTTTTGCCTTTCCAAGCCTATCATCTATTCCAAACCATGTAGAAAGTCATCCGAGTCATGTCCAAACAATCCCATCATACTAACCTCGAATAATTGGAGTTGATCCTTAAAAAATCCATGATGATAAGCATAAGATATCCCATAAGGTGCTAGTTGGGCGCACAAATGGGGATGGCCAATGCCCGTAATCTATGAAGCTACTAACTATCCAAATGACCCTTAAAACTGATAAAGTTAGAAGTCCAAAGCACAAACTCTCTAAACTAGATGGTCCGTCCAGGGTGTCCCACCAATTGAGCATATAAAACCATGTTAAGCCCAACTAAATCATGCTCTTTCTGCTGAGAAGAACATCCAAAATTTTAATAAAAATTGAGAATCAAGGTCAAGAGCAGTAATAGACAATACCGTGTGTCAACAAACTATCATTTGAGCATCTTCCATGTATGCCTTATCTGAACTGAAGAAGACTAATAGATAGATAAAGAGTATACGTAGATAGCCTATAAATGAATGCTCAACTTACTTAAATCTAGATATTGAGGCTTTACTTAAGTTTTACAACTCATAGATAAAATCTCAACACCGAAGCTGAACCACTCATTCTCAACTATCCCAACCAATCTTGTAGAAAAGTAACCATCCAACTTCCAAAATCTATCATGATCCTCAAACCGCCATTTAAAAAATTCAATATTCCAAACTTGAGCCAACAAGAATAAAATAAGGCCAAACACCCAACCCACCCTCACTATAAAAAATCACACATATCCTCACTAGTTACTTCTAGAGCTAAAATTAGAATGTAGCTAAAGAATAATGTCATGACTTAAACTAGGGCCTATTAATGATGGGTATCTCAATTTGTAACACCCCAAGTTTTAGACTCCGAGATTTCATTGCAAAATTGAACACTGCCCAGGCAACGACTCACATGATGAGTCATTATCACTCATCATGAGTCGTACTATGCCACTCGTTGCCTAAACAGTAAGATTGGCCAAGGCTTCTACCTTGATCATGACTTAGCCCTCACAAGTCGTAAGGTCTGGTCATGAGTCGCAGGGCATGATTCGTGACCACAACAATGTGGTCTCCCTGAGATGCTACCTAGACTAATAGTCATATCAATGACTCATGCCCAATTACCACGAGTCGTTACCCTACCTGTAAAGACTGTGAGCTAATTTTCTACACATTTTTTTATTAAGGGTAATTTGGTCTTTTCCTATTCTTTACACTTTACCCACAACTTAAAACACCTCAAGGGATATTTTATTATCATTTACCAAATCATAAATATTATTCTCTCCTCTCAAACTCCAAAAGTCAAGAGAAAGCTATGGTTTTAAAGAATTAATCATCTAGGCTTCAATTAGTGGTTTTCTCTCTAAATTTCTTTGTGTTTTAGGCATGTCTCTCTTCCCTAATCAAATTTTACATGAAAGCATGTGTTTAATTATGAAACCTAATTTTAAATAAAAACATATGTTTAATTATGATCCATGTGAAGTTAATTTTTAGGTTTTGAAATTGGGTTGGGGGATTTGAATGGTTATTACTGGATTGCTTTCCCTATGGTTTTAAACTTGTCATTCATGCTTGATCTTATGGTTTTTGAAATAAATAAGTGCATGGGTATTGGAATTGGAATGGGGAATATGGTTTTCCCTAAATTTATAGATTTTTGTATGGAATTTACATGAACCTCAACCTACTTTGTGTAAATAGTTTTGAAATATGGATATGTGCATAATTTAACTTACTCTTCGAACCTTACATTACATAAAAGGTTAATGGAACATAATAATGGTTTTTGAGGGGCCTTGGTGGCCATGGTTTGGTTTTAAATTGGATCTTGGGATTTAAATTAGTTTGATTGGATTGGAATGGCATAATTGGACTTAGCTTGCAAGCATAATTGGTGTGATGGTACCAACGGTATATGACTTAATAAAAGACTCCTTGGTTTATGGTTGGGATTATTTTCTAAATGGTTTTAGTTTGGGCTTAAAGAAGGTTGTGTATCTCACCATGAAGGTGGAGGTCCCAGGGGGGAGGGGGGACCAATACTAGAGACCACATTTGCCGACTTGGGTGTCCTTATGACTGCATGCATAGTTCACACCCTATATATATTTTTGGAATGTCTAGAGATTTAATATCTCTGGCCCTTCCTCAAATTTTCCTGGTTCATGTGGCGAACACGTGCTAGGACCCTTTCAACAGGAGAAGATGAACCCATATAGCCCATGGGTGCCCTTAGGAAGGATAGAGCTACACAATCTAGGTTAATGATTTTTAAAACTCTCATATTTATAACCTTGTACCCTACCCCGACATTATATATATATACATATAAATGTGTGTATATGTTTTTTGATTGGTTTTAGACATGGCATTATTTTATCCATTCCTTGAGTTACATGCCAATGCTTATCCCACAAACTATCCTGGACGCTATATCATTTTATGATGTAGGGTCATATAATTATTTGTTTAATCGTGTGCAGTCTTGGGTAGAGGGGATATCGATTGAGTTGTTGTAAAGTAGTGAGCCTCCATCATCCAGAAAGATTGACCATTTTATTAGGTCTCTTTTTAGATTTTAGGAGTTGAAGAGTTCCATTTTCATGGTTGGGGGCATGTCCCGACCTAATTTGGTATTATGGTTTTAGAGGTTTTGTGGACAAAGTGTGGGTTGGTTATTTGTTTTGAATTCTTAGAACCTTCCTATTAGTTTATATATTATTCTTATTATTTGTTTTTTCTTCCTCTATTATTTTACTGTGCTCAGGTGGTTAGGCCAAGGGGCTTCGTTTCTGTCCTACGGTAGACTTGAGTTATCCATCAAGGCCAGGCCCTGGTTCGAGTCATGACAAGCTTGGTATCAAAGCATAGGTTCAGGTTTTTTGAATTTCCACAAAGAGTAGAGTCCTTTTTATTGGTGTGTAGTGCGCTACACTTATAAGGGGGAGACTACAAGGCATTTAAGAAAGTTTTCCTTTCTTGTTTTCTAGTTAGGGCTATAGAGTTGAGTGTCTTGATAACTCTCTAACTCTCGATTTAATCACATTTTAGATCATGCCTACCCAAAGATTTGATGTTCTTAGAAACTCTGCTGGAAGCTCTATTCTACCTAAGGGAAGTATGGATGAGACCCACATTGTTCATCAAGTGCATACCTAGTCTAGGGCCTCTATTCCTGATTGCATTACCCCACATGGAGTTCCACCGGTACCCACTAGTCCTCCTCGGGCTCCCTGGGTTGGTGACACCTTTGATAAACTACCTCAGGGAGACATCTCTAATGCAAAGTTTTGTCGGTCTATTCATTTGCTTACTCAGTTGGTGACATCTCAGTCTCATCAATCAAATCATGTCTGTTCTATTGATTCATAATCTGAGATATATCGAGCTGGATAGTTCATGAGGTTAAATCATCCAACCTTTACAGGCTCTAAGGTTGAGGAGGATCCTCAAGGGTTTGTGGATGAGATAGAAAAGATTTTTAGAGTGGTGCATGCTACTGATTCTAAGGGGTAGAGTTTGTTGCGTATCAGTTGAAGGATGTAGGTAATTAGTTATGAGAGTGAGAGCAGTTGAGAGGTGATGATGCTGAGACGACATTATGGGATGAGTTTTTGGGTGCCTTTCTGTAATACCCCATAAGATCATGGGCTCATTTAAGCTCTTAGTTGATGTTCAAGGGGTCCAAGGCATGAATTTTACACTAAGTGTAGGGGATTTAGTCATTTTCTAGACCCTAAGATTTCAAGGAATTTATTTTTAGCCTTCCCAAATCTGAAACGTTGATTTTTGAATTGAAACATGTTTAGGGATGTAAAGGGGTGTCCCGAAAGAGTTTCAAAATTTTCAAAAAAGGTTCGGGGTGATTTTAGACCTTGGAGGCAGCAATCCTCCATGATATTGGTGTGTCATGGAGGTTTGTCTCCATGATAACCTTCGTGACATGAAGGCAGGAACTCCATAATAAGGTCCATGACATGGAGCTTAGTCTCCGTGATAACCTCCGTGCCATGGAGGCAGTATTTTCCTATGTTTTTAATTAAAGGTTCAAGGGGTACTTTGGTCTTTCCCCCTTACCCCACATATCCAAAACTCGAGTTAAATCCCTAAGAAGGGAATTATTTGCCCATTCTCCATCAGATAGCATATGTAAACTCTTCCCCTTTCCCCAAGAACAAAATTTAAGCTTTCTTTCCAAAAATTCAAGAATTCAAGTTCCAATTTCAAGCTTTCTTAAAAAATTCATCCAATTGAGGTATGTGGGGTATTCATCAATGGGTTTCTTCCACCCATTGAGTCCCAAAATCTCCTTTTTGTTCAAGTACGAATTTTTAATCTTCTTTTGTGAAATAATACATGTAAATCATAAATTTAATCCATGTTTTCTTAGTAATTTGAACTCAAGCCATGTCAACTTGTTTCCCCCATGTAAATTAGGTTATTTCATGCTTTAAATTTCAATTACTCATGTCATATTCAATTGATTTTATGTTAAATTATTAAATTATGAACTAAACCATGTGAATATATCATCCTCCTAAGTTTAACTCATTCCCATGTTCAAATAATGTAATTCATTAGTTTAGTGAAATGTATTATGTTTTGGGTATCTGAATTATGATTTACTACCAGTGTTTTAAATGATGTTATCATATTTAAAGTATCACTCCGTGCTGGAGGTTTATGATCACCCGATACCTACCTGTTATACATGTCTTCATTTTCAAGTTACAAGTCAGTCAGGTGATGATTTTTGATAACGCTCAATCTACAGCTCTCGTAGGAGTGTAAAGCGGTCGTTAGCAAATATAGAACCCAACCTGGGTTGGGTATCGATCCCACAGGGAGTAGCTTGGTCAACAAGTAAGCAACGATTACTAGACTTTTAGTGCAAGTTTCGTAAGAAGGGGGTTTGTAATGTGTAACCAAATTAGTAGAGAAAAAAACGGCAATAGCAAAGTAAAAAGAAAAAGAATGTTTTAGTGAGATGTAAACAATGAGAATTGAGGAGTTGGGGTTATGTCCACCTTCTAAGTTATACGTCTCTATTGGCTATGAGTGTGCGGAATTTAGACATGCATGTGCTTATAGAGAATTGTATTCGATGGTAAATCCAGGCGTCTTTCGACCTATTCGAGGATTATTTCACTTTAACTCTTTCGAGCTTAAAGCGTGTCTAACGGTACGAATTCTCCAAGAGGTTAATCCAGTTACGACACTAACTTTTTAATAGGGGATGGGACCCTACTACCTTGACATTATCTCTTTTCCAGACAGATAACCTTTCTTTCGAACAAGTTAAATGTTATACTGGCGTATTCTTGCATTTGCAACCACAAAGAATTTGGATTAAGATGAAGAGAATAATGATATAAGCAACATACGTGTCACGAACTCACAAACTCACAGCAACAGATAGTATCTCATACGGCTTCCATAACCCCAACAGAGAAGTTTAGTTACCCATGAATGCGAAGGAAATCACAATTGACATTATTGTTATACCACAATAAAGATTTCACGTTTGTAATGGTGTGGTAGGCGTTAGGCGTGAATCCCTTAGCAAAGTAACATTTCTCTTGTTGTGGAATTTAAGAATAGATGAATAGAAGAAGAAAAATAGAATTGAATGTAAGAAGTTTAGAAGATGTAAGAAGATTTAAGAAGAAGATGATAGATGAAGATGTTCTAAAATCTCTAGCAAGATAAATTTTTGATAACGCTCAATCTACAGCTCTCGTAGGAGTGTAAAACGGTCGTTTGTCAAATATAGAACCCAACTGGGTTGGGTATCGATCCCACAGGGAATAGCTTGGTCAACAAGTAAGCAAAGATTACTAGACTTTTAGTGCAAGTCTTGTAAAAAAAGGGGAATTGTATTATGATAGTAATGTAACCAAAATAAGAGAGTAAAGCAGAAAATAGCAAAGTAAAAGAACTAATGTTTTGTAATATGTAAACAATGAGAATTGAGGAGTTGGGTTTATGTCCACCTTCTGAGTTATACGTCTCTATTGACTATGAGTGTGTTGAATTCAGACATGCATGTGCTTATAGAGAATTGTATTCGATGGTAAATCCAGGCGTCTTTCGACCTATTTGAGGATTATTTCACTTTAACTCTTTCGAGCTTAAAGCGTGTCTAACGGTACGAATTCTCCAAGAGGTTAATCCAGTTACAGCACTAACTTTTTAATAGGGGATGGGACCCTACTACCTTGACATTATCTCTTTTCCATACAGATAACCTTTCTTTCGAACAAGTTAAATGTTATACTGGCGTATTCTTGCGTTTGCAACCACAAAGAATTTAGATTAAGATGAAGAGAATAATGATATAAGCAACATACGTGTCATGAACTCACAAACTCACAGCAATAGATAGTATCTCATACGGCTTCCATAACCCCAACAGAGAAGTTTAGTTACCCATGAATGCGAAGGAAATCACAATTGACATTGTTGTTATACCACAATAAAGATTTCACGTTTGTAATGGTGTGGTAGGCGTTAGGCGTGAATCCCTTAGCAAAGTAACATTTCTCTTGTTGTGGAATTTAAGAATAGATGAATAGAAGAAGAAAATTAATGGAAGAATGATTGTTTAGAACTAGAATGTCTTAGAAGTAGAATATAATAGAATTGAATGTAAGAAGATATAAGAAGATGTTAGGAGATTTAAGAAGAAGATGATAGATGAAAATGTTCTAAAATCTCTAGCAAGATAGGGTATTTATAATACCCATATCCTATTTCTACTAAGCTAATAAAATGCTTAACCAAATCCTACTAAGCTAATGAAATACTTAACCCAATTGTACTAGGTTAATGTATCATTATCCTAATCCTAATAAGCTAATGAAATACTTAACCCAATTGTACTAGGTTAATGTATCATTATCCTAATCCTAATAAATTACTGCTAGTCCCCAAAGTCTTCAGAAATGCTGTTTTAGCCCGGGACAGATTTTCCATGCGCCATCTTTAGTCCTTGGCGTCCAAGATTGGCTTTTCTCCTTTCGTGAAGCTTTCTTTGGCGTCAAGTTATCCATAAAATGCTGAATTCTGCATCATTTATACCTGAAACTTTGCTAATCATATTCGTTAGCTCACTTACAGGAAAAAGGACTAAAAGTGCATGAAATATATAATTTGTTCTCAAAACTAGGCTAAAATATGGGCAAAATATAGTGCTATAGGCGTGTAAATTCACCTATCATCAACACCCCACACTTAAAGCTTTGTTCATCCTCGAACAAAATATCATGTCCTTCTAAACATCAACTTAGGGTTTCACAGCAACAACATAAAATATTCATCAAGATAAGCACAACAATTATCAACAAAGAGTAGTTTTTCGATCATTAGTAGAAACAGTTTAACCTCTAGCATAGACTCGTGATGGTGGTGAACTCATATTCAAAGGTTAAGGCACAAAGAATCATACACGACTACCCAAAACTCATCAACCATGTGTGTCTCACAATATATTACCCATAATCACTCACAAGTATAGCATATTTTTCATACATGGGTATCAAAATATCCTTGCTCTCGCTCTCACAAAGAATTCATATGAAACAACTGATGACCATAGGCTTGCCCTTAGTGTAATGCTCCACTAAATGTCAGAATGCTAAGCTTAGAATCAAATAGGTCTTTTGATGGTTGTAATGTAGGCTAAGGGATGGGTATGACTATTTTGGCCAGAAATAGTGACTATGTTCCTAAGCGCTTTAATACATCACATTGTGTCATTAACACTTTTCTTTCTAACAACCTTTCTTTCATTTATTCTACCACCCTTTTTCTCCTCTTTTGTTTTTCAATTTTAAACATGACTAACTTTTCAGTTTTTTTTCTTCCCTTTTCTTTTCATAACATACCTCTTATGATAGCACTTCTTTTTCATAGAAATTTCAAGCACCAATGCATTCTAAAGCATCATACTCACCCAATTTCCTCTTATTTTGTCACATGACTTTACACTTTAAAGCACTTAGGAATTTGGATCAAATTATGGTCTTGAAAAAAATGGATTAGGCTTACATATAAGGTTGTCAAAGAAAATAGGCTAAAGGCTCAAAAGGGTTAACTAGGATAATGTCCATGGGTAGGTAAAAATGAAGGTAAACAAATATAGGTTGCCAAAGAAATGCCTAAGTCATCTCCTAAACTTACACTCCTTATTTTTGCTTTACATACATACCAGGCAAGTTCTAGCATCAGCCACAAGCACAGAATATACTATTAGCTCACACACACAAGGCACATGGTCGACTTTATTGAGAGTAGTATAGACTCTTGTCCCAACAGGTGAAGGAATTGAACCACACAATATCACATAGTAAGTCACAATTAGAGCCTAAATGTCTCAATAGTCATGATTTTAGCACAAACTCTTGTCATAATCTCATGCTGCCTATCAAAATAATTTCATGTGAAGCTAAAAAAAAATTTACTACTAAAAACTCTTTAAAAAAATAAAACAAAACAAAGAAAACAAACATAGATGCGAGTAGAGAAGTATAGCATGCAATACCACCACCCCACACTTAGTCGGGACACTGTCCTCAGTGGAAAATAAATACAAAGAACCTGGTCAGTCGGACTCCTCCTCAATGTCGGGGGTCATACCCCCTTCATCGGAGTCGTCGTCATCAGAATTCTCCTCCATGTCAGAGTCTGGCATTCGTCGATCATCATCGGTCGGCACGTCGTCATCGAGAGGTTCCTCAAAGTATGTACCTACTCCACACATCTCCCGTGCATGAATATTCATTGGATAGTCATGGTCCAGCTGTTGGAGCTCTGCAGCAGTTGGAACACGACCTCCACTCATCATTGTAAACCTCATCATGCCGTACATATGGTGGGAGAAACTCTCATCCCGAGCATGTCTCTCTTCCATAGTAAGGTTGATGCCATGTGTTGATTCAGCATCTTTGACCTTTGTGAGGTCAACCTTCTTCGGATTGTATGGGAGTTTATGATCAACTGGTTCCTCTTCGATGTCTTCTTTCCTCAAGATTGCGGTCAACAGATTGCCAAAGCTGAAATGGGACCGCTTGTGTAGCCTAGCCTTCCGCATTGTAGATCGGATGATTACCCCAATGTTGATAGGGACATTCGTCATCAATGCGTATACCAAGCACACTCTATCTCTTGTTATTTTTGTGTATTGCGTCCCTAGAATGAGGCAAGAGTTGACCATGCGCAACCATATCCTTGCTTCCCTATTCAAAGAAACATATGGGAAAGTGTTGTGTCGACCAGTGTCCTTGTGTCTACTCCAGCGTGCCATGGATCTTGTTCCACAGAGTGTGTGTCAAATATCTCTATAAGGAGTTCTGCTGTACAGCTTTTTGAATGGTGCTGGATCGACTGAAGGCAAGCCAAGAAAGGAGTTGAAGAAATCCGCATTGAGTTGTAAAACTTGGCCCCGAATCTTGACTTCGCTGCCTGTGGTTTTCGGCGACCAGTTGGCATAAAATTCTCTTGTCAAATCAATATTACATTCTCCCATGTCGCGGAAGATGAAATCCAGAATTAATGCCATGATCTTCGCCAACATGCGCGGCTCCTTCTTCGCTAGGCTTTCCTTGTTTATCAAGTCGACATGAACATATTTTCTTTCCTTGTTGTTCCTATACCATTCTTTGGCTTCCTCCTCAATAACCCATTTTATTCCAAACATACGGCGTGGTAATTGCATTGAGGATGATTCTCCTTGCTCTTTGCGGCCTCTTTTCTTGCCCTTTTGGGAAGTGGTAGCCTTCTCCTTGCCTTGTCTCGCTTTGGGTGCCATTGTACCTGAGACTTGAAATAGAGTTCACGTTAGCACAATCTCAATGGATACAATCTATACCTAAGCAGTAGGGGTACCACCCCACACTTAGATTGTTGATACGAATTAGTGAAGTGAAAGTGGTTGATTACTTAGACTTCATCGACATACGTTGTAGGAGCTATATTCCAACAAGAAAATCAAATTTGTTACACTTCTTGCAACCTTTGCAATATTGTCATGTTAGATATATCAAGACTACTACATAGGGATTACATCATGGTTTTGTTTTTACTAGACCCTTTGGTCAAAGATTCTCGTACTTTTACTTTTAGTTTTTGTTTTTGTTTACTGCAGGTTTTTATTCAGTGCATGCCCCATACCCGAAGTTCTGGTCAACCGTTATTACCTATCAATCCTGAACCACAACGTATTCGCAGAATGGAGGCACAACACGCAATTGAAAGGATGGCTGCTCAACAGGAATAGGCGAGACTAGCTGCGCTAGCCGCCGCTCAAGTGCATCAATAGAATATTGATAACCATGGGCGAGCAACAAATCCTGACGATGAAGATCTAGGTGATGACGAGCTACTAAACCCTAGGCATGCCGCTGAGATCGCAACACCTGCCAACAGAAGAGATCGTCAAACTAGGTTTAGGCCTGAACGCCAAGCTATGCAGCCAGCTTTCGACGATGATGATGATGATATTGATGGAGCCGGAGCCACAGGAGCCATTATTCCTCCACCATTGGCACCCGGAGCCAAGTTCAACATCACAAGCACCATGATTCAGTTATTGCAACTCAAGAGATTATTTGGTGGACTAGCAGGCGATGATCCGAATATGTATCTCATCAACTTTATTTCTACATGCAAGTCGTTTGACAATCCTGGAGTTGGTCAGAATGCAATTCGGTTACGCTTATTTCCATTGTCTCTGTCTGGGGAGGCAACTCTATGGTTGAATGGGCTGACTCCTGATTCTATTACAAATTGGAGGCAATTGAGAGACACTTTCCTAGAAAGATTCTTTCCACCATCCAAAAGAGCACAAATGAGAGATGAAATCAGCAACTTTCGTCAGCTTCCAACTGAAGCCCTTCATGAAACATGGGAGAGGTTTAAGACGAAGCTAATGAGGTTCCCAAACCATCACATGACTAATGTTCACCTAATGGAGATACTTTACAGAGCCTTGAATTCAATAAATAAACCAGTTGTGGATAATGCGGCTGGAGGATCTTTTATGGATCTCACCTTTGGTCAGGCAAGCAATATGCTAGATCGTATGACGAAGCAAAGTAGAGCTTGGCATACCAGGGATTCTGTGGTAGCAAGCCCCACTTTTTCTGTTGGCATGACTGCAGACCAAAGGAGAAGAGAAGAAGAACGTGATCAAGATATGACGCACATGAAAACACAAGTGGATCTTCTTACAAAGCATTTATTATCAGGGAAGACCGAAAAAGTGAAAGCTATTGCGTCAAAAGGAAGAGACGAATCTGATTCTAAAGAGGAAGCCAACTACTTGAATAATCAGGGGGGTTTCCGAGGCAATGCCCAAGGAAACCAAGGTCGGAACTATCATGGTAAATCTGGAAACATGGACCAAGGTAGTTGGAAGAACAAGAATGACAGTAGTGGTTTGTATGTTCCCCCTGGAAGACGTGACGCCACCACATCTAGTTCTGGAAGTATGGAAGACATGATGGCTAAACTACTGAAAGGAGTGGAAGCAACTAGCGCGGGAGTAACGGAGGTAATAAATGATTTGTCCTCTATGAAGCAATTAGTTGATTCACATTCCACTTCAATCAAGCAAATAGAGCAGCAATTGAGCCAACTTTCACCAGCACTCAATCAAAGAAAGGCTGGCACGTTACCAAGCGATACTGTGCAAAACCCAAGGAATGATGGGTCATGCATGGACATCACTACCCGAAGTGGTAAGGTGCTGGAAACTTCAGAAAAAGGCAAGCAAGTGGTTGACGAAGAAGCGAAAATTGATGATAAGGCGAAAGGGGAAGATGCCGCAGCAGCCGATCCTACCGTCCTTAACGTCACTCCTCACGACGTGCAGCCTGGAAAATCTGAAAAACGGAAGCAAGAGGAGAAGAAAGACGTGGAGATCCATACCCACCACCACCTTTTCCCCAAAGATTGAAGAAGGTGACGGATGATACGAAGTTCAGCAAATTCATGACTATGTTAAAATAGCTGACCATTAATGTTCCATTGGTGGAGGAACTTGAACAAATGCCTGGATATGCGAAATTTATGAAGGATCTTTTGACAAAGAAGCGGGCAGTAAGCTATGAGCCGGCAAATAATATTCATCATTGCAGTGCAATTGCCACAAGGTCCTTAGTACAGAAGAAGGCAGACCCTGGTGCTTTCACTATTCCTTGCACGGTTGGATCTATGAATTTTGCCAAAGCATTGTGTGATTTGGGAGCTAGAATCAATTTGATGCCACTATCCGTCTACAGAAAGTTGGGGTTGGGCGACCCTACACCAACCAATATGCGGCTCGTGATGGCAGATAGGTCGGTAAAACGACCTGTGGGTATCTTGAATGATGTGTTGGTGAAGGTGTCTACCTTCATTTTTCCTGCAGACTTTGTGATTTTGGATTGCGAGGTGGATTCTGAAGTTCCCATAATTTTGGGACGTCCTTTCCTTGCAACAGGAAGTGCTCTTATTGACATGAGAGCTAATGAGCTTTTATTTCGGTTGAATGACGAAGTGGTCCGCTTTGATATATGCAAAGCAATGAAGCATCCCAGCGATATGAATGTGTTCTCTGTAGCTGATGTTCATCATGAGGATAAGAAAGCATTATCTGTAGAGAAACAACTTACTGTTGAGCCATTGTCTGCTGCACCACTGAATGTTGAGCATGAAGACGATGAAGATTATGAAGAACTTATGGGTGCTCTAATAGAAATAGAGTCATATTCCCATACTCCTAAGCAACCGGACCGTGATCTTAAGAATCAACCGTCACCAACAGCGAAGACTTCCCTTGAAGAGCCACCAATGCTAGAATCGAAAAAGCTCCCCGATTATCTAAGGTATGTGTTCTTGGAAAGTATAAATATACTTCTGGTGAGTGCGGATGATTTAAGTAAACAACACGTAGAGGCTCTCATCTCTGCTCTGAAGAGATACATGAGAGCTATGGGTTGGACTATTGATGATATAATTGGTATCCCTCCTGGGATATGCATGCACAAGGGTCATCTCGAAGAAGATTGCATGCCTACAAGTAAGCCTCATTATCGTCTGAATCCATTCAGAAAACGATCCACCATCTATCTCGACGAAGTCTAAGTACTCGAGGTAACTATGTCGTGCCGCGACAATAAATCAAGCGCTAGATGGGAGGCAACCCATCGTTTATCGTTTATCATTTATCGTTTATCGTTTTACATTTTTTTGTTTTTTCTTTCATTTTAGTACGTGTTTTGTTTTTGATAAATAAAAATCCAAAAATAAGAGTCGTGCCATGACCAAAACTAAGGTGCTTGGTGGGAGGCAACCCATCGTACTAATCGTTTTTATTGGTTTTGATCAAATGTAGGTGCAAGAGGTATTCAACGAGGAGATCGGTTTCAAATTTTGATTTGGACGTATTTCATGGTAAAGGTGGTAAGTTAGGCATGAAGATGCATAAGGCTATGGATTAAGCATTTCTCATGACAAAATAGGCATCGAGCAAGGCTAGGCCTAGGTAAAACTAGGCCACGAACAAGGCATGGCCTATACTATAGCCCAAGGTCTCGGAATCTAGTGTGCTATAGCATAGGCGCCGCCCATGCTCAAGTATGCCATAGCATAGGTGCCGCCTATGCTAAAGCATTTGGTCTCTGAATCTCATATGCCATGCTAAAGGCGCCGCCTATGGTCACTAAAGGCATTGAACTAGGCGCCGCCTATGCTAGCAAATTCTTTGCATTAGGCACCGCCTATGCCAAGCATAGGCAAAGCTAAAGGCGCCGCCTATGGTCACTTTTTGTCTCCAAAACCGATTTTAAATGGGTCAAAACCCGACCCATTCTTTTCCTATATAAAGGAGACTTAGTCTTGAGGCACAAACACATTGAAAACCTAACATAGGCACCGCACATAGCATCCAAATCTTCTCAAAACTTTTGCTCTTCCACTTCACAAGAACATCTCCAAAGGCTTAAATCACGTAAGTACTCTTGTGTTCTTCATCTATTTTTTCGTAAGTACTACGTTACTATTTCTATTATGAATTGCTAAATATTGAAGAAGTATTGGAGATGTGAATGTGTTTGAATTGTTGATACACAACCAAGTGAGTGAACATATACGTTAGGATGATCTTAACTTGTTTCCGACTTCAATTCGATTTTGATGCATTGTCATACTACTTGCGGAATTGCTATAGTCATGAACATTGCATACTATTGTCACTTGAATACTTACATGTTGGGATGTCTCGCTCATCGGAATAAGACTTATAGTTGCCTACCGACATAAGAGATTGTGATTATTAATAGAAACTATACCATGATGTAATCCCTATGTAGAAGTCTTGATATACCTAACATGAAAGTATTGAAAAGATTGCAAGAAGTGTTACATAGCTGAATTTCTTGTTGGAATATAGCCCCTAAAACGTATGTCGATGAAGTCTGAGTAAGCGACCACTTTCACTTCACTAGTCTGTACCAACAAACTAAGTGTGGGGTGGTGCCACTACTGCTTGTTTATAGATTGTATCCATCGAGATGATGCTAACATGAACATTGTTTTAAGTCTCAGGTACAATGTCACCCAAAGCAAGACAAGGCAAAGATAAGGCTACCACTTCACAAAAAGGCAAGAAAAGAGGCCGAAAAGAGCAAGGAGAACCCTCCTCGCTGCAAATACCTCGACTCACTCTTGGAATTAAGTGGGATACTTATGAGGAACTTCTGAGGATGACGACTCTGATGATGATTCCGATGCAAGGGGTATGATCCCAGACATAGAGGATAAGTCCGACTAACCAGGTTCTTCTTATTTATTTTCCACTGAGGACAGTGTGTCCCGTCTAAGTGTGGGGTGCTGGTATTTTCATGCTATACTTCTCCATCCACATTTGCATTTATTTATGTTTGTTTGTAGTTAATTGTTTTATTAGCTTAGCTTCGCATGCAATTATTCTAATAGGCAGCATGAGATTATGACAAGAGTTTGTGCTAAAATCATGACTATTGAGACATTTAGGCTCTAATTGTGACTCACTATGTGATATTGTTTGGTTTAATTCCTTCATCTGTTGGGTCAAGAGTCTATACTACTCCCAATAAAGTCGACCATGTGCCTTGTGTGTGTGAGATAATAGTATATTCTGTGCTTGTGGCTAATGCTAGAACTTGCCTGGTATGTATGTAAAGCGAAAATAAAGAGTGCAAGTCTAGGAGATGATTTAGGCATTTCTTTGGCAACCTATATTTGTTTACCTTCATTTTTACCTACCCATGGACATTATCCTAGTTAACCCTTTTGAGCCTTTAGCCTATTTTCTTTGACAACCTCATATGTCCGGGACAGATTTTCCATGCGCCATCTTTAGTCCTTGGCGTCCAAGATTGGCTTTTCTACTTTCGTGAAGCTTTCTTTGGCGTCAAGTTATCCATAAAATGCTGAATTCTGCATCATTTATACATGAAACTTTGCTAATCATGTTCGTTAGCTCACTTACAGGAAAAAGGACTAAAAGTGCATGAAATATATAATTTATTCTCAAAACTAGGCTAAAATATGGGCAAAATATAGTGCTATAGGCGTGTAAATTCGCCTATCATCAATTTTCATAAGCATATTTATGTTGATCAAATATTAATTATGAGTTCAGTTAACAATAATCAATACCAGTGTCAGTTCAGTTGGGAGTAGGATTTAGAACCGAGCAAACCTAAGGATGAATGCTCACCCGCCAGAATAGGACTGAGACCTTTAATAGCAATCCCTAAGTTTCAGAACTACGTAGCCAGCATAGGTTATGAGAGGTCACCCGCCAGTTTAGTACTGAAACTCTCTCAGGGGCCACTGGCCAGTTTAGGACTGACTTTCTAGTCCTTCGAGACACCAGTTTAGTAGATCCACACTTACAGGTTGGACCCCGATTTTCTCAAATTGGGGCATATAGTTTACATGATAGCTCCCACATGCCACAATTTCAGTCAGTACTCAGTCTAAATTAGTTCAGGTTTGCTTGACCAAGTATTCAGATTTTCAATCATTCATTCATTCATTCATTCATTCATTCATTCATTCATTCATTCATTCATTCATTCATTCATTCATTCATTCATTCATTCATTCATTCATTCATTCATTCATTCATTCATTCATTCATTCATTCATTCATTCATTCATTCATTCATTCATTCATTCATTCATTCATTCATTCATTCATTCAGTTTTACAGATTATTTTAGTGCATGCTTTACTTAGTCTCTTCATTCTCAGTTTTACATGTTCCTACATCCATGTTCAGTTTTCATATGTATTTTAGTTAGTCCTTACCTCATGTACTAGTACATTCAAAGTACTGATTGCATACTCTTTTTTGCGCTATATTGATTTCACAATATAGGTTCGGATGCTCAGATCCCTGATCGCCCTTAGTCTACTTAGTACCCCTCAGTAGCAGTTATGGCAAGTCCTCATCCGGCCGAGGACAAGTATTTACAATTATTATCCATATTTCTTCATTTATAGTTGGGGGTATTTTATCCCTTTTCGGGTTTCATTTAAAAAGAAAATGATTTTGACCTCTTTAAAATGATTTCAAATGATTCAAGAAAATTTTGAAATAATTTTAAGAAATTCACAGAGTCGCCACTTGATTTTTTTAGAAAAATCTAGAAAAAAAATAAAAGAGCTTCAAAGTTTGAAAATCAGAAATAAACCTTTAAAACTAGAGAAAATGGGTAAGGGTTCAATTAATGCCCTAAGAAGGTTTTTAAGGCACTTAGGAGTGTCCGTTTGAAAAATGGTTTACCAAATATTTTTTGACTAACTTAAAAATGACTAACTTTGCAAAAGGTTGATTTTATAAAAATACTAAAATCATTTATTTACGTATTTAAATAACATTTATTCATTCAAACGAGGAATATTCTACTTAAATTAAACTAAATTAAATTGCACATTCTTTGGATTTAAGAGGAAAATGAATTTTCTTTTGTAAAAGAAGAAGATTATAGAATTATCTTCTTATTATTAAATATTATCATTGTAGAAAATATCTTTAAAAAATATTAAGAAAGTATCAAATTAAAAGTGCTTTGCTAACTTTTTGAAAAGTTAATTTTCAAAATAGATTAGTTTCTTAGGTTTGGAGAAAATTACTTTAATCTAAATGAACTATTAGTTATATGAACAAAACAAATGTCATTTTGAAATAAAATACTTAATCTTTAAAAGACTTGTTTTAAGGGGAAAATCGAAGGAACCAATTTAATACGTTTTAGACAATACAAATTAGATGAAAATAAAATAAAATTATGAATTAAGTACAAGAAAACTAAGATAAAATAAAATGACAACACCTTAGAAAATTTATGTAGATTAATTGATTAAAATGTTAGTTAATACAAATAAACAAAGATAAATTGTAAGCTACTAAAAATTAGTACAAGAATTGAAGTTGGGCTTTTAATTGGACCATCAATAAAGTTGCCCAACTTTTGCGCTTTGAATTATGGGCTTTTGGTCCATTTTTCTGCATGTATATCAGTTGTATATCACATCACTTTCCTTTGCATTTTTTGGTATACCATCAAGTATACACTGTATACCAATGTAGAATCAGCATGTTTGGTACCATTTTTTCATGTACATGTATGATAGTATAAAGCTGCAGCTATTCCAGTGTATATCTATTGTATACGAATGTATACCAGCCCCTGGGCAAATTTTAATGGAGATTTTTGACTCAAATAAGGATGGTTTTGGTCCTAAGGAAATGCAGGGGCGATAGAGTCCAGTTGGACTCGCTAAGAATCATGTGAATCACATAAAAAAGAAAGGAAAAAAAATTTAGTATCTATTCCAACATTCTTAACACATGACTCAGAAAGGAGAATAATACATATAACTATTTACTCAATTATGTGATAAAGAAGAGGAAAATATCAATTTTTAAAAAAATGAATTAGACAAATACTTGCACTCATGAAGATAACACCTAAAATATTAATTTAAGTTATTACAAAGAAGGAAAGAAATCACAACACAAGGCGATCATGGATTTCGTCTAAATGAAGGAAAAACATACTATAAAAAGGTTGCCAAAATTATTTTACTGAGTAATTCATATGATATGCTAAATCAACCATCTAAAATAGTTTTACTAGTTGAAGTTTGAAGAAACAAGTACAGGTGAAAATTAAAATATTAAATCCAAGCCTCCCATGAGAGAAAACATCAATAACTTAAAGCCATACCATAATTCATATACCATGCAAAATCTACAGCTCATGCATATAGTAAACTACAGATTCTAAACATAATTATCCAACCTACAAGGCATGAGAAGCAACATGGACAATGGAGTGACTCATTATTAATGGCCAATGAAAGAAAAAAAACGTTGAGACATGAATCTTAGAATTTGCCGACCTTAACAACCTTGAATTCTTAAAATAAAAATAGCATCCCGGTAAATCAATCGTTGTTCATTTAAAATTACGGGAAAGATTGATTCATGTTAAAACTTCACCAAACAACTAAATTTGACGCGACAACTTTCAAATAAAAGGATCAAAATTTGAGATTCAGCATGTATGATCGTACATGACTACACAACATCAAAACCGAAGACAAACTATTAGGATGAGGACAGGTTGTCATAAAGTACTATTTCGATCTAAAGTTCTATTTTATGAGGATTAAAAGAAATCTCGGAAACTTTGCCTGCATACAACCTTAAACGAACCTCACTCGATATCGAGAATGAGGAAAAAATATTAAGAATGTTTAGTCCAACACAGTCAACCACCGCATAAATCACCAACTTAAACTACTATTCGCAGTTAAGTAATTAAATCGTTGGATACCCGGTTCAATATTTTATTAACTCGGAGAAAAGAACACAAGCAAACATGTCCTAAATCACTCTTTTTACGAAAGAGTTTGAATCTTAATTCCAAATTTTTACAGACCAGTCAAGAATACCACATATAATTTCAAACAAGACCAAATCATATAGAGGAAATATCATATCAATGAAATACGTAACAACTGTAATGTTTACATTTTTTTCTCTTACACTCAAACAAAGAAAAATGAATAAATTCAAAAAAGACAAAGTGTTCACCATTTTTTAGAGTAACGAACTTAGGAAAATGAGACTTGAAAATGGACTTCCACCACCAGAGTTTAGATTTTGACTCTTCAGATTTTAATTTTAATCAGAATCGAGGTTTTGAGTTTGTTGCTACTGAAATTTTTTATTACGTAGGATTAGAAGCATGCACCTCCCGAATCCTCAAATTTTTTCTCAAAAAATTCCTTCTTTTGGGAAAGTGAAGGTTTGGGCTATTTATAAATAAAATTCAAATTTGAAGAGAGAATTTTTTCAAAAATATGTGGATGGGGTTTTAATTCAAATTCACCAAGAATCTCCTCCATATCTTGAATTAATGATGAATTTAGAGTAATTTTCCATTGTATCACCATTTAGGGTCTGTTTCCCTACCATTGATGGTTTCAACGAGCTGAAAGAGCTAAAAATGGATGGTGACACGACTAGGGTTTTTTGGGGTTGTTTTAATGTCATGGTCGCCATTTTGTTGTTATACTCTATTGATACAACTGTTGTTGTAGTTGAACATCATTTGTTTTTATTGTTGTTGATTTATCGCTGTTATGGTTGATTATACGTTGTTTTTTGTGTTTCTGTATGGTGGTATTAAGGGGAAAAAATTGAGGATTTGGGCCGGGTCGGCTATTAGTCGTTGTTCGGCTGCTTGTTATTTAATGGGAAGAGGGTTATTGGGTTGGTGTTGTGGCTAATATTGTTGGAGAAAAGGAGGGTTCTTGGTATTATTTTAAAAAATAATCCTAATTAATTTAGTATTTAGCCATCTTCTTTTAATTTTGATCAAATTGAGAATAAATTGGTCAATTGATTTGCAATTGTGACTAATTTGATTTCAATTATGATTCAAATTTAATAAGTTGGATAAATTAAATTGTAATTCAACACGAATTAATATCCAATTTAATTTCAAGTTTCTTGGTTTGATAAAAATCAAACACATATTTTACAAATAAATTATTTTTGACAACAAATTACATTTGAATTAAGATTTTAATTAGTTGAATTAGTTTTCAAGATAACTCTTGATTAAAATATGATATTCTGTAAAATAATTATTTAAGTAATAAAATTATATGATTTCGTATATGCGAATACAAAATATATAATCGTTACTTTAAAATTACAAAATTAACCAGATAAATACTTTTGAAATTTTTTTATTTGGATAAAATACATGTTGTAATTTTATTTAAAATAGAAGAAACTCAGAGTTAAACTTAGTTATGGGGGGCAAAAAATTAGAAGTCAACAGGAGGCTTGTCCCATCAACTCCTCATGTCTTAGAGGCTTTCAAACTAGATGTTAGATATTCAGATATTTGATCACATTTTTAGTTTTCCTTTTTATCAATTGTTTAGGCATTATGATAATCATTCAGTATTACATTATAACCGAGTTTTATCAGTTTATCTTCCGCACATGCTGTTTTATTACTATTTTATTCTAGGGCTTATAGCAGGTACTAGATCATGGGTTATCTTGGAGTCACTTGTGGACTTAAGCACCGTATTGCAACTAGGGGGTAGCCTTGGGTCATGAAACTTTCTTGATCATTTTTTTTCTCAAAAGCTGAGGAAGCTAAAGCTGAAGAGTTTGTGAATTTGAAACAGGGTAAGATGAGTGTGAAAGAGTATGCCTTGAAATTTCAGCATCCGTCTCATTATGATCCAAATTTTGTTACTAGCTAGCAATCTAAAATTAAGAAGTTTGCTTCTGGGTTGTCTCGCGACTTGGTATTGTAATGTAAGGATACAATGTTAAATAATGGCATGTATATTTCCAGGCTTGTTGTTTATATGCTGCAGGTAAATGATGAGAATAAAAGACAGGTAGAGATTAGTGAGAGGCAGAATAAGAAGTTCAAGTATTCAGTGCAGGGTGCGAATCAGTAGAATAGTGGAAGAGATGGTAGACAATGGACCAAGAAGAAAACTTGGGGAAATTCTAGTTCTTATTCTTCAGCTAGTTCTATTTATCCTAATACATTTAGTGATCATCTTTCTTAGGCTAGTAGTGGTTCTAAGGCATAAGTTGCCCAATCTCAGTCTAGTGGAGCTCAGTCATCCCCACCTTATCCTCCTTGTAGATTTTATGGACAACTTTACCGTGGTTATTGTGATAAAGGGAGGAACTTGTGTTTCAATTATGGTCAGTCTGGACACATGCAGAGGAACTGTCCTGCGACTAAGGTATCCACTAGAGCTAATAAGGTTCTGGTTTCCACTTCTTTGGCTCCTACACCCAAAGAAGCCACTTCGGGCACCGATATTGGCAGAAATCATCTCAACGCTCTTACCACACACCAGGAATTTGAGGCATCTCCTGATGTTGTCATTGGTATTTACAACTCTTCTCATATTATGTGTATTATTTGCTTGATCTGGGTTATGCACCATCCTATGTAACCCATTATGTAGCTGTGTATTTTGGTTTTGGTCCCAAAAATATTTCTGACCCCTTCTCTGTGTCTACTTCGATAGGTAATTCTATAGTTGCTAGAAAAATCTATAGGTCTTGTGTGGTGTCCATTTTTCATAGGGAGACATTGGTGGATTTGATAGAGTTGGATATGATGGATTTTGATGTTATTTTCAAGATGGATTGGCTTCATTCGTGCTATGCTTCTCTGGATTGTAGGACTCGAAAGGTCAGTTTCCAATTCCCTAATAAATCGGTAATTGAATGAGAGAAAAGTTCCTTAGTGCGTAAAAGGAGGTTTATTTCTTATCTTATAGCTCAAAAGTTGATTTTTAAATGGTGTTTGTATAATCTTGTTTGGGTTAAGGATTCTAGTTCTGCGGTTTCCTCCTTGCAATCTATCCTCGTGGTTAGTGAGTTTCCTGAAGTATTTTTTGATAATCTTCATAGAATTTCTCCCAATAGGGAAATAAATTTTGGGATTGATCTTCTAGCAGATACCCGTCTTATTTTTATCCCTCCTTATAAAATGGCTCCAACTGAATTAAAGGAGCTGAGAAAGCAGTTAAAGGATCTCTTTGATAATTGTTTCATCCATCCTAGTATTTTCTCGTAGGGTGCTCTTGGGATTTTCGTGCATAAGAAATATGGGTATCTTCGGATAATTATAGATTATCGATAGTTGAATAAAGTCACAGTGAAGAATAAGTATCCTCTTCTAAGGATTGATGATCTCTTCGATCAGCTTTAGGGTGCTAGACGCTTCTCTAAAATTAATCTTCATTTGGGGTATCATCAATTGAAAATTATGGAGGTTGATATTCCCAAGACTACTTTCAGTACCTAATATGGTCATTATGAGTTTTTGGTTATGTTATTTGAGTTAACTAATGCTCCAACTACCTTTATAGATCTTATAAACTGGGTACTTAGGTAGTTTTTGGATCTATTTGTGATAGTCTTCATTGATGATATATCGATGTATTCTAAGAGTGAGGAGGATCATGCCAATAACCTCCAAATTTTGTTACAAAATCTTCAAAATCAGAGGTTGTAGTCTAAATTTTCTAAGTGTGAGTTTTGGTTGAATACTGTGAATTTTCTTGGGCATATGGTGTCTAGTGGGGGGATCAAGGTGGATTCACAAAACGTAGAAACGGTTAAGAGATGTCCTAGACCTATGATTCCAATTGACATTCGGAGCCTTTTAGGCTTTGATTTGTATTGTAGGAGGTTTGTGGAGAGCTTCTCTTCTATTGATACTTTATTGAAAAAGTTAACTCAGAAGAAGGTCAAGTTCTTGTTTTCTGATGCTTGTGAGGGTAGTTTTGAGAAGTTAAAGGATAATTTGAGTTTCACACCAGTTTTGACCCTACTCAAGGGTACTGATAGTTTTGTTGTATTTTGTGATGGATCCCGTATGGGACTGGGTTGTGTCTTGATACAACATGGTAAGGTTTTGTCTTATGCTTCTAGGCAACTTAAGGTTTATGAGAGAAACTATCCAACTCACGACCTGTAGTTAGTAGTTGTGGTCTTCACTTTTAAGATTTGGCATCATTATTTGTATGGGGTTCATGTGGATATTTATTCAGACCATAAGTGATTGTAGTACATGTTCACTCAGAAGGAACTAAATTTCAGGCAGAGGCGGTGGCTCGAGTTACTTAAACTATGACATGAGTTTGCACTATCATCCAGGTAAAGTTAATGTGGTTGTTGATGCTCTTATCAGGTTGTCTATGGGAATCTTTTTCATGTTGATGAAGAGAAGAGAGGGTTGGTGAAGGATATTCATCGGTTGTCTAATTTAGGAGTTCGTCTGTTGGACTCTAAGGATGGGGGAGTGATTGTTCAAGAGGTGGTCAAATCATCTCTTTGTGCTGAGGTGAAGGAGAAACAATTTTTTGATCCCATATTACATAAATTAAGGATGATGTGGGTCATCAAAAGGTAATGGATTTTGAGATTGGGGGAAATAACATTCTAAGATATAAAGGAAGATTATATGTTCTTGATTCTGATGGGTTGCAAGAAAGAATCTTTGTTAAGGCTCATGAATCTAGATATACAGTTCATCTGGGTTTGACTAATATGTATCATGAATTGAAGGAGATCTATTAGTGGAACAATATAAAGAGATATGGTAAATTGTATGACTAAGTGTATGGTATGTCAGCAAGTTAGGGTAGAACACTTGTGGCCTGGTGGCATGTTTCAAGAGATAGAGTTACCCATATGGAAGTGGGAGATAATCAACATGGATTTCATTACGGGTCTTTAGTGGTCTTAGAATCAGTATGATTCCATTTAGGTCATTATGAATAGGATGACTAACTCTTCTCACTTTTTTCCTGTGAGGAATAACTACTCTGAAGAGGACTATGCCAAGTTGTTTATTCAGGAGATTGTCAAGTTGCATAGAGTGCTTGTGTACATAATTTCAGATCGAGGTACACAGTTTACTTCTCACTTTTGGAATTTATTTTAGAAAGGTTTGGGGACTAAGGTGAACCTTAGCACTGCTTTCTACCCTCAAATAGATGGACAAGCGAAATGGACTATTCAGATATTGAAGGATATGATAAGGGCCCGTCTGATTGATTTTAAGGGAAGTTGGGTTGATCACTTGCCTCTCCTTGAATTTTCATACAATAATAGTTATTATTTGAGTATTTAGTTGGCTCCTTTTGAGGCTATTTATGGTAGGAGGTGTAGGTCTGCTATTGGATAGTTTGAGGTTGGTGAGACTAGGTTGTTTGGTACTGACTTGGTTCACTAAGCCATGGATAAGGTGAAGGTGATTAGAGAAAAGCTTAAGACTGCTCAAATTTTCCAAAAGTCTTAAATGGATGTGGGGTGAAGAGAGTTGGAGTTTGAGGTCAGTAATTGGGTGTTCTTGAAAGTTTCTTCTATGAAAGGAGTGTTGAGGTTTGGGAAGAAAGGGAAGCTCAGTCTCTGTTATATTAGTCCATATCAGATTATAAGGAGAGTTTGGAATTTTTCTTTTGAGTTGGAGTTGCCCACGAGTTTGGCTTCTATTCATTTTGTTTTCCATGTGTCTATGTTAAAAAAGTGCGTGGGTGATCCTTTTTTTGATTGTTCCTATGGAGGATGTTGGTATTTTGGATTCCTTGTCCTATGAGGAAGTCCCGGTGAAGATTTTGGATAGGCAAGTTTGTAGGTTGAGAACTAAGGATATGGTTTTGGTAAAGGTGCTCTGGAGAAATCAAAAGGTGAAAGAATCTACATGGGAAGCTGAAGAAGATGTGAGGGCTAAATATCCATTTTTCTTCCTCAGGTTGGGTGAGGATGCTTAAGGTATGCATTATTTTATTCTAACCTCATTCCTAATTTATTCTTAGTTCTGGTTTCATTCATTCTTATTTTTGTGCGAAACGGTTGTCCTAACTTCTCATTCAGGGATGAATGATCTGGGGAGGGGAGGGGGGTAATGTAACACCCTAGGTTTTGGACTCTGTAATTTTACTGAAAAATTGAACACTGCCCTGGAAATGACTCAAGTAAGAGCTGTTATCACTCATCACGAGTTGTATGGTGCCACTTTTTTTCCTAACTAGTAAGATTGACTAGGGCTTCTGACTTAATCACGACTTAGCCCTCATGAGTCTAAGGTCTGGTCACGAGTCGCAAAGCATGACTCATGACCAAAATAGTGTGATTACCCTAAGATGCTGCCTAGACTACGAGTTCGGTCAATGACTCATGACCAGTCACCATGAGTCGTTACCCGATCCTTAACGACTAGGAGCTATTTTCTTGCATGTTTAAATTAAGGGTAATTTGGTCTTTTCCCGTCCTTTGCACTTTACCCACGACTTAAAACACCCCAAGGGGTCCCTTTTCATCATTTACCAAATCATAAATATTATTCTCTCCTCTCAAACTCCTAAAGTCAAGAGAAAGCTAGGGTTTAAAAGGATTAATCATCTAGAATTCAATTGGTAGTTTTCTCTCCAAACTTCTTAGTGTTTTAGGAATGCTTCTCTTTCCTAACCTAATTTTACATGAGAGCATGTGTTTAATTATTATTCGTGTGGAGTGAATTGTTGGGTTTTGAAATTGGGTTGAGGGATGAATGATTATTACTTGGATTGTTTTTCCCATTGTTTTTAACTTGTCATTCATACTTTATCTTATGGGTTTTAACTAAATAAGTGCATGGGTATTGGAATTGGACTTAGGAACATGGGTTTCCCCAAATTTATAGATTTTGGTATGGAATTTACATGAACCTTAACCCACTTTGTGAAATTGATTTTGAAACATGGATATGTGCACAATTTAACTCACTCTTTGAACCTTACATTGTATAAAAGGTTAATGGAGCATAAAAATAGTTTTTGAGGGGCCTTAGTGGGCATGGTTTGGATTTAATTGGAACTTGGGAGTGGTTTGATTGAATTGGAATGGCATAACTGGACTTATCTTGCAAGCATAATTAGTTTGACGATATCAATGGTATATGACTTAACAAAAGACTCCTTAGTTTATGGTTGGGATTATTTGCTAAATGGTTTTAATTTGGGCTTAAAGGGGATTGTGTAGCTCGCCGTGAAGGTGGAGGTCCTGAGAAGGGGGGGGGACCAATGCGGGAAACCACGTTTGCTGACATAGGGTTTTTATGACCGTGTGCTTAATTCCCACAATATATATATATTTTTAGAATGGCTAAAGCTTTAGTGTCTCTGGACCTTCCTTGAATTTTCCTAGTTCGTGCATCTAACACGTGTTGGGACCCTTTCAGCAAGGGGATATGGACCCATATATCCCGTGGGTACCCTTAGGATGGATAGAGCTACACAGTCCAGGTTAATGATTCTTAAAACTCTAATGTTTATAACCTTGTATCCTATCCCGACATTATATATATGTGTGTATATATATACATACATATGAATGTGTGCATGCATTTTTTGATTGGTTTTGGACATGGAATTATTTTATCCCTTCCCTGAGTTACATGTCAGTGCTTATCCCATTGACCTTCCCTGGATGCTACATCATTTCATGATGTAGGGTCTTAGGGTTCTTTGTTTACTCGTGTGTAGTCTTTGGTGAGCGGATATCAGTTGAGTTGTTGTGAAGTGGTGAGCCTCCATCATTTGGGAAGCTTTACCATTTCATTATTTTTTTTTCATTTTTTGGGAATTGAAGAGTTCCATTGTCATGGTCGCGGGCAAGTACCGACCTAATTAGTATTCTGATTTTAGATATTTTGTGGACAAAGTGAGGGTTGGTTATTTGTTTTGAATTCTAAGAACCTTCGTATTGGTTTTTATATCATTCTTATTGTTTGGTTTTTCTTCCGCTATTATTTATTGTGCTCAGGTGGTTAGGCTGGGGGTGGTCTCCGACCCACGGTGGGCTTTAGATACCCATCACGGCTAGGCCCTGGTTCGGGTCATGACACAAGCCCATCATGGGCCAGAGACCACACCCTTTACTTAACCTTTAGAGCACATAAATGTAAACAACAGAAGCCAACCAATTAGTAATAAGAAGGATAGATAGTCAAATGAGATTTCTAAGAATCAAAACAAACAACTAACCCAATATTATCCACAACAAGCCTCTAAACTAGAAATACAAACCAAATTGTGCATGCCCCCAACTATGAACAAAAGGAATCCATATATTAAATATGAGACAATAATGAAAATAATGAAATGACCGGGCCTTCTAAAAGATGGAGGCTCACTACTTCGCAGCAGAGCAACAGACGTACCACACCACTTAATGATACACAAGGATAACAGAAATGTCCTCCGTACCATACCACTTAATGATACACAGGGATAACAGAAATGTCCTCCGAACATACATCATAAAACGATGCAACTTCTGGGGACAGTCAGTGGGGCGAGAACTGGTATGCAACTCGGGGGAAGAGGATAAAATAATGCCATTGCCAAAGACGAGTCAAAACCACATGCACAATATTTATATATACATATATAGGATGCCGGGATAAGAGAAAGGGTCATGACCATTAGAGTTTAAACCATTATCCTGAACTGTGTAGCTTCCTTCATCCTAAAGGCACCCACGGGCTATATGGGTCCAACTCCACCTGCTAGAAGGGTCCCAGTGCATGTTAGCCATATGAACCAAGGAAAGGCTAAAGACACCAAGGCAATAGCCATCCAAAATATAGTGTGTATCGTGACACTCGATCATATAGACCCCCATGACGACAAACATGATTTTCTGTGTTGGTCCCCCCGGGATTACACCTTCATTGTGGGCTACATAATTCCTTTTAAGCCTAAATTAAAATAGTTTACACATAAACCCAACCATTAACCAAGGAGTCTTTATTAAGGCATTTTCCGAATTGGTATCGTCATACCAACATGCTTGCAAGATAATTCCATTTTGCCAAACCAGCCCATATAACCATTAGACTCCCAAGTTCCATTTAAAATCCTAAACTATGGACACCAAGGGCCATCCAAACCATTTTACTATCCATAATCCTTTAATGTAATGCAATGTTACAAAGGTAAGTTAAATGATGTAAATTACATGTTCAAAATCAAGATTTTTAAAGTGAGTCGAAGATAATGCTATTACCAAGCAAAAAATCCATTAATTTAGGAAAACCCATGTCACCCATTCCAACCATTGCCACAATGCACCAATTTAGTCCCCAAAACCATAAATTAAAGTTGAATAATCCTTTTAAAACATGGGGAAAGCGATCCAAGCAATAATAATCAAAACCCTCAACCCAATTTCAAACTCATCAATTAAAACATATGAATATTGATTAAATAAGTACCACAATGTAAAATTCAAGCTAAGAAAAGAGAAACATTCCTGAAATATAGAAGAATTTGAAGAGAAATTGAAGTTTGGAGCTTGACTGATGAATTTTTTGTAAAACCCTTGAGCTTGCTTGGGTTGGGAGTTAAAGAAGAAAAGAATGGTGTTTTGTTTTTAAAAACTAAAGAAAACAGGCCACTTTGATGTTATAAAGTAGTTTAAGGGGTAAAGGACCAAAAGCCCCTCACCCCAAGTGAAATAGCAAAAATTGAATGAAAAATCCTCCATGCCACACCCTTATAGGGAGGCTAAGCAGAGTGTCATGCCACTATCCCGGAGGCTTACTACCTCGGGTTCCCATAATGGCCCTGAACCCCTTCCATAAATTCCAAAACTTTTCTAAAATACCCTTTTAACATCCCTAATCATAATTCAAGTAAAAATTTGACATTACGCACGCGGGAGGGTAAAAAATAAAATGGTTGAAATTTGTATGGGGTCTCACAAACAAAATCACCATGGAGGCTAAACCACAAGTTGAAGGGACAAGCCATCAACTCCATATCTACTGGAGGGTATAATGCACCAAGGCATGCCCAAGAACTCACAAAGGCTGTAAGCAGTACTAGTGATAACCAAAACTCTAGCAACTTAGAGAAATACAACCTTATCTAAAAACTAGTCAATCCAATGTCCCATCTACAACAACAAATACCCATAGGAACATATCACCAAGGAGAAGCAAGGTCTCATTACGTCAAACAAATGACAAAAAGAGATATTTTTGAATCCACCCATGTATAACAACCTTAACCCAATTAAACCATGAATTACATCGCAAAAGAATAGAGTACCAATCTCAACATCAATGTGAAGGCGAGGACCACTACCAAAAAAAGAACCAAGCAAATCAAGATAAGGAATTCTCAATTGGCCAATCTTAAGAAGAGGCTATGGAAAAGGATCATCCATTTCTACCACTCTTAACTCAACTAGACCAAGAACCATACCATAGAGAGAGTGGAGTGTCCAACTCCACAATAATACCAAGATCACTCTATCACCAGGAGGTGAACATAAAAAACTAGAAAGAAAAACCTAAGATCTTTCAACATCAACATCAAGACCACTACTAGGTGATGAACTAGCCACATCAGAAGAACGAATCCCAAACTAGTCAGCCTTTAAAATGGGCTATAGAAAAGGATAGAAAATGCTAAAATCTCATGAACGTAGAGGGTAATCCCTAGAATCTTAACTCTAAAATGGGGAATGAAGCCAAACTACCAACTCTAGAACTACAATAGAACCCTAGAAGGCCAAACCTACCTTCACTTTCATATCCCACTCAACAACTGACCTAACCTCGCCAAGGGGAGAGAAAAATAACCAAAATCACCTCACTAAAGAGAGAAAATCATCCAATTGAGTTAGCCACCTAGGTCAATAAGCAAGAATCATAAGAAAGGGAATTCTAACCAGATAATGCTAGTTTAGTCATCTATCAAGTAATGATCGATTAATGTCAAATAATGACAATAATAAGAACAAAAATAACGACACTAGTATAAGGTGTAGGTGTAACCAAAAATGAAAATCAATAACAAATACCACTCTAGGGCCATAAAAAGGCCAATATGCCATAGTAAAGGGACTTTAACCCAAATGCTACACCCCTAGGAAAATACAATACTGAATTACTCCATCCACTACTATAAAAAACATCTATGGGGGTAGTTATATAATCATGAACTCTACACCAAGGCACACATCAACCAATATAAAAATACAAAGGCACATAATCATCGATGGGTATGAAAACCCCAATTTAAATCAAATAGAAGGTAAAGGCAAAAATAAAAAGTCACCTATCACGATGGAAATATGGAGTCATAAGCCTGATGTGCCCAAAAAAGTATGAATATGAGTGGGTACAAACTCAGATTAAATATCTGAATCACCAGTTAAGGTGCTAAGTGCTCTACCTCCAATCGAAGGTGCCACCTCTCTATTAAACTAATCTAGATGAGCTGAGTGACAAATAATCCTATGCTGGGGACACTCTCTGGACTAATGAATGGTCTTTCTGCAGTCATACCAAACCTTTAAAGCCCTAACCTAGCGAGAAATATTGGCTGACCCTAACTGGTTAACCAACTGACATCGAGGACACACCCTACTAGAATGACCATCCTTCCTACAATCATAACATATCTTAGGAGTTGTAGGCTGGCGAGAAACATATGTTGAACCTGTCTGAACAACCAACTCACATCTGGGGATCTCCTTAGAACAATGAGCAGTCTCTCCACAACAAAAATAGGCTACTGGAATACTCAAATGTACCACACCCACTGATCCAAAATAGCTGCCACAGCCTAAAGATCCATGCTGAATACTCTATAAGTTCTGATAAAAACTCTACTAGTTGTAACCACTATGATTTATCTAAGAGCCACTTATAGTTTGAGATGCTACCCGAGTGAAACTAACAGGATGCAAGTGAAGCTAATCCTCATTGGGAGGATCCGTACTCCTAAAGGGAATACCAATAACATTGTACTAATAACATGGCCTTTTATTGCCACCTCCATATGTCCCAATACATGCTCTCCCTATGGCTTTCCCACCGCCAACAACCTGAGAGAAAGAAGACTCAACAGCTATCAAATGCTCAAACACCAAATGGAGTGGCAAAGCTAATCCTCTAATAAAGCCATACACCATCTCATGCTTTGAAGGATATAGAATAGAAATATGTTTACCCTACTTAAAAAACTAAATCTCATACTCTAAAATTGTCAAAGAACCCTATTGAACACCAAAAAATCTAACTCTGGTCTGAGAACTGCTTGATGTACTATAACGCCCTAATTTTTCTGAATTGGAATGCTACACGGTGGTTATGACCCCGAGGGACCATAAGCTAACCCATGACTGATATCTGTACCTGTATACTGCAATTCATGAAATAACATGCAGAAAACATGCACAATAGTCCATAAGGTTCAATTAAAATAATATAACATCCATATGGGCGAAAAATACCCAAAACAACTAAAAATTGAATCTGAAAGCTAAATATGAGCGTAAATTCTAAAGCCTCTAAGTAATATCTTAAATAAGAAGTTGAAGGAACATGTCTCCAACTAACTCCGTAAATTGATAATTGGCTAAAATAATAATAAAAAAATCGAATCATATTATCCTCGAATGAAGAGGACTCACAGAATCTCTACGACTGGAAATGCTACACCTACTGCTGATCTGGAACTCGTGTCTCTGAACCTATGGTGTAACATGAAAAGAAAGCACCATAGTGCAAATGCATCAGTACGAGGGGATGTACTGAGTATACGAGTGAGGTAGGCTAAATATAAACAGGGTTTGCATGCATAAACAATGCTAACTGACTGACTGATATGAACGTAAGAGTGTATACATACATACATAGTAACTAAGATTGTGAGTACGTAGTGGCTAAATCTGTATGCTAATACATGGCTGGAACCGTAGTTCTGATAACATGGATGACTGTATCTGACAACCCTGAATCTGTTTGAACTCTCTGAGTTCTGTGCTATAACTGAATTTAACTATATCTAACAGTCCTGGTATACTGATATCTGAAGAATTGTCTGAGTTCTTTACTGAGAATGATACTGAAACTTGAGAGGTAGTTGTTTAACCGACATGCCCCATGTATACCATTATAGATAAGCTGAGGTCTAATCTCTGCCCTGACTGGAGGGGTATCAATACCGCGCCACTGGTAAGGACAGTTGTAAGCAACTTTTATTTGGCAGGTACTCAAAGTGAGAATGGCGGGACCCTAAACTAACAGGTTAAGCCACCTCATCAACCCTAACCTGACAGGCTAAGATGTATTAACCTACGCTGGCTACGTAGTTCTGGAACACAAGGATAACTACTAAGAATCACACCCAAAAACTGGTAGGTGAGTACCCATCCTTGGGTTCACTCGGTGCTAACTTCTACTCCCATCTGAAGAGACTAAACATGATTCAACTGACTGTACATAGACAAATTAACTGACTTCCATTGACTGACGGAGTAGTACTATTATCTGAGAGTTAACTGAGATCATGCGATTTCTGAGGTTTCCTGAGTCACATGACTGACTGAGTTCTATAGATTATAGCTTGACTGAGATTATCGTGACAACATGACATGGCTCTAGCAATACAACTATGTTTTTTGGGTATGAATACCCCCAGGACTCGATAGAAGGAAACTGACACACATGACATGACTTGATCACAAGATTTGAGTCCACAATTCATCATATCATAAGTAGGGGATATCATATTTCATATAGTTATTCAACATCTTAAACATTGTAGGGAATGCATGGATATATTTCATGTACATATTGTATATCTCTATTAGCTTGCATGCTTTATACCGCCATAATAGCAACACATGAAAAGCAAGGAATTCATATTGAAGTATATAGATAACATTAACTTTTCATTTAGACATCATAGAACCATACAAACATGAACTTCTAGCATACTAAGCATTTTATCAAACACCTTGCATGCATTCTTTAAGGCATAGGTGGGTTTCATACTTGCACCATATTAAACCACCTAAAGTTCATGGTTTTCAATTAACAAACATATATATTCCATGAAAACACCTTTAGACATCATATTGAAACTTAAACAACAATTGTCAACATGTACATACTCATATCACCTCAAAAAGTTTACAAAATAATATTTAAAACATGGTTCTTGAGCTCTATGAACGGATTGGGTCCATAGATGAACACTATGCATACCTTAGTGATTGGATCTTGAAAGAGATCTAATGTTTCTGAAGGTTCTTGAAGAATTCCTTAGGCTTGCCCTTGATTTTTTTTTACTAGGGTTTAACTCCTTTAGGAAAGAATGCTCTTGTTCCTGAGGAGATAATCTTGAGAGGAAACCCTAATCTTGTGGTTGAAAGTGTATGAGAGAGCTTTTTGATATGTTTTAACTAAAGAGAATGGAAGATAATACGTTCCTTGAGGGTTATAAGTCATGGGAAATGAAGGTAAAAGACCAAAATACCCTTATGAAATAAATTCCCAGTTGCTAAAAATAATAGCTGACGACATTTGTGACAAGGCGTCAAAAATGTGGTAAGCCGTCAAAAATGTCATCACGCAGAAGCTGGACTCTGCCTGAGGATGATGACATTTGTGACATGGAATCAAAAATGTGGTAATCCATCAAAAATATCATCACACAGAAGCTGGATACTACCTAGGGCTGACGACCTTCGTGATAGGGCGTCACAAATGTGGTAAGCTACCACGAATGTCATCACTTAGGAGCTGGTTTCTGGCTAAGGCTGACGACCTTTGTGGTAGGGCATCACAAGTGTGGTAAGATACCACGAATGTTGTAACTTAGGAGTTGGTTTCTACCTAAGACTGACGACCTTCGTGATAGGGCGTCACAATTGTGGTAAGCTACCACGAATGTCGTCACACTGTTTCCATCCTGACATGCTGGAGTAAAATAGGAATAAATGTTTTCTACGGTATCAGATTTAGGCTAAATTGTTATTTTTGGAAAGATAATTCAATTATTTATCTTTTTATAGGTCATGAGCTCAAAAATTCCAAGTATAACCAGAGATATTCTCGTTTGAATTTGACTATACCAATATCCTTCTCAAGAATTCAATCGGTAAGGAATGTTTTGATTCTTATGATAGCTGGGAGTTATTTGAAGCCTTAATATACATCTAAACTACTCATAAAACTATAAAAGAACCATGATGTATGATGCATGATCTTGGTACATGGCTATTATATTGGTTTGGATTTTTTAGGGTATTATAATATCTCCCTCTTGGAAACATTCATCCTCGAATGATGACTGCTTGAGAGGGGAGAAAAGATAAAATGATGCATACACTGATCATGATCAACTGGCACATGATTTTAGGACTTAATTGAATTCTAAATTGAATATAACCCAACTGAACATGCATATCTAATGCATGACTGATAAGCTGAACTCATGAATGCATGATAAGCTATGCACTGATACTTGATACCAATTTTATACTAGAATTTTGATCATATAACTGAATAAGCTTAAGGAAAATGGTTACCTCAAGCTAAGACTGAATTAGCAGAGAAAAGATGAGGGTACTTGGTTCGCATGTCTGCTTCTTCTTCCCAAGTAGCTCCCTCCATGGACTGATTCCGCCAAAGAACCTTGACTAGAGGGACTTCTTTGTTTCTCAACCTATGAGTCTGATAGTCAAGGATTTCAACTGAAATATCTTTATAAGAGAGACTATTCTGAATGTCAACGCTCTGACTAGGGACTACAACTGCTCGGTCACCTATGCACTTCTTGAGCAAAGAGACATGGAAGACTGGATGCTTACCGAAGCGACTGAGAATCTTGAAGGGACCGATATATCGGGGACTGAGCTTTCCCTTCTTTACGAATCTCTTCACTCCCTTTATGGGAGAGATCTTGAGATAGACATAGTCATCGACCTTGAATTCGAGATCCTTTCTATGAACATCTGCATAAGACTTTTGTCAGCTCTGAGCATCCTGGAGTCTTTCTCTGATCAACTGAAATTTCTCTAAGGCATCAAATACTAAGTCAGGCCCTATGACTGTGGTCTAACTAACATCAAACCAACCGATCATAGACCTACATCTCCTACCATAGAGAGTTTCGAATGGAGCCATCTGAATACTAGAGTGATAGCTGTTGTTGTATGTGAACTCAATCAAAGGAAAGTGGTCATCCCAGCTTCCCTTGAAATCAATTGCACACGCCCTTAGCACATCTTCTACATTCTGAATGGTTCTTTCTGCTTGACCATCTGTCCGAGGATGAAACGTTGTACTGAGATGAACTTGGGTACCAAGACCCTTTTGGAATTCTTTCCAGAAGTAAGAGGTGAACTGGGTACCTCTGTCTGAGATGATAGATAGTGGAACACCGTGTAATCTTACCAACTCCATAATATAGAGTTTGGCATAATCCTCGGCTGAGTAAGAGGTACAAACTTGAAGGAAATGAGACGACTTGGTCAGTCTGTCTACAATGACCCAAACTGAATCATACTGATGATGTGTTCTAGGCAAACCCATCACGAAGTCCATGTTCACTTCTTCCCACTTCCAAGTAGGAATAGTGAACTACTGCATGGAACCACTAGGTTTCTGATGCTCTATCTTAACCTGCTGACATGTAGAGCACTTAACCACAAACTCTGCAACGTCCCTCTTCATCCCACTCCACCAATAGATCTCTTGCAAGTCGCGGTACATCTTAGTGTCCCCTAGATGAATAGAGTATCGTGCACCGTGCGCTTCTGCAAGAATTTGCTGCCTCAAGTCTTCTACACCGGGAACACACAGACGACCCTAACAACGAATAACACCATCTCTCCCTTGGGAGAAAACCTCTACTTCCTGACTCTGAACTGACTCTTTTAGCTTGACAAGGCTAGGATCCCTTTCTTGCTTCTCTTTCACCTCGAAAACTAGAGATGACTCTGAACTACTTTGAACACATACACCACCCTCTGAAGAGTCGACTAAGCGAACACCTAGTCTAGCAAGCTGATGAATCTCCAGAGCTAATTTCTTCTTACCATCCTCAACATGGGAAACACTACCCATGGATAGTCTACTGAGTGTGTCGGCCACTACATTGGCCTTGCCAGGATGATAAATGACACTCATGTCATAATCTTTGAAGAGCTTTAACCACCTTCTCTGATAAAGATTGAGATCTTTATGGGAAAAAACATACTGAAGGCTCTTATGATCTGTGAAGACGTCTACATGAACACCGTATAGATAATGCCTCCAAATCTTTAAGGCAAAGACAACTGTTGCTAACTCAAGGTCATGAGTAGGATAATTCTTCTCATGGGGATTCAACTGTCTGGAGGCGTAGGCTATGACTCTACCTTTCTGCATAAGGACACAACCTAAACCTACTCTGGATGCATCACAATATACTACGAATCCATTGGAACCATCGATAGTAGCCAGCCAAACCCAAGAAACTCCTGATAGCTGATAGAGAGATAGGGCGAGGCCAGTTTCTTACCGCTTTAGTTTTCTGAGGATCTACTCTAATGCCATCACCCAAAATAATGTGGCCAAGGAATGCTACTGATCTTAGCCAAAATTTTCACTTACTGAACTTGGCGAACAATTGGTGATCCCTGAGAGTCTGAAGAACAATTATGAGATGGTCTGAATGATCACGCTCTGTGAGAGAATAGACCAGAATATCATCTATGAAGACTATGACGAATGTGTCCAAGTACTGCTTGAACACCCGGTTCATCAAGTCCATGAAAGCTGCAGGGGCATTGGTAAGACCAAAGGACATGACTAGAAATTCAAAGTGACCATACCGAGTATGAAAAGCTATCTTCGAAATGTCACATTCTCTAACTATGAGCTAATGATAGCCTGATCTGAGGTCTATCGTGGAGAAATAATTGGCACCCTGAAGTTGGTCAAACAAGTCGTCTATCCTAGGTAGCGGATACCTGTTCTTGATTGTGACTTTGTTGAGCTGACGGTAATCAATACACATTCTGAGAGAACCGTCCTTTTTGCGCACGAATAAGAATGGCTCACCCCATGGGGATACACTGGGCCTGATGAATACCTTTTCTAAGAGATCCTTCAACTGATCTTTCAGTTCCTTGAGTTCTGCTGGTGCCATTCTGTATGGCGAAATAGAAATAGGCTGAGTATCTGGGAGAAAGTCTATGCCAAAGTCTATTTCCCTTTCGGGAGGAATGCCTGGAAGATCTTCGGGAAAGACTTCTGAATATTCATTAACCACTCGAACTAATTCGAGACTGGGAGATTCGGAACTGGAATCCTTAACATGCACGAGATGATACACACACCCCTTAGAAATTATTTTCCTTGCCCAAAGGTAGGAAACAAGCTGACCCCTGAAAGATGAAGTGCTACCCTTCCACTCTAGGATGGGCTCATTCGAGAACTAAAACTAAACTATCCTATTTATACAGTTGACTATGGCATAGCAGGAATGAAGCCAATCCATGCCGAGAATGATATCTAAATCAGTTATCTCTAACTCGACTAAATCTGCCGACTTAGATTTTTGAAATATCATAACTGGGCAGTTTCTGTATACCCACCGAGCTATGGTGGTTTTACCTACTGGGGTAGAGACTGAAAAGGGCTTTCCTAAAATTTCGGGACTGATTCCGAAATCGCCTGCTATGTATGGAGTGACAAAAGACAAGGATACACTTGGGTCTAGTAAAGCATAAACATGAACATGGAAAATCTGTAACGTACCAATAATGACATAAGGAGAATTTTCCTGATCCTGTCGGGTCTGAAGAGCATAGAGTCTATTTGGGCGTTGCCCACTAGTAGCACTGGAAGTGGCACCTTGCTGGTTTGGGCGACTGAACTGGGTTGTGGAACGATTCTACTGACCCTGAGGGCCTGGCTGAGGACACTCCCTAATCCTGTGTCCTGGCTTACCACAACTAAAAAAGACATCACTTCTTACCACAAGTCTGAAAAAGAGGGTTTGTTCGGGCACTGCTAACACTGCCCTGAGATTTAGAGCCTGGTGATATGTCTCTGTTTCCATCCCTAAACTTCAGCATTGGGGCACTAGCGGAGGAAGGGGCTTGAACTGCTGACTTAGGATGAAACTGCGAACGATTTTCTCCCTCTGATTTGGGCTGAGCAAAATTGAAACTCCCTTCTCTTACTCTCTTGTTCTGCCTCTCCCTAGTCTTAACCTTCTGCTCCTCTATCTGTTGAGCGTGGATTATGAGCCTGGCTAAAGTCATATTTCTATTCAGCATCGCAGACCTACACTTATTTACCACGATATCATTCACCCCTGACACAAACTTGCTCATCTTAGCCCTATTGTCTGTAACCACACGAGGGGCATATCTATCTAGCTGAGTAAATCTAAGAGAATACTCTCTAACTGTCATATTTCCCTGTCTGAGATTGATGAACTCAAGAACTTTGGCCTCTCTCAGATCTTAGGGAAAGAATCTATCTAAGAAAGCCGTGACAAATTCTTTCCACTCAACAGGACCTGCATCCCCTTACCTTTGTGCTAACCACTGCTTGTACCAAGTGTGAGCGACATCCTACAATTGGTATGTGTCTAACTCGGTACTCTGAGAAGAAGTGACTCCCATGATATCAATGACCTTCTGGACTTGGTCAATGAATTCCTGAGGATCCTCGTCTGGCTTAGACCCAAAGAAGGACGGAGGGTTCATTCGGGTGAAGTCTCGAATCCTAGCTTCTGCTGAATTGGCCACTGGGTTGGTTGGAACGACTGCTGGTCATTCATTCTGGGCAGCTACAGACTGAACAAGAGCGGTAAATTCGGTCCTAAACTCCGCATGAGAAATATGTTCGCCCAAAGGATCTTTGGGCTGAGGAGCTGGCTGATTTCTTCTCTTTGGAGGCATGTTTCTGAAATAAGAGAAGAGCGGATTAGACTGAGAGACTGACTTGAAATTATGCTTACTAGCACGAAATGAATATTGAAGAAAGGAAATTGTTCCTAAAACATCGCATAGCCTCCTTTACATAAATGTGGCGCGCAACACACCCGTGTACAAGACTCTACTAGATGCGGCTTTAAGACTTTCTAGGACTCTATTGAACCTTAGGCTCTGATACCAAGTTTGTAACGCCCCAATTTTTCTGAACCGGAACACTATATGGTGCTTATGACCGCGAGGGACCACAAGATAACCTATGACTAATATCTGTACCTGTATACTGCCATTCATGACATAATAATGTGGAAAGCATGCACAATAGACCATAAGGTTCAACTGAAATAATATAACATCCATATGGGCAAAAAATACCCAAAACAACTGAAAATTAAATCTGAAAGCTAAATCTGAGTGTAAATCTAAAAGCCTCTAAGTACTGTCTGAAATAAAGAGCTGAAGGAACATGTCTCCAACTAACTACGTAAACTGATAACTGGATAAAATAATAATGAATAAATCCAATCATATTGTCCTCGAATGAAGAGGACTCACTGAATCTCTGCGACTGGAAATGCTACGGCTACTGCCGATCTGGAGCTCGTGTCTCTGAACCTATGGTGTAACATGAAAAGAAAGCACCATAGCACAAATGCGTCAGTACGAGGGGATGTACTGAGTATATGAGTGAGGTAGGCTAAATATAAACAGGGTTTACATGCTTGAACAATGCTAACTGACTGACTGATATGAACGTAAGAGTGCAAACATACATACATAGTAACTAAGATCGTGAGTACATAATGGCTAAATCTGTACACTAGTACATGGATAGAACCGTAGTTCTGATAACATGGATGACTGTATCTGACAACCCTGAATCTGGTTGAACTCTCTGAGTTCTGTGCTATAAATGAATTTGACCGTATCTAACAGTCCTGGTCTACTGATATCTGAAGAATTGTCTGAGTTCTTTACTGAGACTGATACTAAAACTGTGGGAGGTAGTTATTTAACCGACATGCCCCATGTATACCATTATGGCTAAGTTGGGGTCCAATCTCTGCCCTGACTGGAGGGGTGTCAATACCGCGCTACTGGTAAGGATAGTTGTGAGTAACCCTTATCTGGCAGGTACTCAAAGAGAGAACGGAGGGACCCTAAACTGACAGGTTAAGCAACCTCATCAATCCTAAACTGATAGGATAAGATGTCTCAACCTACACGGGATACGTAGTTCTGGAAAACAAGGATGACTTCTATGAATCACACCCTAAAAATGGTAGGTGAGTCCCCATCCTTGGGTTCACTCGGTGCTAACTTCTACTCCCATATGAAGAGACTAAACATGATTCAACTGACTGTACATGGACAGATTAACTGGTTTCTGTTGATTGACGTAGTAGTACTATTATCTGAGAGTTAACTGAGATCATGAGATTTCTGAGGTTTCCTGAGTCACATAACTGACTGAGTTCTATAGATTATAGCTTGACTAAGATTATCGTGACAACATGACATGGATCTAGGCACACATCTATGTTTTTAGGGTACGAATACCCCCAGGACTTAATAGAAGGAAACTGACACACATGACATGACTTGATCACAAGATTTGAGTCCACAATTCATAATATCATAAGTAGGGGATATCATATTTCATATATTTATTCAACATCTTAAACATTGTAGGGAATGTATGGATATATTTCGTGTACATATTGTATATCTCCATCATCTTGCATGCTTCATACCACCACAATAGCAACACATAAAAAGAATGGAATTCATATTAAAGTATATAGCTAACATGAACTTGTCATTTAGACATCATAGAACCATACAAACATGAACTTCTAGCATCCTAAGCATTTTATCAAACACCTTGCATGCATTCTTTAAGGCATAGGTGGGTTTCATACTTGCACCATATTAAACTACCTAAAGTTCATGATTTTCAATTAACAAACATATATTTTCCATGAAAACACCTTTAGACATCACAGTGAAACTTAAACAACAATCGTCAACATGTACATACTTATATCACCACAAAAAGTTTACAAAATAATATTTAAAACATGGTTCTTGAGCTCTATGAATGGATTGGGTCCATAGATGAACACTACGCATACCTTAGTGATTGAATCTTGAAAGAGATATAATGTTTCTGAAGGTTCTTGAAGAATTTCTTAGTCTTGCCCTTGATTTTTCTTGACTAGGGTTTAACCCATTTGGGAAAGAATGCTCTTGTTCCTGAGGAGATGATCTTGAGAGGAAACCCTAATCTTGTGGTTGAAAGTGTATGAGAGAGTTTTTTGAGATGTTTTAACTAAAGAGAATGGAAGATAATACGTTCCTTGAGGGTTATAAGTCATGGGAAGTGAAGGGGAAAGACCAAAATACCCTTATGAAATAAATTCCCAGTTGCTGAAAATAATAGCTGACGTCATTTGTGACAAGGCGTCAAAAATGTGGTAAGCTGTCAAAAATGTCATCACACAGAAGCTGGACTCTGCCTAAGGCTGACGACATTTGTGACATGGCGTCAAAAATGTGGTAAGCCGTCAAAAATGTCGTCACACAGAAGCTGGATACTGCCTAGGGATGACGACTTTCGTGATAGGGCGTCACAAATGTGGTAAGCTACCACGAATGTCGTCACTTAGGAGCTGGTTTCTGCCTAAGGCTGACGGCCTTTGTGGTAGGGCATCAAAAGTGTGGTAAGCTACCACGAATGTCGTCACTTAGGAGCTGGTTTTTGCCTAAGGCTGGCTACCTTCGTGATAGGGCGTCACAATTGTGGTAAGCTACCACGAATGTTGTCACACTGTTTCCAGCCTGACATGCTGGAGTAAAATAGGAATAAATCTTTGCTCCGATATCGAATTTAGGCGAAATTGGTATAGTTGGAAAGATAATTCAATTATATATTTGTTGATATGTCTTGAACTAAAAAATTCCAAGTATAACAAGATATATTCTTGTTTGAAGTTGACTATACCAATATCCTTCTCAAGAATTCAATCGGTAAGGAATGTTTTGATTCGTCTAATAGCTGGGAGTTATTTGAAGCCTTAATATACATATAACCTACTTATAAAACTATGAAATAACCATGATGTACAATGCATGAGCTTGGCACATGGCTCTAATATTGGTTTGGATTTTTTGGGGTATTGCATGTACCAAATATCATCTCTAGCTTTAAGGTATGCATAAAAAAGCTTAGAATCCCCAATGCTAAGTATGAAAGGGTGAAGTGGTTATAAACTCTACTAGAGCCTAGGCTAGTATGACGACTCGAACCAAGGCAAACATGTGATGGGTATCTCAAGTCTGCTAAAGGAAGAAGACCACCACTTTTACCTAGATAAATAGAACACAATACAACTAGCAATGGATGAATTTCGAACATATAACAAGATAAGCTGAGTTACGAACATATAACAAGATAGGCAACTCAGAAAAGAAATCTCAAAATTTCAACAACATCCCAATCCACAGTAATCTACAAAACCTCTAATCAGACCAAAATCATTCTAAGTCGGGACATGTCCCCGACGATAGCCAAAAGAGTCTAATAGAAGTAGTCTAAGACATAAATTAAATAAGACTTTTAGATAATAACCCTTTTGAAGAATGGAAGCTCAACACTTCAAAGTTGACTGCTGGTAACTCAGAAATCCTATCACTGCACAAAAAAAATTAAAGTGTCTTCGGTTCCTGCATCTCGTGGGGATATAACATTTGGAGATAGTTAACGGGGTGAGCGCTAGCATGTAACTCAAGATAAGGATAAAATAATGTCAATTCAAAATCCAATCCAAACTCAATGTTTATATTCACATACAAACATACATACATATATACATAAGATGCTGGGATAGGGATTAAGGCTTAGTATGCAAGTAAAACATTAGCTTGGACTATGTAGCTTAACCGTCATAAAAAATCCACCCACAATCTATATGGGTTCAACTTCTCCAGCTGAAAGAGCCCCAGTATGTGTTATCCACATGAACCATAGGTATTAAGGAAGACCAGGGAATTCCCCAACCTCATGTCAATCTAGGAGACAAATAAATATCATTAGTGTGAACCCTGCATATGGTCATCAAGACCAACCTTCATGCCAACAAACATGAGTTTCCAATATCAGCCCCTCTTGGACCTCCACCTTCACAACTTAGTTATAGAACCCCTATTAAGCCCAATTAAAGTAAGTTTCACATAACCCATCTATTTAACCAAGGAATTAACCACTAAGGCACAACACAGGTATCTTTATACCCTTACGCTTGCAAACTTATAATTATTCCATCACAATTCCTTTAACTTGGGGGAATGCCTCGACCCCCTTTGTTCATTAAATTAATGTGGGGAAATGCCACGACCCTTCTTTGTTCATTGAATCAAATTTAGAGAATGCTTCGACCCCTTTTGTTTATCAATTAAACCTACGGGAATGCCGGGACCATGGATCTTTAAATTTAAAATCAAAAGATGACCAACAAGGCCTTTAAAATCCATATTTATCAGTTTAACCATTTATGCAATGCAATAGTATAGGTAAGTAAATCAAATCATGTAACAAACCATCTTTCAAAACCAATTACACAAGTGGGTTGAGGGAACACAATTTCCATAACTAATTTTCAATCCAAAATCATCAATTTGGGGGAATCCTCGACCCCCTTTTTTTAATTCCCATACCCATGCACCCAACTAATTCAAAAACCATTGATCAAGCATAAACAATGTATATTAAATCATAGGAATCCAATTCAAGTAATATTTATTTCAAAACCCTCAAACCATGTCCATAAACCATAATTAAATAACATGAGTAGCAATTTGATTACATAATTACAACAAAATAAGTTTTGGGGAAGAGTAACATGCCTGATATATCAAGAATTATGGAGAGAAACCAACCCTTTGATGCTCTAATTGCCAATTTATTGGAAACCCTAGTGTTCATGACTTAGGGATTTGAGAGAGGTTGAGAGAGTGTATTTGAAGGTTAAGTGTTGAAATAACCCTTTTTGGGTGTTTTATGGACGTGGGTCCTAAGTGATAAAGGAGGGAAATAACAAGAATGCCCCCACTTAAAAGGGCAGAAAAAAGTTACCAGTTGTCATGGGTCACCTTACGACTCATGATTTTTGGCTATCAGTCATCTCCACAACTCGTAGTCTGAGAAGTAGCTCAAGAACCCCTCATTGTTGACCCTATAAGTCACACACTATGACTCATGAGGAGTCATTACATCACATAGGGTCCTAGTCATGGTCAAGGGAGAAACATTAGGCACTTTTACTGGTTTGGCTATGAGAAGCACTATACGACTTATTTAGAGACTTGATGATTTGTTGAGTCTAGTCGTACTCAAAACAAACACCTTGGGCAACCTCACTAGTCACCCTACGACCCGTATGGTGACCTTATGACTTATAAGGTAAGTCATAGTCAGGGCAGTGAGTTCAAAAACTCATGAATTTTCCAGGTCTAAAATCTAGGGTGTTACATTCTCCCTCCTAGGATCATTTTTCCTCGAATGATGAGTCAAGGCATTCATTAGCACGATTTAACATAGAAATGCAACCACAATTCCCATTAACAAAGACAAAAAAACAAAGATACTAAGGAATATATATACCTTAAGCACGATTATCCAAAGCGGAAAACAAGACCGGATACTTGGACTTCATGTTCTGTTCAGCTTCCCAAATAACTTCTTCAACCTTATGATTCCTCCTTAAAACCTTCACCTAAGACACATACTTAGCCCTTAAACTACGGACTTGCCTATCCAAAATATCAACCGGGACTTCCTCATAAAACAAGGAATCCAAAACACCAACACTCTCTAAAGGAACAACCGAGGAAGGACCACCCACACACTTCTTCGACATTGAAACATAGAAAACCGGATGGATATAACCCAAATTTTGAATCCATCTCCAACTAATAAGCTATATTGACCACTCTTCTCAAAATCAAGTATAGGAAAACATATCGGGGACTGAGGTTTTCCTTCTTTCCAAAACTTATCACCCCTTTCATGGGAGACACCATCAAGAACAACCAATCACCAACATCAAACTCCAATTCCCTATGCCTCACATCCATATAACACTTTTGGTGACTATGAGCAGTCTTAAGTCTATCCCGAATCACCTTCACCTTTTCCATGGCTAGATGAACTAAGTCAGGACCAAATAATCTAGTCTTACCGGGAACACACATGAGCCTCATCCAAGATTCTTTCCTACAGCCCATCAACTTTGGGAACAAAAAATCTACCTTGGTACCTTAGGATACCATCACCACCAATCTTAAAAGTGATGACTTTCTGATCACCCACATCCTCCTTAATCTGCATCAACATAGGATCCAAAATCTGCTTCTCCTTTACCTCAGCAACAAGAGATGACTTCACCACCTCTCACAATTATACCTCTATTTTTAGAGTCCAAAAGACGAACTCTAAGATTATCCAAATAGTGAATATCCTTCAACAAACCTCACTTCTCCTCACCAACATGATATAAGATCCACACAGACAACCTGCTAAGAGAATCAACAACCATATTAGCTTTACTTGGATGATAATAGAGACTCATATCATAGTCCTTGAGCAACTCAAGTCATCTCTTTTTCTTGAGATTCAAATCCTTTTGGATGAACAAATACTGCAGGCTCTTATAATAAGAATATATATATCAATATGAACTCTATACAAGTAATGGCACCAAATCTTCAAAGCAAAAAAACACAGCCAGCAACTCCAAATTATGAGTTAGATAATTATTCTTATTCACCTTAAGTTGCCTAGGATCATATGCCATAACCTTACCATGCTGCATTAAGATACAATCCTATCCCACACGGGATGCATCACAATAAACTATAAAGCCATCAATACCCTCGGGTAGGGACAAAACCAGAGTTGAAGTCATCTTATCCTTCAACTTCTTAAAACTACCCTCACAAACATTGGACTACAGAAAGTTTACCTTTTTTTTTGTCAACTTATTGAATGGAGCAGCGATCAACGAGAAACTCTCCACAAACCTCCTATAATACCCAGCTAAACCCAAGAAGCTCTGAATATCAATTGGAGTCATGGATCTAGGCCACTTGTTAACCGCCTTAACTTTATGTGGATCCATCATGATTCCCTCACTAGAAATAACATGACCAAGAAACGTCACAATATTCAACCAGAACTCACACTTCGAGAACTTAGCTTACAAATGTTGATCCTTAAGGGTCTGCAATACTATTTATAAGGTGATTGGCATGATCCTTATTACTCTTAGAATATACCAAGATGTCATTAATAAATACAATGATGAATAAGTCAAAAAACTGATGAAATACCTAGTTCATAAGATCCATGAACACCGCGAGAGCATTAGTCAACCCAAAAGACAAGATTAAGAACTCATAGTGACCATATCGAGTACGGAAAGCTTTCTTAGACATATCTAACTTCCCAATCTTTAACTAATGATAACTCGACCGAAGGTCAATCTTAGAAAAGTACTTAGCACCATAAAGCTGGTCGAATAGGTCATCAATTCTAGAAAGAGGATACTTATTCTTTAGTCACCTTATTCAACTATCGATAGTCTATACATATGAAAAGAACAGAAGCACCCTTCGAATAAATGCTAGGACAAATAAAACCCTTATCAAGATATTTCAATTAATTCTTAAGTTCTTTTAACTAAGCCAGAGTTATTCTATAAGTAGAGATAGAGATAGGATGTGTATATAAAAGAAGATCAATCCCAAAGTTTACTTCTCTATTGGGAGGAAACCAGAAAGATCATCGAGAAATATTTTAGAAAACTCAGTGACAATAGGGGAAGATTTCAAAGAAGGACATTCAGAATTAAAATCCTTAACCCAAACTAAATCATATAGACACCTCTTGGAAATCAATTTTTGGACTCTAAAATAAGAAATAAACCTTTTCTTACGCACTAGGGAACTCCCTTCACACTCAATAACCGGTTCATTCAAGAATTGGAAACTGACCTTTCAGGTTCTTGTAATGACTCGAGAGTCCCTGGATGCTACACGGTGCTTACAATCCCAAAATACCATAAGCTAACCCATGAGCTGGTACTTGCTGTGAGCACTGAATAATTATAACAAAATAAAATGTACAAAATAACTGAATATGCCATATGGTTTTAAATACCAAAATATTTTTAAATCATAAAACTAAAAACAACCGTTGGAAAACAACTGTCTGAAAACTGATAAAATAATGACATCTGACTAACTATCTAAAGTGTCTGAAAGTCTCTAAAAACTAACTGAATAAGAGTTAATGAGATAGGACCCAACTAATTCCCATTGACTACTAAAATAATAGCTCTAAAATAAATATAATCGGTCCTCTAAATATGAGGATTCACCACTGCTGCTGCTGATGTAGTGCGGTCGGGAACCTGAGTGTCTGAACTTATGATATAAGATATCATAGCGCAAGATAAGAGTATGCAGTTAGTACTTTGAATGCAATGGTATTCTAAATGGGGTTAGGCTAATATGCATAGGCTCATGTGCATGAATAATAACTTATTGGATAAATAGCATAAAATAACTAATGTAGAGTATGCATGAAAGTTGTAAAATCTGAGAATGCATGACCAAGAATATAACATGATACTGAAGTATTCTGTAAATTGAACTACTAAAATTTGATAACTGAATAACTGATAACTATATGATATGGTCAAGCAAATCTAAATTAACTTTTGAACTGAGACTGGACTGAGACTATAGGAGCTAGCTATAACCAACATACCCTAATATACTATCAGGGTTCAACCTGTAACCCCAGTTGGAAGGGTGTCAGTACCATGCCATGGGTACTAAAATTGGCTGTGTGGATCCACTAATCTAATATCCCGAAGGACCAGGGTGTCATGCCTAACTGAAGGGGGACCCTTCAAAGTCTACGGTGGCTCCGTAGGTTTGGAACCTAGTGACTGCTATTAACATCTTATGCCTATTGATGGGGGATAAAAGTTTCTCATGCCTACTAACGAGGTAGACGCCATCCCTACGTTCACTCGGTGCTAAGTTTTACTCCTAACTGAAAGACACTGATTTCTAAATTGATCTAAGTTTAACTAAATATGATAGCTATCTGACTGAAAATGTTCTTGCATATCTGAAACCATTATGAAAATACCAATACTAAGTAAACAACTAAGTTTTGGGTATTCATAACCCCCAGGACTCAATAAAAATAACAATAGGAACACATGTATACTTTAAAACTATGATAGGAACCATTATTCAAAACTCATCTCTTAGACATTTCATCAAACACATGAGGGTCATGAATTAAAGCATGGGAATATTTAAACATAAGATAATAACATAATTTCACTACTAAAATTTCATGGATTAAGGATATGAAATGGAAAAATCACCATTCAAATGCATTATGGATAAATTCCAATGAAACAATTTGTAAGCATGATATAAAAATTGAGATTCATAGAAGTTCATGGGTATAATTTATAATAACATGTAAAGATAAAAAATTTAAACATGAAAATGGATTCTTGGACTCCAAGGGTGAAAAGGACCCATGGATGAACATCTAACATACCTTAAAATCTTAAATCCTTGAAAAGAAACACAATTCCTTAAGCTTCCTTGGAGATTCTTGAATTTGGGAACTTGTTTTCTTGATTTTCTTGAAAGGAAACGAGTCTAATTTGATGAACTAGGGAAGAGATTAGGGTTTATTTGAGAGTAAAATTGGGGATTTTGGGTATAATATTCCTTAACTGAAGAAAAATCCCATGTCAATACAGATTGGGGTGATGGGAAAAGACAAGACTTCCCTTTAGCAATTTAAATTCATAATTGGGATGCCCGATTAGGCCATCACTGCAATGCACCAGTGATGTCATCACTATTCCACTGTGACGCGATGCAATCACGTTGAGTTGCTGGAATTGAAATATAAACACAGCCCAAACCTCATCCGAAAAATTCAAAACTTTCCCGAGACATGCTCCTTACACCCCTGAACTTGAATTAACTCAAAAACTTATGTCTCGGGGTCGGAAAGGTCACTTTAAAAATTGACAAAATTGAGAAGCCAAAAATAAAACTAAGTCCCCAACACTTAGCTAAATTTTCAGGTTTTAAGCCTCTTATGCATTCACTATAAGTTGAACTGAGCTAAGACTAACATGGGGTATTACAATATATCCCCCTTGGGATCATTCGTCCTCGAATAAGACTGATTAAGCTGAGAATACTGAGGAAACTAAAATCATATAATGAACATGCATAACTAAAAACATGGTTACATGGTTGAGTCTAAAACATGATACACGACTGAACTGATTCATGAATGAATACAATGATAAGAAGATGATTATATCGTTGGAACTGAGAATAGAAAAGAGATAATCTAAGGAAAACTAGTACCTTAAACTGAGTTTGAGTTTGTGGATAAAAGATGAGGGTACTTGGTACTCATATCTTCTTATACTTCTCAAGTATCTCCCTCAACAGACTGATTCTGCCAAAGAACTTTGACCAAGGGAATTTCTTTATTCCTTAGTCTATGAATCTGGCTATCAAGGATCTCGATTGGAATTTCTTCATAAGAAAGACTATTCTGAACATCTACTCTTTCTAAAGGAACAATTATAGCTAGGTCACCAATACACTTCTTCAACAACAAGGAGACATGAAACACTAGGTGTACTGATACCAAATCTGCAGGTGACTCAAGATCATACACCACATTTCCATAACGACTCAAGATATTGTAAGGGACAAAATATCGGGGACTGATTTTCCCTTTTTTTCTAAATCTCTCCCTCCCTTTATGGGAGAGATCTTTAAATATACCAAATCTCAAACCTCAAACTCAAGATCTCTTCCCTTCTCAGTTGCATACAATTTTTTTCGGCTTTGGGATATCTTAAGCCTCTCCTCGATCAACTGAACTTTCTCTAAGGCATCAAACACTGAATTTGACCCTATAAATGCAATCTCACCTACCTCAAACTAACCAATAGGAGATCTACATCTCGTCTCATAGAGAGCCTCAAAAAGAGCCATCTGAATACCAGAGAGATAACTATTACTGTAGGCAGACTCAATCAATGGAAAATGATCATACCAACTACCTTTAAAGTCGATAACACATGCTATCAACATGTCCTCTAGGGTTTGAATGGTCCTATCTACTTGACTATCTATTTGAGGGTAAAAAGTTGTACTGAGATAGAATTAGGTACCAAGACCCTTTTGAAAAGCTTTCCAAAAGTGAGAGATAAACTGAGTACCTCTATCTAAAATAATAGACAATGAGACTCCATGCAACCTAACCAACTCATTAATATAGATCTTGGAATAGTTCTCGACTATATAAGAAGTATGAACTGGAAATATATGGGTTGATTTGGTCATTCTGTCTACAATAACCCATATCGAGTCATGCTGACAATGCAAACAGGGCAAACCCATGAGCAACATGAGCAACTAATCTTACAAAAATCTTCTCACAAGAATATGACCACTAAACCTTGACTTTATTCTGAGTTAATCTAGATATGGGAGATACAATAGAAAAATCCTTTCAACAAACTGTCGGTAATAGCTGGCTAAACCCAGGGAACTCCTAATATCTGATAGGGAGATGGGCCTGGGCTAGTTGCTCACTGTTTTGGTATTTTAAGGGTCACCTCTAATGCCATCACCAGAAATAATGTGGCTAAGGAAAGCTAATGATCTTAGACAAAACTCACACTTACTGAATTTGATGAATAACTGATAGGCTTTAAAAGCCTGCAATACTATTCTGAGGTGGTCTGGATGATCATTTTTATTACGGGAATAGACAAGGATGTCATCTATGAAGAATATGATGAACATGTCCAAGTACTTCTTAAACACTCTATTTATCAAGTCCATGAAAGCTGTTGGGACATTTGTTAAACCTAAAGACATGACTAGAAATTCAAAGTGACCATACCAAGTTTTGAAAGTTGTTTTTAGAATGTCACACTCTATGAATCTTAGATGATGATAGTCAGATCTAAGGTCTATCTTAGAGAAATAACTGGCACCCTAAAGTTGATCGAACAAGTCACCAATTCTGGGGAGTGGATTCTAATTCTTGATTGTGACTTTTTTCAGTTGACGGTAATCGATGCATATTTTAAGAGAACCATCTTTCTTTCGCACAAAAAAGACTGGAGCACCCCATGAGTAAACACTGAGATTGATGAATCCCTTATCTAAGAGATCTTTCAACTGTTCTTTTAACTTTCTAAGCCCAGTTGGAGCCATTATGTAGGGTGGAATGGGTATCTGGAAGAAGGTCTATTCCGAAGTTAATTTCCCTTTTGGGTGAAACTCCAGGAAGGTCTTTAGGAAACACATCTAGAAATTCCCTTACTAATAAA